>JAUMHP010000060.1:17946095-17974539 GCA_032361065.1 Enteromius trimaculatus
TGGAGAGGATTCAGACGGATACTCGTGTGCTCTCAAACCATTTGAAACGTTCCCGTCAGCCGAGACGCTCCTCAGTGAGTCTGATTCTGAGGGTGAGAAAACACTTTACACTTTAATTTGTATCATGTAATCCTGATTTTACTCAAACTTGTGAATTGTGTTCATATTAGTGCTGTTAAACAATTAATCATATCCAAAATAATTTGTTTGCATTTAATAAAAACATGTTTATACATTAAATACATTTATTTAGAATATAAATCATATGAATATAGACGTAAATATTTTCTAAATACTGTATGAATGTGTATTCATACATACAAAGAACACACACATATATTATGCAAACAAAAACTCTTTTTTTATGCGATTAATCGTTTCACAGCATATTTCATATCTCGCAATTCAGACTTTTTTCCAGAATTACTCACCACTGTAAGTTATAAAGTTACATTTTTAGGGGTAAAAGTCTATTTTCTTACAATTGCAAACTTGTATCACACAATTCTTCTCCCGCCAGTGTTTTTCACTGCGTTTTTCAGAATATATTTCTGCTATGCATATATGAACTTATTATATATCAAAATAAAGAACCAAAAAAAATATGTGTTCATCGCCTGGTCAGAAAAACTGAGAAAACTGCGTTTCAAGAAAAATACATTCAGATATCATATTCACCTGTAAATAATTATATGAATAAATTAAATTGCATTCAGTAAACAGAAGAGACACACACGTTTATGAACACATATACACACATACATAGCTACATATTTATATTCATATTGCATGGTTATAGATCTATTCACGAAATGTTTCTGTGTCTGGTCTCATTCAGCAAAAACTTGTTAATGGCGGGGAAAGAGTCTAAGACAAAGACTATTTTCTTACAATTTGTAATTCATGTCACACAATTCTGATTTTATAACACAATTGCAATTGTTTAGGCCTATATCTGAAAGTTTGACTTTTATCTTGCCGTTCTGAGAGAAGAGGTACATTGATATCAGGTCAAATGGGCTTCCATAAGAGTATGTGACTGTGATCGTTGATTTATTTGTCCAGATGTGGCGTATGAGAGCGCTGGAATCATAACGCTGTGGTCGTTCCTGTTTCCGGTCGTCCTGCTGCTGGTTTGCGCTGTTCTGTGGATGATGTGAGTCTGTGATCTGCCTCTTCTTCACATCTCTTCACGTTCATCTCAACTGCAGTCACGTTATCTGCTGTTTATGCTTTCTTGCGCAGAAGGGCGAAACAACAAAACCTCAAAAGATGTGAAGAGCAAAGCAAACAGGTAAACCAGGCCTGGGTTTTAACACAACGATGTGTTTCTAAAATTAACATCTGACTCGTCTTTTCTTCAGAATGAAAATGAATCAACACTGCCTGTGACCTTTGACCTGGAGGAGAAAGTAAAGTCAGTTTCTCAAGAGGAGGAAGTTCAGTACTCTTGCGTTCATTTCAGTAAATTTACAGACACTGAATATTCTTCCACTTCTGAAAAGGAAGCTGAGGTCCAGTACGCTCAGATCTCATTGCAACATCACAAAGTCTGATGAATACTGAGATGACGAGGAAAGGTTTTCGTAGGCGTTTTCAAGGGGGGTTTTTGTATTTGTCATCCTTTCCTGTCAAAATGCTTTCTATTAATATGACCACGCAGAAAATCAAACCTGATACGAATTTTTAATGACGGACAAAAGATTCAGAGACATAATCGACATTTTAGGCAAAACTCTTAGACGCAGTGTCCAATGATATTGAAGGGTTAGTTTACCCCAAAATGAATTACTCACCCTTGTGTTGTTCCAAACCTGTAAGAGCTTCGTTCATCTTCTGAACACAAATCAAGACTCTATGTCTTTGGAGAGATCTGACTCTCATAGACAGCAACACAACTGAAATGATCCAGATGCAGAAACACAGTAAAAACATCAGTGCATGTGACATCAACTTCAGTTTTGCAACGCCAGGAGAATACTTTTATTTGCGCAAGGAAAACTAAAATTTACTCAACCATTCCTCTCGCCTGACTTACGTCTTCCACCATTTTAGAGAGTATTGCAACGCATACACAAGCTTTAACGCAACTGACGTAATCAACCTTGTTTACATCCGGGAGAAAGCACGCACATATACATAATCTGCAGCTAAAAAATCTGTAAAATTTATGGTAAAAAATTGGGTTTGGTTACCAGAATGTGACCATAAAAAATACGATAACAATGATTTTACGGTTTACAGTTAAATACCGTAATTTGATTAAC
Source organism: Enteromius trimaculatus (assembly GCA_032361065.1). Lineage (NCBI taxonomy): Eukaryota > Metazoa > Chordata > Actinopteri > Cypriniformes > Cyprinidae > Enteromius > Enteromius trimaculatus. Next base: position 17,948,363 of record JAUMHP010000060.1, read on the forward strand.
TGATATAATGTTAATATTCCACCCTATAACAGTACTGAAATCTGATTTGTAGCTTTAAATTCACTGATAAACACCAAATGCAGCTCAGTGTCACTAAACACCATCATGATGAGAGTCATTAAACTCAAATATACAATAAACATTAATTTAACAACATTACATGTGACACACATCCCTAACAAACATAACTGAGTTATTTCAAAGAAAAAACATCAAATTCAAACTAAATTTGAAATGTAATGAAGGGGATTCCGGGAATGTCAGTTTACAGTTTTTCCTGTAAATTTTGCAGGAGTTTACCGTGAATTATTTGACAGTTTTGTCCCGTAGCATTTTTACAGTATTTTACTGTTAAAATCACAGCCATTTTTTACAGTGAAGAGGAAAGCATATGCGTTCTGATATTCTCTAAAATGGCGAAAGACTTAAATCACGAGAGAAGACGAGGTTAAGTAAATGATGTTATTTTTGTTTTCTTTGTGCAAAAAAAAAAGTATTCTCGTAGCGTCACAAACCTGAAGTTGATCCACTGATCTGGATCTGGGATCAGTTGTGTTGCTGTCTATGGAGGGTCAGATAGCTCTCTGATTTCATCAAACATTTGTGGTCAGAAGATGAACGAAGGTCTTATGGGTTTGGAACGACGTGAGGATGAGTAATTAATGATGGAATTATTAATCACCAACAAAGCTTTTACGTGAAAGCTTTGTTCGTCTTCGGAACATAATTTAAGACACTTTTGATGAAAACGGAGAGAATTTGTGACTGTCCCACTGACAGATGAAGAGAAGTATGAAAGATGTCGTCTGAATGATCCATCTGCCATCAGTGCTTCAACCGAACTATTATGAAGCTAACACAACAAGAAAAGAAAAATAACAATTTTATTTATGATTTGGCGCGTAATGTCACCGTAGTGGACAGCATCTGGTGAACGCAATCAACAGATGTGGTTCTGTGTTAGATGCAATGGAAAGATATGCTGTTTGGACAAATCAGAGCGTAAATACAAGACCAATCTTTCCATTGCGTTTAACACAGAGCGGCGTATGAATGTTCGCACACCTAAAATAACACTACTGTCACGTTACAGTACCGCATCTTTGAATAAAGTTTGAATACATTTTTGTTTTCTGTCTGTACAAAAAGTATTCTCATAACGTTTCAGTTGAACCACTGATCATCATTTTGGGATGGAGTAACCCTTTAATATTAGCATTTAAACCCTGTAAAGCCTGACATATGAAGTAATAGTCAGAAAAATCCATAATCTATCATTTAAAGCGTCTAGTTCCTCTAGCATGTGTACGATGTGCATTGCTCTGGATTCACTCCTTGCTTGACGTCAGTCACCATTTGTGCCGGTTACCATGGCAACCACTAGCCTCCCCTAGAGATATATCTAGTGATGAATTCAGCTCTGATTTTGCCTTTTGTGTTCGCAGTACTGTACATACTGTACACCTTCCTATAGTAAATATCTTTGCAGCTTCGCTGGAGAAAAATTTATAAAATAGTTTTTATATATATATATATATATAATTTTTTTGTTCCTTCTCTGAATATAAATGATTAGAATTTATTTTTCTGATTATTTTAACATTACTATTTCATTTCAGTGCACATTTGGATATATGCCTGTGTTTGAGACAACAAAAGCAGGGTATCCTCTCCATATTAACACGTCTATTTATAGCCGCAGCTGCATCTTTTTTTAGATCATGCTATTGATGTTCTGTTTCTGGCGACCTGCTTGTCTTCCCTTCACAGGCATTATGATTTTTATAATGCATGTAGTGTTTTTGACAATTGTATTTCCCTATAGAGATGACATATGATTCTGATGTTGATAATAACAATTTGAGCGCAGCTGTGACCCCATCTGGCCGAAATCCTGAAACCTTTTAAGAGGGGTAAAGCCCTGAAAGACCCCATACCATGTTCTCTGACAGAGAACAGATCGCTTTCAACTTACTGCATCGATTCTACACCCACTGCTCACTTTCATTGATGCCATTAAATATTAAGCATTTCCGAATGCAAGTGCATTATCATAAATTTGGAAACTGAGTTTTTGTTTAGGGAGTTGATTAATATATACGATACATGCAATGCGTTTCTGTGTTTGTGGTGTTTGTGTGCATGTGCAAAAATTGTTTATATAGTAATATACAGCTGCATGATCAATCTAAATAAAACAAAAATCATGCTATGGCTTAAAAAAAAAAGTAAAAATTTTTTTTTGCATGTTTCACAGTGATGGTGAAAGAAATTAATGCACATAAATACTAATATAGTAATTTTACACTTAATATAAAATTGTTGTTTTATATATTACATTATTTTTATTTCACAGTGAAATATTATAATAGTAATGTGCATTTTGTTTAGTGCTTTAGAAATTTTATTTTATGTTTTCATTTAATAATAATAATAACATTAATAATAATATGTTATTATTGTGTAGCCATATTGATATCCAAATTGTGCAGCCCTAGTCCATTAATTTTTCTTGTTTTGCTTTTATTTAGTAATTCTAATATTTTCATTTAGGTATAGTAATAATACTACTAATAATAATTATTAATACCTACATTAATATAATCACACTTAGGTCAAAATGTGCGTTCTTTCTTCAATATTAAAATTTCTTGTTTAGCAACAGTAGTAGTATTAACAACAATAATAACTATTATTATTATTTATAACCATGTAAACATATTTAAAATATTGTGCAGCCTATATTAATGATTTTTTTTCCATTTTTGTTCTAGTAGTTTAATTAACATTTTAGTGTTTTTTATCATCTAGTAGTAATAATAACAATTATTTATTATTATTTTTATTATTTATTTTTATAACATAATCACATGATTTTGTCCAAATCTCCAAGCAAGTACAGAAAACTTTCATTCTTTTTTTTTTTTTGCAAATCACATTTAAGAAAAATCTTAATCAGTATTTTCCCCAAATCGTGTATCTCTACTGTATAAAGTACAAATACACACATTATGTTGCTCTGCCTCTCAATCCATTTGTCTACAACACACAACATAGTACAGTGCATGTCTATAAAGCTGCAAAATCACGTCAATGATATTTGACTTTTAAATTAGACCAATGTATGAATGTCTGCAAGCATTTACGAGCCGAAACGCAACTTCTACTACGACAAAACAATGTAAGTTTCCCTGTGAGACGCAAACACGTAGCGGATACGTTTCCTGTTTCTCCTTCAGGCGCTTTGTTGAGGCAGCGGACGGACTGTACCATTCATCTGCAGGGGAAACCGACCGCGCTAACAACTACCGTTCTGACTCTACTAACAAGATAAACGCACAATTTGGCATGTATATCGTAGTTTTACGTATATCTAACGAATGTTAATCAAATTCGTTCTTTTACGCTGTGATTTTAGCGTGTTGTAGATAAGCGGTGTGTGTCGGTTCACCCCTACGCCGCGCCTGTTGCCATGTTCCCGGCTCCCTTATGGGTGTGGTGAAGAGATTGCTGGCGAAAATTGCCTCTCAGTTTGCGTGAGGGCTGTGTGGCCCTTTAAATGTGTTTAAAATTGACTTCTAATTAACTCTGCTGCTTTGAAATTTATCTGTGCGTATATCAACATGCAAGAGATCTAAAAGAAGCGGATTTTGCCCAAACCAGCCTGATCAGGTGAGAGGGGAAAAACAATCGCGCGCCGTGTTTCTCTTTTCTCGTCTATTTCCTGCTTGTAAAAAGCTCGTAAACGGTGATTTATTTACACCGCTGGACTTGCTTGTACTGTTTTGGGGGGTCAGTGACGGGTTGGAACTCGATTTAGTAGCTAATTAGCTCAATTATAATCTGCTAGTTATGGTTGAAAGTGAAGAGGCAACAGGAGGCCCGATATGCTCAAGAGTTGAGTCTGAACTCCGGCGTTTTTAACATGTTAAGTGTTTCCTGACACTGGTTAATCATCTAAATGGCTAGTCTGGTGAAGTGGTTAAATATCTGTGTGATAAATGAAAGGTAGTGGTTTTAAATCTCAGCTTGGTTGTCATATCGTGTCCTTGATCGACACACAATCTCGAGTTACTATAGTAAACATAGTTAAATTAAAGTCTTATCTAGAAGGAAAAAATGTATTTCTCTTGTATTTATAACTTATATCTCAGAGAAATCATTTTGAAATCATATTTCAAGTTTTTAGTGAAGGACACCAATAGCTGAGATTGTTTGAGAAGAAGCTAATAGTTTTACTTTCACTTTACCTTGCTGAAATCTCAGTCTGTGTTGATTTAGCTCAAGTTGTGTGGATGTTAATATCTGCCATATTTAATTATTGTGATATTATATGTTGTTTTACTCTGATACAGTCTTCTGATGCAATCATCCTAAAGATTGTTGGTTAATAGGCCTAGTGGTTAATTTTACCTTATTTTCAGGAGGTTAGAATGGAGTGTTAGGCTATATTTTAGCTAAATAATTACAGATTTCAGTATGTATTAGATGATTTAATTTATTTATTTATATATATATATATATATATATATATATATACACACACACACACACACGTGGCACATTTTATTGTCATTTGTGTGTAATATTGTTGAGTTCCTCTTCCCAGCAGGCAATAAGAGGCAATTGCTTCCTGGAATTGCTTTTCACTTGCATGTTTTTATGTTTTCTAATTAAATAAAAGCACAGGTTGTCATTCATGTATCTCAGATATGCAAGTTGAATTTCACTGACTAGGATAGAATAGTATTTGGCTGAGATACAACTCAGGAATCTGAGGGTGCTAAAAAAAATCACAATATTGAGAAAATCACCTAAAGTTGTCCAAGTGAAGTCCTTTGCAATGCATATCACTGAACAAAAATTACAATTTGAGATATTTATTTTAGAAAATGTTCAGATCTTAACTTATTATTAACCCATACAATGTATTGTTGACTACAAATATACCCATGCTGCTTTTGTGCTCCAGGGTCACATCTGTATATATTTTTGTGAACCCCTTCAACCTAAAATATTATTTTTAATCTTTCTTGATATTTTAATTGAATATTTCAGTCATTTTTCAACACACACATTCACATGTTTATGGTCTTCAGTGGCATAAAATGTACAACCATCTTATTATTAATTTTTTTTAAGAAATAATTTTAATTTTACAATTTTGTAATTTACTTATTAGCTGCTCATCAGCTCATGCCCCCTAAAAAAAGGTTTGTTTCACTGCTGAACTGATGCTAGATGAGCAACACTTTTAATGAAACATTTTCAATCTCTAACTGCTTGTAAAATCACTCCGCATTAAAACTGAAACATTAGGGGTGTATTGTTAAAAGTGTATCGTGATGGTTTTGCTATTAAAAACATTGAGGCTTTTGTTGGTCTGGTTGGTAGTAGCTGGGTGGAATAACCAATAACTTTATATTATGAGTAATTTTATTTCATAACCTAGTTATTTTTATCGTAAATTTAATGGAATTTTATTTATTTTCAATAACCGTGTGGTAAAGCCTATTTTCTGAAGGATTGTGTGACCGTGGAGAATGCAGTAATGATGCTGAAAATTAAACATTGCATCACAGGAATAAATTACACTTCAACATAGATCCACACAGAAAATGGTTATTTGAAATTACAAAACATTTTATTAATTTTTACTGTAATTTTGGTCAAATAAATGCAATACATGAGAGAGATCTTTCAAAAACTTAAATCTTAAATGTTCTAAACTTTTCTAAACCATTTTTAGTGATTTGAGTAAATATTGTGTTAATGAGTTAACATTGAAATACTATAGACATTTCTTTTTAAACTTTATTAACACGCATTCATGTGGAATCAAAGGTGAGCGAAACATCAGAGACGGAAAGGTCAGTGAACATATGGGTGGCATTTGGCAGCGTTTTGAAGACCCTTTGAGCTCAGCGTCATTTCCCACCGCTCTCAGATCAGCCTGCGCATGTAATTAAAGTTGCTGGAATGGATTCGGTCAAAGGAAGCTGGGCCGTCTGTAATTGCATTTTAAGGGATTTCGTGATTGCGTGCATCCCTAGCGCGACGTTTGATTGACAGGTGCAAGCAGTGTATGAATGATGTCATCGTATGATTGCAGGTCCAGCACGTTGTGGTCTCGGGTGTCGGTCAGCCAGGAACAATGAGTGAGTTGGAACAGTTGCGACAGGAAGCGGAACAGCTTCGCAACCAGATCCGGGTAAGTGTTTGGAGCGACATGCAACGAAAGGAAGCGCTCATAATAAATGAGAGGACACCCATGCGTGCTACACACTTCCTGTGCTGTGTCTTTAGATTGCTTTTGTTGTTGTTTTTCAGGATGCTAGAAAAGCCTGCAGTGACTCCACACTCTCGCAGGTATGAAACAGATCATTACTGATTGCACTGTCCCGCATCCGATTTATAAATCTATAATTATTTATTCATTGACATTAAACGGCACATTTTATATTCGTTTTATCTTGAAAATTAAGATATAGGTATATATAAGTCAGTAGTCAACATTCCAAAGTGGATCATAACCTTTCATCAAAACTAAAACAATAGCCAAACAATACTCTGGACTGTTATGATCCACTTCAAATGTTGATTACTCTGTGTGTTAATATAATGTACTCTCTGAACTTGGCATAAGCAGACTGCCTTTTATGACTAAAAAAAAGAAATATATATATGTATGTATGTGTATAAAATCGTGCATTATTATTGAATGGAGTAAATGTTCTGTAAACAAGTTAAACGCACGTGAAACGCTATAGAAGATGATGCTGAGCTTGCTAACTGTACTGAAGACGTCTCTGATGATTGTGTGATGTGTAATCTCCTGTGGTAGATGACAGCGAGTCTGGACTCAGTGGGGCGGATACAGATGAGAACGAGACGCACGCTCCGAGGTCATCTCGCTAAAATCTACGCCATGCACTGGGGCAGCGACTCCAGGTGTGTGCCTCAGATACAAAAACACCGCTTTAAACACTCTGGGCTGGTCTCCTTTCAACTGCGTGATTAATATTACATGAAATACCGTTTGGGACCCTGGTGTTCGTTTTACCGTGGAGCTGTAATAAGGCCTTTCTCACCATGTTGCTCAAATCCCATCTGTGTCCCGTATTAATTACATTTCGTTGATTGAAAAATGGATCGGCTGCAGCGTGGATGGTTATCATCTCTTTACTTTTTTCAGGTTACTTGTCAGTGCCTCCCAAGATGGCAAACTGATCATATGGGATGGGTACACGACCAACAAGGTAATGAGATACTAGAGCCGTGTACACCGGGGGGAAAAATATAATAATGTTAATTATTATCAGAGAGCTAAATGCATTCATTTATACAGACAGTGATCATTTTCATGGGCTGAATCAGATAAAACGTGCTCTTTAAGGGAATTGTACAAATGTACTGAATATGTGCTCACCCTCAGGCCATCAGAGATGTAGATGAGTGTGTCTTCAGCAGATTTAGAGAAATGCAGCATTGCATCAGTGTCTCAGCAATTGATGTGAATGGGTGCCGTCTGAATGAGAGCTGATTAAAATAATCCACAGCACTCTAGTCCATCAGTTAACATCTAAAACTAAAACAAATGCAGCATTAAGACGTTTTTTACTTAAAATATGAGTCTATATTCTATAATAACTCTACCTGCAGTGTTAAGTGTTCTGCTCTGAATCAGGAGAGACATCTGCACGAGCCAAAACTGATATATGTGGCTGGATTTTGATGCAAGAGACAACAGGAGATGAACTTTTTCACTGGAGGAATTATGGACTGTATTTTAGTTAGTCAGCTTTTGTCTTCTCCAAATGTTATCTGATGGACTGTGGATTATCGTGATGTTTTTATCAGCTGTTTATACTCTCATTCTGACGGCACCCATTCACTGCAAAGACACTGATGCAGTGTTATATTTCTCCAAATCTGATGAAGAAACAAATCCTATGATTTTTTTGGATGAACTATTGGTATCAAAGGACATCCGCTTCAGCTGGTTGTATTGCTGTAAGTTTTTAACTCTGTCCGGCAGATGCATGCTATTCCCCTGCGCTCCTCCTGGGTCATGACCTGTGCCTACGCCCCGTCGGGGAACTACGTGGCCTGTGGAGGCCTGGACAACATCTGCTCCACCTACAGCCTTAAAACCCGTGAGGGCAACGTCAGGGTCAACCGAGAACTAGCTGGACACACAGGTAGAGTCCCTTCTATTATCTCTTCAGTATTATTACCTAGAACTTCCTCTAAAACGGATTCCCAGCAGAGGTTAATTAGATGAACCTCTTTGACCTGAAATGTTTACTGAGATTTAAAGTAAGATGCTTCTTTGTTGTTCTATCTTAGCTTACTCACAATAAGCTCTTCATACAATATATAATAAATCAATGATTTATTTATTAATGATTCTGTAGGCTATCTGTCTTGCTGTCGTTTTCTTGATGACAATCAGATCATCACCAGCTCTGGTGACACCACATGGTAAGTTTACACAATAATAATTAAATTGATCATTGTATACCATTAGTATGTCTAGGGATAAATGGTGTATGCACTGTGTTATTTGGCATTTTCAAATTTGGCATTGTTTTTTATTTTTTCCCTGTTTAGAAATTGTTATATTAATGTAATTAAAAAAATATTTATTTTCCAGTTTTTAAATGTAGATCTAACTGAATTTAAAAGCATTTGGTTTTGACTGAAAGAAATGGACTCCATGTTTAACTTTGCTCCTGCAGTGCATTGTGGGACATTGAGACAGGGCAGCAGACCACCAGTTTCACGGGACACACGGGTGATGTCATGAGTCTGTCGGTCAGTCCAGATTTAAAAACATTCGTGTCAGGAGCCTGTGACGCTTCAGCCAAGCTGTGGGACATCAGAGACGGGATGTGCAGGCAGTCCTTCACCGGCCACGTCTCGGATATAAACGCCGTCTGCGTAAGTACTTCGATTGACTTTTAAAATCACGCTGTTTGTTTAAATTGGGTGGCGTTTATTATGTCAGAAAAGCTCAGTTGTATTGAGTTGGGCTGTTTACTCTCGCAGTTCTTTCCGAACGGAAATGCCTTCACGACGGGTTCAGACGACGCCACCTGCAGGCTGTTTGATCTGCGTGCCGATCAGGAGCTCATGATGTATTCTCACGACAACATCATCTGTGGTATCACCTCTGTGGCCTTCTCCAAGAGTGGACGCCTCCTGCTGGCCGGATACGACGACTTCAACTGCAATGTTTGGGACACTTTAAAAGGCGAACGTGCAGGTAATGGCAAAACGTTTTTCACTACCCTTGCAAAAGTAAGTGTGAAAATGCCGGAAATGTAAGCGTGTTTTGTACACGTGCAAAAATGTGTCTTATGGGGGAGGGGTTTGCAAAAAAAAAAAAATTATATATATATAATTTTTTTTGTTTAATGTTTTGCTACCATTTCTTACAATTATATTTTTTTTAATTATTGCTTATTAATTTATTTGTATCTTTTATATATATATATATATATCTATATATATATTATTAGTATTTTTTTTTATTATTATTATTTATTTATTTTTATTTTTTTTATTGCTTTAGACTATCTATTAATGGTTTATCCACGAATAAAATGTTTCAGCTGCATCGGTCTTAAATTCAATCTACAAATTTTTTTCTCTTCTTTATTATAGTCATTTTCACAGCTTTCAGTGTACTCATTAAAGAATAAGGTTTATTAATTCTAACAAATAATGTTTTTACTCAAAAATAACAAATAAATAATTTGTATATAATCTATGCATAGGAGAAGAGACATTGTGTAGCTTCAAAACAAAATATCAGTATCGGTAATGAATATCAGCCAAAATCTGCAAAAATCTTATATCGTGCATTCCTAATTAATTTGCATGCTTGATTTGTTTTAGTTTTTGTATTGCATGCTTCGGTTTTTTGATAGTTTAGTTATTTGTATTTGCTTGCATAATTCCTATTTTGTTTAGTTTTTTTCTATGCATTATGATAACCTGTATCTCTCTCTCCAGGTGTCTTGGCTGGTCATGACAACAGAGTGAGTTGTTTAGGAGTACCTGATGACGGGATGGCTGTGGCCACGGGCTCATGGGACAGTTTCCTTCGGATCTGGAACTAAGAGCGGTATCAAAATCTCCGGCTCCTGTTTCCTTCAGTCCCGTTTCTACGTCTTTCCACAGCAGTTCCTCTGTATTCCAGTTATTACACATGATTTCCAGTAAGTAGATGAATCCCGTGGAGAAGCCCATCATCACTGCCGGCCACAGGAGAGTAATAGGAAGAGATTATTAAAGTGTCATTGTGTAATATGTAAATATACATGTATATGAATATAGATATGGTATATATGTACAGCATTATGTGTATGTATATACCATATAGTATATACATACATAGTGTTCATGTATATATTTTTCTAGTCGATCATTGGCCCATGACATTTTTATTAATCTTTCACTTTTTTTGTTTTGTTTTGTTTTTATTTGTTTGTTGTACATAGAAAACGACGCTAAACTAGATGGAATATTGCAAACAGTCTGTATTACAAAAAGTTTGTGAATTTTCTCACGTTTTTTTGTGCATTGGAAAACAAAAGCCTAAAGCGCATGTTTTTTGGTTTTTTTTTTTTTTATGCAGATTAAAACCTCTTTTCCCCTTTTTACACGCCACTAAATCATCTTTTACTGGTGCTTGAGTGTGTTCAGAAAGAAGGCACTGAATCCTCTCGCAGCTTTGATACTGAATGTGTCATTTCGAAGCATTTTGACGCCTTGTTTTTAAGAGTTTCGCTTTTGATTGATGACGAAATTCATAATCGATCTGCCCTTGAACTTCAGCCTTAAATACTAGCGGTCACAATACAGCAAATCCTAGTGTATAAATTCCTACTCTTGGTGCTTACAAAGAAATCTGTGCTTCGAACGAATTCATAACACTCGCTTTTTCTATTTGTAAAACTTAGAAATGGCCACAAACCCTCCACTTAAATTGAATTGTTGCAGTGTTACAAAGATGGATCGTCTTGAACAGTATAAATATTTTTATTGGTGTTAATTCATTTGAATGTTGAGACTGTTAAGTTTTTGTTGTTGTTGTTGTTGTTTTGACGACCTCTCAGTTTCAGCATGTAAATGTGTGCAAACAGGTGGAAATGAAGAACACTACCTGGTCAGGATAGTTAAACAGCTGACAAGTCACTATATTAGGCTTATTTTTTTTTGTTTTTTTTTTTTTCTGTGGATCAAAAAACGTAGATCAGAGCGATGAAGCCGTTTACTAATTTTCGCCATATTTAAGTGCCATCGGTTCTGACAGTATGCCTGTGTTTGTTGCGGTTGCCAGATTGATGCTGGTTTGAGATGCTTGTCAGTAACCAGCTTAACAAGCCTCATTAAAACGGTGATATTTGTGCCATTGTTAATGCTTTTAACACATCATGTAACTGTGAAAAGCATTTAAAATCTTTCTTTTACTTTACCTTTTTATATAAAAGGGAATCGCAAAGCAGCTTGAAATTATTTTGAGGTATTAAAACATGTATTTGTTTTTCTGTAAGAAGTCCTTTTTCAGTATGAAGATACATTAAAAACCCTTCCACTGCTCCATAAAGTAACTGATTTTAGTTTTATCTTTGAGTTTTATGATGATTAACTGTGAAAAGGGATGTCTTTGGTAATAATGTCTCATTTAGAAGTCACTTTTGAATTCAGTTTAAACAGGAATTATGCTGGTATTGTTAGTATTTGTTAGATTTAAGTCAGATTTCTATTGTTGGTACTGTAGAGGTTGCAAGATTGCCAATCAGTGATTCTTTTTGTGGTTGTTTTATTATGATCATGTTGAAGATTTGAGTGGTTGGTTCTGGATCAGCTGAAATCGGCAGTTTTAACATGTTGCTGCCATAAGAGTGGCTGAAATGCTGATGTAGTCTTTCAGAGCTTTAATGAAAACCATGGGATGACTTTTCTAAATGTGTTTAGGTTGTTGTTGTTGTTTTTATATATATATATATATATATATATATATATATACCAATTATTTCCAAACCACTCAAACTTGGCAACAAAAGAGCATTTTAGTATTACAATACATGTTCAACCCAATGTTTCAAGTACTCATACTTTCGGCTCGATTTGTAAGCTTCATAATTTTATTTTTTTCCCCCCCTCCTCCTTTCTTTTGAGCCGATAAAACCAGGAGTGTGGTGCCTTGTGTACTTTCACAGTGCCATGTATTCAAATAATCATTTTTAATAACATTTTGTTTCTCAACTTTTTCGTACTTGTAAAGTAACCTGGTGATAATGCTGCCATACACTGATATTGTAACCAATAAAGACTTTTAACCACATCTTAATGTGTTTGTCTTAATAATTATTTGAATGTTAGGGCTGTATTTCTTGAGAAAGTTACATTGCATGTTGTTTTCAAGGGAAAACTAAATTTAATCCGTTTTGAAGGAACGAGAGAAGCGAAAACCATGCACTTCCGTCCACAGCGTCACGTACCTGATTCATCTTCGAAGATCCAACATTCGTCCTATTTTTCTTTATTTCTGTTAGTAAATAAATGCAACTTAATATAATTTTGCCATTTATTATCTTAATTTTAATGTCTGTTCAAAATTTGCCTCAGTAATTCGCGCCACTTCCTTTCAGAATCCTGGCGCTCGCGCTGGATTAAAAAACCCGCGAGTCCGAGTGAACTGTTGCTAAATCTGTGGTTTCCCCGCGAAAATGGGTTACTTTAAGTGATGCCGCGGATGTAAGCTACCACAAAATGTGATATTTAGACCCTAAAATGCGGATTTAACCGTAGAAACCGCCAAAAAAGCGTGCATTTTACCCCTAGAATGCAATTGTAAACACCTGGCGTCAACTGACAGACTTCTGACACATGGCTTAGACATAATATAAAATTATATTAAAAAACACTTTGTTTTGGCAGCTGCCTTAAACGAAATGTTTAAAAATGTGAAAATGACATTTGGATTCAGAAGTATACTTATAAACACACACACACACATATATATATCAATGTCCATCTGTAAAAGATTTTTACTGAGATTAATAGTGTACTATCCAAAATGTAAATTATTACTTGAACACAGTAATACAACAATTTATTAATGTTTTATATATTTGTTTTATTATACAGGAGAAATCTATTTTCAGGGTATTACATTTACATAAGTTTAGAAATAACAGCAAGTTCATGAGAATTTTAACAGTTATATTGTTTCAAACTGCTACCAAGGAACATTTATAAAACAGGCTTTGTGATCAAAAGGCAAATCTACAAAATCTGAATTTCCTGTCCTATGACACGAACTCTGTTTCTGAATAAAAAGGCTCTGTGAAAAAGGCTGGGTATAAGTAAATTAAGTTTAATAAAAGCTGAACCTGAACAGCAAAACTAACTCCAGCGTTTTGTTTTGCTTAACAGGGCAGTTTTCACAGTTCACAAAATAGTGTTAAATTCAGTTCCAGTGACACTGAATCTCCGTACAGAAAAACCTCAACCAAAACGCAGCACTGAAACCAGCTTTAATTCAAGCATCCAAATTTGACAGTTAACAAGTACATTTTTTCCCCCTTGCATTCCTCGCAACATCTGGTGAGTTGAGAATTCCCAAAACAGCAGGGCGTAACAGGAGAGCGTACAGTATTCAAGAGCTACATCACTCTCTGGATGGAGCCGAGTGTCCGAGTGAACAGATTCAGGGTTGATGACGAAGATACTGGGAGCTGAAATCCTCTAACTGCTTTTCCAGAGCTGTGGCTTTATGTCTAGGAAAGAAAATGCGTCTTATTACAAACACCTCAAAATGATCAATATAAGAGAAATGGAAAATTTCACATTTAAGACGCAACTCAAAGCTTGACAGAAATACAGAAGCCTCAAGAATCAAGTGTTAACTAAATATGGAGTCTATATGTTAGCATTCATAATAGCTCAAACACTGACATGAGCACTTTAGATCGATTCTGTACAGTTTCCAGCTTCTGGATCTTGTCGGAGAGGCGCTGGATGTCATTCTCCAGGTCCTTCTGGGTGATGTCGACTTGCTGGCAGAGTCGAGCGAAGGTGCTGGCGATTTCTCTGTATCAGACACACAAGAGCACTTTAACGTTGTTTTCTGGCATGTGCAGAGCTGCAATGAATGCAATCAACAGCAGTGTATTTCCATCAAAATGACTGTTTCTGCACACAAATATAGACAAGCACTTCATCACGGACCAGACTCTGATGTCAAATGGACTCACTGCTGTACTTGGTGGCTGCAGTTTGAGCTGGTGAAACTGATGATCATTTGAAGTTTCTCGGTGGCGTAATCCACAAACTGTTTCTTCAGGGCTCTTTCCTTGGCCTTGGTGGTCCAGGTGAGTTTTTCAAAGAGGTACAGCCCACCGTACAGACTCATGGAGAGAGCGATCAGACGCCAGCCAACGGTTCGCCACACCTAACAGAAGATAAAGAGATTTCTTTTTCATTCATTTACACTCACGGGAAGTTATCATCTATCATTCGGAGAGTGCACGGGAAATTAGGATGAATGTTTACTGAGCAATGCACTATTTTGAAGAGGAGGTCCAAATGAGATTTGGAGCCAAATTACAGCAGATGGAAAATAACTTTTTGCTACTTTGATAGCTCTATTCGTCTAATCGTTAACTTTAGCTATCTATGTTGAATTATATGCCAATGGTGGGCATTCAAAACAGGCAAAAACACTTTGTTTCATCTTCTCAGAAGTTGGGTGTAACTCAAGGAGTATATAATATCCCTTAATATCCTTTTAGGTTTTGACTCCACTTGGTTTAATTGAGTTGCAGGCATGCAAACTTTGGGCGGGAAATATAAGAAGTGCTTTTTCCCCATTTGTGAACCATCATCACTGACATATAACGCAACAAGGATTTAACTAATAGAGCGACCAATCTGTGTAAAACCTAACCCTATAGTGCTACACTATTCACTCACAACTGCACTCTTAGCAATGCACATTAAAATTAAGTTTTGAGATGTTTACATTATTACATTTACTAAATATCTTCATGTAACATGATCCTTAATTAATGTCCTAATGGTTTTTGGCATAAAAGAATTTTGGCTATTGCTATAAATCTACCCCAGTGACTTAAGAGTGGTGTTGTGCTCCAGGGTCACAGTTTAGCAATCAAACTCATTACAGCTTCTGGCCAGGAAGAGCCTAATTAGACGGGAAGTGGACATCTGACCAACCACATGTATAATATAAAATAAATGTTATTCTAAAGCAGGGGTGGCGAACATCGGTCCTGGTGAGTTTTGCTTCAACCCTAATCAAACACACCTGAACAAGCTAATCAAGGTCTGAACGGTTACCTGGAAGCTACAGACAGGTGAGTTTTAATTAGAGTTCACCACCCCTGTTCGAAAGCATTAATGAGCGATAATTCTTACCACTCCTCCAACGATGATCACGCTCATGGACGTGCGGGAGGTGACCGAGGCCAGGTTGCTCACCATGGACATCATGAGTTCTTCCTGTGTCAGCGTCTGCTGATTCTGACCTGGAGCTCTGGGAACCTGAGACTGAACCACCGCTGGGGCCGAAGGGGTGCTCGGCGCCGTCAGCTGAGTCATAAACAAACACAGTAGCCCATTAAAAAAAAAGAAATGCTTGATATTATCAGAATGGTTTACAATGTACATATTTCTGATTAAATAAAGCAGTAACTGATGTCATAAAGAGTATGTTTTGATTTATAGATCAGAAGCCATAGCTTACATAAATAAACAAATATTTATTCATTCATGTGTAGTAATATGTTTGGTATTTTATAGGAGTATTTTATAAAATTCTTTTATTTTGGATGTGATTAATAGTCTGAAACACATACATATATATGTGTGTTGGTTTATAATTAATTTCAAAGCTTTCAATGTAATGTAATTTTTTAAAAATCCCCATGATTTAATTCTAACAAATAACCTTTTGTAAAAAACTAAGCAAAATAAAATAAAAATCAGCAAATATGGTATATTGTGCATCCCTAAGTCAGACCAAAACATGGGGCTGAGGGTCTCTCCGTGTATCTGATCAGATTTCTGATGTATCATACCGGTAGGGTCTGATCCACCAGCATCAAGGCACGCTTGGCGTTGACCGGACCTAGGAAGCGGTGGACCAGTGCAGTCCAGCCTAAAGAGAACTGGAACTCGATGTTCTCCTGGAAGTCTGAGCAGAGCGTGGCACAGTTGAGGTCGTAGCTGAGCTCAAACTTCCTGCTGGGAATGAGTATGTGCAGCTGGCTCTGGGCAGCAGAGGGCAGCAGAGGCTTCAGACACTCTGGAAGCACAATAATAATTAATAACAATAATTATAAACACACTCCTTTATCACTGCATAAACCCTCCAGACAGTGACTGCTTCTGTGCTTCAGCACCAACCGAATAACAACAATCAAGTGCATACCAACCTTTGTAAGGAACTACATTAGCAACACTTCACCCATTATCAGAGACTGTCTATTAATAGGATTGTCACCTGCTGGTGTTTAAATATCAAACACAGGTCACCGTGTCTGTCCAGGACCTGCTGTTCTCACATACCCATCATGTCTTGCTGAGACGACTGAACCGAGGCGTTTACTGCATCAGAACAGCGGAAGGCCAGATTCTTGCCCATGCCCTTCTCGATGTGGTTCAGAAGATCCTGCAAAAGATGAACGGATCACATCTGCTGCTGAATGATCATAATCTAAATAAATAAATACATAATTCATACACATAAAAGACCAGGTACTAAAGGAATTTTCTAAAGCAAAAAAATAAAGAACATTATAAAAAAATAAAAAAATAAAAAGTTTAAAAAAACAACAAATAAATCAATAATCATCATAATAATACCAATATAATACAATATATATATATTGTATTATATTGGTATTATATATATAATATATATAAATTATAAAAAAATATTTTAAGGATATACAATTAAACAAAAAAGTGTGTGTATATATGTACAGTATATAGTATATAATAGTGTATATATTAGTGCTGTTAAATTATTTATCACAATTAATCACATCTAAAATAATATATATATATATATATATATGTGTGTGTGTGTGTCTTCAGTGCATATATATTATGTATATATACACACAATATTTAATTGAAATACAGTTTTGCTTAAATATATACATGCATGTTTATTTATATATACATAGTAAATATACACAGCATTTATCTGTAATATGAATTATTATTTAACATAAATAACGTAAATATTTTCTAATTATTATACTGTATAGTTGAGTATTTATATACACATAAATATACACTACACAAACATTATGTAAACAAAAACTTATTTTGGATGAGATTAATTGTTTAACAGCACTCATTTTAGTAATAAAAATAGTTATTCTGTATAAAACTGTTGATCATGTAACTGTGACCGATCTATCGTGACACTCACAGATTTGTAGATTTTGAGCACATGTGGAGACGGATGGAAATCAGCGTGAAACTCGTCTATGAGCACAGACAGACGACAGATCTCTTCCGCCATAGCGTCAGACACCTGAAACACACAAACTACAGTCATCAGGATCAGCAGGGACTGTCTGACAAGGACGTTCAAGAAGGAAATATTCTGTCATATATTACTCACCCTCATGTCGATACTCTCTATAACGGCAGAAGACGTAAGTCAGGGGAGACGAATGGTTGACTAAATGATGTTAGATCGCTCTCTGATATCATCAAACACATCTTCATTTGTGATCTGAAGATGAACGATGGTCTTACGGGTTTGGAACGACACGAGTGTGAGTAAATAATGACAGAATTATCATTTTGGGGTGAACTAACCCTTATATACTTACTACAGTCTAGTTATGACACAATTACTGAGTCTGAAATCCTTATGTTATGCTCTGTAAAGCCTGACTCTCTCTCGTCACTCACTCTGTATATATATATATATATATATATTAGTGCTGTCAAACGATTAATCGCAAAGAATTGCAACCAAAATTTGTATATACTGTGTATATTTATTAAATATATATATAAATACAAACACATGCATATATATATATTTAATGGAAATATATAATGTTTATATATTGAATATATTTAAATATAATACCAAATATAGGAAAATAAATATATAAATGCATTTACATGTAAACACTTTCAAAATATATACTGTATGTGTGTGTTTTATTTATTATTATACTGGACGTCTATTTTGGATGTGATTAATCGTTTGACAGCACTAATATATGTATGTATTTTTTCTTTTATGGATCAGCTTTTTATTTTGTCCTTTAGATATTTTTTTTTAAGTTTGCACGTGGGTTTTTTTGTTGTTGTTTTAGTATCATATTTGGCCCATCATGCTCTTATGGCTCATATTTTCTGATAAAGTGAGAATACGAAGGAAAAAGAGCTCAGTTTAATTCAGAGACTCAAACTAACCAAAAAATGATATTTCTATGATGCCTGTGATGTAAATCAGCGAGATAACAGTGCAGCAGATACTGACATAAAACTATCTAAATATCCCTCTATATGTCTAATAACACGTCTCAGTAAGATGAGATTGAAATGATCAAACATATAACGCAGTGCTGAAGGATGAAAGGCTCCTCAGAAGATGTTTTGGAGGCTTGTGAAGATCATTGCTCCGCTGAGATTCTTCTAATCAAGTGAAGCGGAGCTGCTTCCGTCTGAGGTTTACCTTGTCTTTGACCTCTTCTGTGATAGCCTCGATCTTCTTCTTGATGTCCTGGATGAGCAGGTTGAGTTGATTGCGAACGAAATCCAGTCGGTCGATCAGATACTCCCTCTCCTCCAGAGAAACCACCCTGAGATCAGACGTGAAAGACCATCACACAGGAAGCTCATCACCGAACCTATACTGTTTGCTAAGACTTTTTGGATTCATCTCAAAGAGGAATCTCTTCAGAATAATCATCTCTTCCGGTGTAGATCACTAGATCTGCTGCTATCATATTCCCAAAGTAAAGAGAAAGGGACGCACCTCTTCTCCGCGGCGGCGATGTTGATTTGATCCATGATGTCTTTGACTGTTTCTGAGATCTGCTTTGCTCTGATTGTGTGCTGTTCAAACTTAGTTTTCACTGCTGAATGCGAGATACACTCCTGCGAGGTCACACACACACACACACACACACACACTACTGTGACAGGAGCCTCCGAGGCCGACTTTAAAGGGTTAAAGGTTTAAACCTGCTGCAGGCCTAAAACTAAATACAACAAATTAAGAGCAAAAACTGCAGCAAATCTACACCCTGAACATCAGCGGCTCTTCGTCTCACAGCAGCAGCAACACAGAAGCAAATCATATCAATAAAACAACAAGCCTCAAAACACCGCCTTTATCATCGAATGTCTAAGCATTTAATTGGTGTAAATGAAACGCCTATTAGTAGAATAAAGTTGCATGATTAATCAAAACAAAATCATGTGGTTTTATCATATTGTTAATCGATTATCAACTCACAGAGGCTATGAATTCATTAAATACATTTCTGCACTGAATGTTTCATTTACAAGCTTTAAGGGCTTCATATGGTTTTGCGTCAAAATAAAAGTTCAATGGATTAAGTTTGAAAACAAATGAAGACGGCCATAATTAATATCGTAATTTTACAGTTAAATATATTATCATATTATAGTATATTACATTATATTTACAACCTCTTGCTTTTATTTTACCATTTTTAATTTTTTTCATAAATGTAGTATTTCTTTTTTATTTTTGAGTAATATTATTATTATTAATTTATTTATTTATTCAATAATATAGAATATATATATATAGAAAAAAATTAAATTATATTATATATAATTATCACACAATTTGTCCAAATTAGTCAATAGTTAGTCAATATATTAGTTTTTTTTTTTTTTTTTTTAATAATGGTAATATTTTTATTTAGTATTAATAATAAACATAAAACCTTAAAAACAATTATTATTTTTTAAATCGCATTTACATTTTTTTTTTTTTTTACATATACCTTCCACTGTATTATTACGAATACTGCTTTCATTCCTCTTTTGTGAGTATATTTGTATAAAAGCATATGCTAAATGGTTAAATCCTAGTTTTAATGTGGACTGGAATCAACAAAATCATAAAGAAACTGAAATACACAGCAAAATAAGTGCATTCATACAAACTGAACAGAAAGAAGAGGGTGAAACAAACTCAAACTGAACTAAAGAAACCTCGCTGCAGTAAATCTAGACTTCAGCAATGACGACACAGCTTGAGGAATACAGACGCTGTTCAGCGGAGAGAGACTGATGAGTTAAACTAACTAATCTCAACCAGATTAAACCCTGAACGACATAATCACAATCATCCGAGAAGGAGAGGAAACCTGCCTGAAACCAGAGTCATTCAGTGAATCAACAAAGCCTTTTAAGCACAAAACCCTAAAATCGACAGAAAAAAAGAATGAATTAAATTGATTATTTAAACAAAAAAGACCATTTTAGGACCATTAGCATGTTCTGAACATCTCACAATCTCAATAGTAATAGGTTTAATACTCTTCGTGTAACGTATATTGCTGAAATAAATCGTGCTGGTTTCTAGAGGCTCATTATATACATGCTGTATTTAATCATGCAGGGAACATCTGAGCTCAAAACTGTTTCACCCACTGCTTCCTGTAAACACGAGTTAATCATCCACTGGTAGCTACGAAATACTCAGTTGTTTTTGGTTATTTGGTAGTCTTTGGTTCCCAGGGGTTTTGTCACTTGCCTCAAACGTTCTCTCAAAGTTCTGGAACTCCTTCAGTCGCTCCTGAAAGCCTTCAGCTAGAGCTCCTCCTATAAACACACACACACACAACAATCTTTATCATGCCCTGTTTTTATCATGTTTACTGCATGTTAAAGGAGAACCAGTAGTGCAACCCACCAAAAACTGTGTGCAAGTAGAACAACTAACCATTTAACATCTAGCAATATCATCACAGTCTGAATGACCCTGTAGCACAGTTTGCAAACGTGGCTTTCACAATTCACCAATATTTCATTCAGCCATGTTCTGTACTGTCTGATAAAGCTTGCAGGGAATATCTCTTACACAGAAAAAAAATTAATATTAAACACACAAAAATAACCCCAAAATATACTGCTATTATCAATTTTAAAATATGTATATATTTGAATAAGTATTTAAAAAAATTAATTTTCATACAAATATATTTTATATAATATATCCCATATTTTACAGATTCTTTTTATTTTAAGTTCAGGTGTTTTTTGCTCTATGTTTATTTATTTTCTTTATTTTTTATAATATAAATATAAAATCATATTTTATAAATTCTGTTTTTTTTCAAGTATTTTTTTTCATTTTGTCAATATTTATATATATATATATATATATAATTATAATTAATAGATTAATTATAGCATAATTCATGCTAAAAATCATTTGAATATTAAGTAAATTTCATGAAGATATTTTGTAAATATATCAAAACTTAACCATTACTGTCACACAGATATTTTCAGCACAAAAATATTTCAATATAATGAGCAACGTTTCAGTCAACTGACCCATTAAAAGTAGATCTCATGCCATTTTCTTGTTTCATGGTTTAAATGATCATTTCACTGTGTAAAATATATTTAATTAAGTCAAACTGTAGCTGTTTACAACACTTAGCTTGAAAAAAGTGCTGCTACAGCTGATTAAGCTATAAAATCCTGCATGAAATCACTTCAGGTTTGAGTTCAAGTCTTAAACCATCACACAGCATTTATAAAGTCTTTACAGCTGCTGTTTTGTCATGTCAAAGCTGTGCTGGTGAAATCTGCATGACTGCTACATCTGGTTAAATACCCAGATCTGATCCCGTCCGTCTGATGTGATGCTGGCTCGTGAACCCGTGAGGATCACGCTCTTACCCGTCTCTGGCATACCCTGCGCCCGCTGCATCCGAGAGTTCAGCACCTCTTTCGCCGAGACGAAGAAAATACGGTTCGGAGCTTGTGCGCGATCCACCACCTTCAGCTCCTCCACCAGGAAGTTCACACACCTGTCTGTGTGCTGCTTTCTCACCTGAGACCAGATAAACAACACATCTGAGCCTGGAGCACACGGCCTTGTAGCAAAAGACAACAATACACTATTAGCTATTTGTCTTTTGTGTAATCATGTTCCATGAAGATATTTTGAAAGTTTCCTACTGTAAATATAAACTCCAATTTTGATTAGTAAGAATGTAATTCGAACAACTTTAAAAGGTGATTTTTTGCACGCTCAGATTCCTGATTTTCTAATAGCTGTATCAAATATTGATAACCATACATCAATGGAAAGATTATTTATTCAGATTTTAGATAAAACCATGGACCTTGGTGACTGCTTTTGAGCATCAGGGTCTCATATTCACAGATGCATTCATTTTGCTTTAGCAGTAGTGATTGACTGATATGTTTTTTTGTTATTGTTATTGAATATACACTAATGCACCTTCTATGCATACACACGACTACCAGTCCTGTTTTTTTTCTTAAAAGTTTATATATTTCTTTAATTTCATTATACTTTCTCAGCACTGTCAAAATAAAAGTCCCACTTCTGACTCTTTGGCTAATTAATAAATGGCAAATATTGAGATATATATATATATATATATATATATATATTTCTCTCTTGGCCTTATATTGGTGATATATGCTGGTCGAGCACTGACTGTACTCACGTCCTCCATGTACTCGGGTTCAGCAGCAGAAGCGTCCCAGCGGTTGTTCAGGATGAAGATGTTGGGCTTTGACAGGCGTTCATTGACCTTGTGGAAGAAATGCTTCTCCTTTAAAAAGAAATAACAAAGAGGTTGAGTTCACTGGGGTCATAGGATGGAAGACTACACACACACACACACACACACACAAGACAACACACGTGTGTTCACTCTCATCTAATCAGCTGCTGATCAGCATTAAATGAGTCCAGAGCATGAAGAACATGCACTTAACCCCCAAACAGAAATAATTATGCGAGACATTTATATTTGGACATTTCTTAAATAATGTCTTTTTCAGAAGAGGGTTAAAACCCAAACCACTAAAAATGCAATCATCTGAAATAAATAAAAACCTCTAAAGGCATTTACTCGTTTCAGCTAGCTGCCAAGACAAGATTTCATTTAACTTCACGAAAATAAAAACAAAACTATACAGACATGAACAAAAAGTACTAAAAACGTTAACCTTAATTCAAACGAAAATATAAAAATAATACCAAATTCAATATATTAATAAAAAAGTATCTCAAGGATGCTAAAATAACACTGATTTATTTATTTATATAAACTTTGCATTTTAAAAATAGTATGTGCACGGAGGAATTTAACACACTAAATTAAATAAATATATAATTAAATCATTAAATAATTCATGGAATGTTGCAATTGATAAGTAATAAATTATTAATATATATAAGTAAGCATAAATTAATTAATGTGAATTACATATTTTTATGTAAAATAAAGACGTCATGAAATGCACCTTAAAATGCAACAGAGAACATAAATTGTTATTTCATGATGTATTAAATTGATTTATTTTATGTTTTCTGCTACATTTTATTTCAGTGTATGTCATTTCATATATCACTAAAAAAAAAAATCAATAAATGTATTTTATATATTTATGCTGTGCTTTTATTTACAGCAACATTCCAATATTTCATCTGTTAAATCTCTGCATATGAATACAGTAGGCAACAATAAATGTTTCAAGGAATACACTGTAAGATCGTCACATGACTAACTATGTTTAATGGTGTTTCCAAGCACTTTAGCTTTATTTCCAAGTAAAGCAGGATATATACCAGGAAACAAGCTATAAAAAAGGAACATATGTAGAGCAGATGTCATCATAAAATCATAAAGAGTGAGTGTTAAATATCAGAATGGAGCCAGGCGGCTGGCAAGTATGAGAACGAATCAGTGTTGGATACTGGATACAGCTAGTTTTGGCCTGTGTTTTCACGCAGAAGAGTTTTTCATTTATAAGAGTGTGTTTATCTGCTCTTCAGGAAGATCCCCTGAGAGCGTCCTGGGACAGCAGGCATGTGGGTATGAGCAGAGTTCAGTCTAAACACAGCGCTGCATACTTCAGCGCATTCTTTCCCTTATTAGCACACTACAAACACTTCCAGAGCACCTGATTCATGCAGCGCTGCTTTCCCACGCTTCACACTCACCGTGTTCATGAGCGTGGACTCAGAGTTGGCCACCAACACAAACACATCCGCGTCCAGACAGAACTTGTCGATCCAGCTGTCTAACTGCGTGGTGACATCAGTGCCAGGACTGCAAGAAAACATCCCAAAAATAGACACTTTTCTTCAAGGACGCTTTAAATTAATCAAAAGTGACAGTAAAGACATTATTCAGACCGTATTCAGATTTTAAATAAATACTCTACTTTTTATTCATCTGTGAATACATTGCTTAATTGTAAAGTAAATAGAAAGAAAGTAAATAAAAAGAGAACAAGCAGTTAGTAAAAGAATAAAGTGCAAGAAATTAAAGAATTAGAATAGAAAGCAGTTTTTTGAGCTGCAAATCATATATTATTATGATTTCTGAAGGATCATGTGACACTGAAGACTGGAGTAATACAGCTTTGATCAGAGGAATAAATGACATTTTAATATACATTCACAAAGTAAACGGTTATTTTGAACTGTAGTAATATTTGATAATTATACTGTATCGTCCCTGGTGAGCAGACAAGACTTTCAAAAATAAAAAATGCAGATCCAAACTTTTCAAAGGCAGTGTATTAGTTAATCACCTGATTATAATGGATTATATTCAGTATGTGCTGCGGTTGAAGCTTGATAACGCTACTGTAATAAGGGCGGATCGTCTGATTTATTTACTGTACGTTAAACACACACACACTGAAGAGTACCTGTCCACCAGAACCAGGTCGTCTCTGAGCAGAGCACACTTTGTTTTGGGCCAGAAGACTCTGACCAGACACCCAGCATCCAGACTCTGATCCATGTGTAGCGCGTGAGCTAACTGATTCACCGTCTGAGGAGACAAACAAGTATTCATGTATTCCTGTCATCATTTCTTCAAGTTAAACCTTTATTTTGGCAGGTTTTACTGAACATCCTTGTCTTTCAGTGCGTATCCAAACACCCAGACTTCATAAATCAGTCTTTTTGTGCTTTAATATTCACAGACTCTTACTTTACTACTTTAAATGTATTCAAATGTGTTAATTTCACGTTATACAGTAAACTCCATTGTTGTGACTTGATTCGGGGTTTTTCTCTAGATATCGTGGAGTTCTGAGAGGAATCATGCACTTGTCCACACCTTGATGCTTTTCTCCTCCTCGGACCCTTCTGTCTTGAGATAGGCCTTGTCTTCATCCGTTCCCTCCACGCTCAGGAAGCAGTTTGTGGTGTGACCGATGCCGCTGGGCAGCACTCGGTCACGCAGCATGGCGTTGACAACCGTGCTTTTACCATTGCTTGTTCTGTGACAAACAGAGGACTTCAGAACAGTTCAGGAAGTGAGACGCTTATTTGACGCAACTTCAGGTCAAACACAACACCCACCTGCCGAAAAAGGCCACCTTCATGTAATTGCGAGCTAAAACCTCTTTAATTTCGGAGAGTTGGCTCATATAGGCCTCGATCTGATTCAGCTGAGACTTGTTCGCGATGTTCTCCAGTGACTCATTATTGCAGGTTTCTGTTGAGACACAAACACAGGCAAATATCGGCACTACAGTACTTAGCCTTGCAACTCACAGACACTATTAACCAGTCGTTTATAACGTAAGCCTATAGAGAGCAAATTCAGTTTACCTTTTACAAACTCCGTTCCCTCCTGAACGTAAACTAAAAGCTGCTCAAAATCCTCGCCGATCTTCTTTTTGGCCTGAACGAAACGCTTCAACGGAGAAGGATCTGACTGCTCCATTTCCACACCTGGGCATTTCAGAAGCATAGATAGGGTTATATAGGGTTATTGTTTGTTTAAGATACGGCAAAATACTAAAAAAACTGAAATAAATACAGAAATAAACATTTGAAAATAAATTATAATAAACCAATTTTGAAAAATTATAAAAACACATCAAAA
>JAUMHP010000060.1:17990166-18002071 GCA_032361065.1 Enteromius trimaculatus
ATCTACACACACACACACACGTTGGTTTTTGTGATTTATGAGGACTCTCCATAGACGTAATGGTTTCTACTGTACAGACTGTATGTGGTATTGCCCTACACTGACCCTACACCTACACCTACCCCTTACAGGAAACACTACACACTTTCACTGTTTAGTATGTTTTATAAGTCTTTTGAATTACGGGGACACTGAAAATGTCCTCATAAATCACCTTTATATTGTGATACCTGTCATACCCATGTCATTATACACATCTGTGTCCTCATAAACCACATAAACCCCCCCCTACACACACACACACACACACACAGAGAGACAGTTGACGGTTGATTTCTATTTCAGGCCAAGATCAGTGTATCGTCCTCTCAACCCTCTGGCTCCCAGTCGAGGTGCGTCTTCAACATTACATCACACGGCTGTGAATCAGAAAACGCTTCTTCTTTAATTCACTTTTTAATCAGTTTTAATGTTTAGATGTAAAGTAGTATTTGTTGAACTGATTCTATGTTAAAGTCATTGAATCACATTATTTTTCTCTGATGCAGTAAAAGTATGTTTAGATGCGTTGAGAGTTTGGCAGGAAACAGGAACGAATGAATGTTACAGTGTAGAAAATCTGAATGCTGCTAATAATATTCATTTCTCATTTTTAAAAAAAATGTAGCTTCCTTTTATTTTTTTGTGAAATGTACATTTGAAAGCAGAAAAACATAAGGAACTATTAGATTATATATATATATATATATTTTGTGAAATTATAATATTTCATAATATGAAAATGTCAAATTGTTTAAAAAACATCAGTTCAAGTAAAACAATTAGATGTAAAATATATATATATAAAAATAAGATGAAGTTCTATGATGAAAATTAATTATATGTATGCATTTGTATTATATGTATACATTTATGGATAATCAGTTTAAAAAAGTATAAATCCTAAGAAATTGTAATTTAGGCTTCATTAAAATCTAATATTTTCATTGATTTATTGTTTGGTTATTTGATATGTGTATGTAAGCTGAACTCTCCTCTCTCTCTCGTCTCAGGTGATGATGACGGTGAGTTAATATTTGCTGGTTTTATTTACACGCATGATTCATGAGCCCAGATCAGTGCAGAAGGGCTTTTATTAAAGCAGACTTTGTTTGTTTCTCGCAGGTGAAGGCTTTTACAAATGGCTGGAAGGTAGGTGATTATTATTTACAGCGTAAATATGAATGATTTATTTACATAATCGTACACAAATTTGTTCAGCTCGTGTTTCGTGAATCCTGACACACTTCCTCCTGAAACTGAGAGATGTGCTCATTATTATTTCTTGGCGAGTCCAGGCACGATTCATCTTTAACCTTCAGTGAATCTGTAATAGAAGAGATTACTTACAGATGAAAACAAAACCCTGTTCAGTTGTGCTCTGAAGAATTGTGGGTAATTCGAGTTGTTTGGATATGTTGATATCTGTGTTCAGTACTGAAACATTAGAAACTAATCTATTTGTTTATCTTTATATGGATACACTCAGTATACTCGTAGTACAGTTAATTTATTATTATTATTATTGTTAATAATGAAATTTTTTTTGTGTAAAATTATATTATTTATTTTGGTGGAAATTTTTAATGTAGAGAAAATACTATATTTTTATTTAGTTTGTTGTCGTTTTAATTTCTTAAATATGTACTGTATGACTTTTTCTAACGTATAATTATTATTAAAACAAAATTAAATATTTATTATAAAAATAATATATATTTATTTGAAAATATTGGATAACTTATATTTATAGCAATTTATTTATTGTTGTTATTAATAATAATAATAATATCAATATAATAATTCTGTGTATATTTTTAGTTTTAATGAAAAGGGTAATGTGGGGGAATTGTTTTACATAACCTAAACTATTTTTATTCTAATATCTCATTATTATGCACAGTTTTATGAGCTCACATAAAAAAGAGTACTTAAGATTTTATTTTAAATGCATTTTAAAAATAAATTAAACCGTGCAGTTTAGACTTTATAATATAATTAATTATATAGTTAATATTTTTATAATTATTTTTATCAATTTTTGGTTTAATGTAGTGTTCGTAAATTAATCTCATCCAAAAAAATAAAATAAAGCCCACATGCATGTATGAATTTAAGACGAATTTTACATTTATAAATTAAATATTTTAATGTAAAATAGAAGAATATAAATATATATCAGTGTGTGCATTTATGTATACATAATAAATATACCGAGCACATTCATTCACTCTCGCGATTCATTGTCTATCAGCACTTTTTCAGTATTTTAAACAAATAGTGTGTGTCGTCTGAAGCTGATTGTGTAATGACGTGTGTGTGTGCAGGCTTGTGTTTGGAGAAGCGTGTTTTCTATCGTCTGATCTCTGGACTCCACAGCAGCATCAACATCCACCTGTGTGCTGAATACCTGCTGGACGGTAAACACACACACACACACACAGGGCGAGGTGTTCTGCTGTAGTCGTGTCTGACAGTGTTTTCTTCAGAGGGCTGGGGGAAGCCGGTCTGGGGTCCGAACCTGCACGAGTTCAGGCAGCGCTTCGACCCGGCCGAGACCAAGGGCGAGGGAACGCGGCGGCTCAAGAACCTCTACTTCCTGTACCTGATCGAGCTGAGGGCGCTGTCTAAAGTGGCGCCGTACTTCGAGCGCTCCTTCGTCAACCTGTACACAGGAAACTCTCAGGAGGACTCCTTCACCAAAGAGCTGCTGCTGCAGATCCTCAACGACACCAAGTCAGTCTGAGACCTGACTCCTACAGCTTTATCATCCCTCGAGAACACAGAAATCTTATTCTTTAATTAAAAAGAAACATACTCGAAAATATTTATAAAAATGTATTTAGAACGTACATAATATAATATGTGTGTGTGCTGTGTATATTTATTATAAAGATACACACATACAGCATATATATTCAGAAAATATTTACATGCTGGGCCCAGCACTAATTAATTTGTTTGTTTGTATAAAAAAAATTATAAAAAAATATTATACCTCCAAAAAAACCTTCTTACATGAGCTTACTGATACAGACTTAAATGAGATTATTTAATGTAGATATTTTTTGCAGTTATTATTTATTACACTGTCATTATGGCATTTGCTTAAAAGCTTATTTGAAATGTATATTTTTCTAAAGTATAGTTATTATACACAGGTTTGCTCTCATTTTTTCCCCCCAGAATAAAGAAAAGGTATTGATTTAAAATGCGTTTTAAAAAATGAATGCTAGTATATTTTTTATAAATATTCGTATTTATAGTAAGCATAGGGGGAATGAGCATGTCTTAATTGAGAAGCGTTATATGCAATATTTGCAAAAGTGTATTTCTTCGAATGATTAAAATGCGTTTATTATAAGTCCTTCAGTGTGGTGATGGTGCGTGTACAGTCCTGACCGAGTGAGAGCAGGTTAATGGTCTGTTGTCTGTGTTTTATGTTCGTTCAGAGCGTTCCCGATGCACTTTGATGAGAGCTCCATGTTTGCGAGCCATAAAATGGAGTCGAAGACACTCAAGGTGAGTGACAGATGCATTCTGGGATGCTTTGCACAACAGAAACCCTCATTTGGGGAGCTGTGGT
Source organism: Enteromius trimaculatus (assembly GCA_032361065.1). Classification (NCBI taxonomy): domain Eukaryota; kingdom Metazoa; phylum Chordata; class Actinopteri; order Cypriniformes; family Cyprinidae; genus Enteromius; species Enteromius trimaculatus. Next base: position 17,993,792 of record JAUMHP010000060.1, read on the forward strand.
TAGTTTCAGTATGATCAAACTTGATTTTTGACACCGATGATGTGGATGCATGTCAGTATATTAGCTGGGGTTTACTGGTGTTTGTTCAGGAGGAGTTCAGGCTTCACTTCAAGAACATCTCTCGGATCATGGACTGCGTGGGCTGCAGTAAATGTCGTCTCTGGGGGACGTTGCAGGTAAAGTCACAGCTGTGTATGTTGAACTGAAGGTTTGTGATGTGACTTGAGACTGAAGCGCTGCTGTCCCGTCAGACTCAGGGGCTGGGAACAGCTCTCAGGATCCTGTTCTCCGAGAAAGAGATCAAGGACCTTCCAGAAAACAGCCCGTCCAAAGGCTTCCAGCTCACGAGGCAGGAGATCGTGGCTCTGCTCAACGGATTCGCCAGGTATGAGGTCACCAGGAATGTGGATCAGCACAGTAGTCGGGTATTGATGCAAAAACCACATTTATTTTCTCCATAAGGGAACTGATTAGAGACAGACGTACTGTGAGCTCTGAGGTTGCTAATCAACATCTGTTTGCATTTATTAACTCATGATTAGAATTAACAACTAAACTTGTGCTGAAAAACTACATTACCCATGATGCTTCGCAGAAAATAAAAAAAAAATGTGCTAAAAGAGCTCCGCCCACTCCCATGAAACACTGCAAATTACATTATAGAGATGATTTTTACTTATATAAATAATTAAAAAACAAATACAAAAAAAAAAAAAAAGATATACTTTTTTGCAATATTAATTTTTAGAAAAATGTATTAATAGTCACTCTGCAGGAATAATAAAATGATCTGCAAGAAATATGTTATGCATTCAGATGTTTTTTATCTATAGAAATACATATAATTATAAAGTAGAATTATAAAAGTAATTAATAGTAATAATATTAAAATACAAATAAATAAAATATTTTATTATTGTATGTCTACTTAAAAGTGTGTGTGTGTGTGTATATATATATATATATATAAGTAAATATGTATGTGTGCACACAAACACACAGATTCATGTTTAATGACAGAGATACTGTTTATGGCTTTAATGAAGAATTTTCTAAACCCCTGTTTGACCCGAATGACTGTAACGTGTGTGTGTGTGTGTGTGTGTGTGTCTCCAGACTGTCGACGAGTATAAGAGAGCTTCATAACTTCCGGTCCCTGCTGAAGGATCAGAGGTAACGCTCCGGGCCAGCAGGGGGCAGCACTAGACTCAGGGACTGCAGGACTCTCCATCACGTCAGGGACCTGCTTCCTCTCGCTCTCGCTCTGACCGACTGCGACTCTATGCTTCTGTCGGACGAGACTGCGGTTTCTCTCCTTCTCCTGGGTTTGTGTGAATGTTGTGAACGCCTGAGTCTGTTCCTGCTGACAACAGTTACTTCATCGTTTTAATTGGTTAGTAATCAGGTGAATCCCATAAACGAGAACATATCCAGGTCACATTTCACAATCACAAGTAATCATGTGCATAAAGCAAATGAAACATCTTTTTTCCATTACTGTTTATTTTCTTCATGCATGTGTACACACACACACACACACATTTATACCCACACACACAATTATTTGTGAAATATGACCTGTATATATTCTTGACTGGATTATTTTATATTTTATTTTGGTGTGTGTGTCCTTTAAAGACATTCCTCATTGACAGTGAAGACTTTTCTGTTTATAGGACCATAGAAATACTTTTTTTTTAAGCTTGAAAGAAGGAAATGTAGCTTATTGTTACACAATTTCGCAACAGATAACAAGCAATAATATTCCTCCATTTAGTCCAGATTCATGTTAAACGACAGAGATTCAGTGCAGAAAAGAAACATGCAGAGCAAAAATACATCAGATGGGTGGAAACTATCTAAAAAAACAATAAAAAAAATATAGTAAAACTTAAAATATTACTGAAATATTATTTAAATTGACTAATTTTTTTGGGAAAATTGTGTGTTAATATAATATATATATATTATTTTTGTGTGTTAATATAATATATATATATTATTAATATTTTTTTTTTTTTTCAAAAAAGTTTTTTCATTGTGCATTCCAATTAGTTAAAGTTAATTTTAATTTAAGTTAAAAATAAATAAATAAATAAATATATATATATATATATCATTTTTCCTCCAGTGAAATATCACCCACTTTTTGTTCCACATCTGAAGAGCTTTAGATGATGAGAGATTATCAGCGCAGGCTTCAAATATCTCGTTAACTCTTCAGAGAGCTGATCGCTGTTATATTTAGCTGCGAGTGTTTTCAGCTCAAACCCACGACTGATGTCAGCCCGAGCTCAGTTTGAGACCCACTGGATTCATGCTTCTGCCTTTTCATGATCTGATCATTCTGGAGGAATACTTGAGATGAAGAGCAGCTATTGGTGTGTGTGTGTGTGTGTGTGTGTGTGTGTCTCGAGCGCTGCATGCTTTCATCAGCGTCTGCCTTAATACGTCTGAATGACAGAATCATACTGTAAATAGTGCTTCTCTGCCTCCTTCAACTCGATCACATCTTCAGGACTCCGTGTAGATGGGTAATGAGATGCATTTACACCATGATGCGGTTTGAAGCTCCTCTCTGCCTTTCTGACATGATTTTCAACAGGCCGTGATTAAACCATGATCTGTATTGTGTGTTCGTGTCAAGAATATTTATTTAAACAGGAATAAATATGTCTGTTGTCTCACAGATGTTTGTTGTCCTGTTTTTAGTTCATGTTCTCGTTAGGAAGAACCACATTAGTTTCACTAACAGCAAATAATTTAGTTTTTGATAAACTATAAATAGTAGAATATATATGTGTATATATATATATGTGTGTGTGTATAATATGTGTTTACAAATATATACAATATAGTTTTTTAGTTTTTTTTGTAACGCTTTTTTCATATTTTAGTTTTGTTTTATTTATATATATATATATATATTTTTTTTTTTTATTATTTTTTTTATTTTATTAAAAGTCATTTATTTAAATATACATTTTCTATGATTGGTTTTATTTTTCATTTTATTTTGTTTGTTTTTAGTCATTTTTATTTGCTTTTATTTTAGTATTTAGTATTATCTTGATACAGTTACTATTAAAAATACAAGTATCTTATTTGCATTTGATTAATAAAAATAATAACCTTTTTTGGTAAATGTTTTTGTTTTTATTTATTTATTTTTTTGCGTACTTCGTTGCTCATTCGTTTCTTGTCCTCGTTAATAAGACGCATGTTAGTCTTATTTTAACAGTAAATAGTTTATTTCTGTGGGTGACGAACATCATCCTCATTACAAATCAACAAATGAGAATCACGTGATCAGTGAAATAACATTGTTGAATATATTCAAAGACATCTATTTTTAAGTGTGCTTCAACCGTAGTGAACCAATTACACTGCTTTCAACAGCTGAAGATAAATACTCAAAGCAACAGAAATGCCTTCATGCCTTGAACATGTCTGTGATCAGAATGTGTCCTAACACTGGAGGAGTCCCGCTGAAGGAAGCACGCTTTGCACTAATGTCTTAGTCATGTTGAGTAGTGTGCCAATCTCAAATAAAATAAAAATACATTTTCATTTTATTTTTTTAAATAACTATACAAGTAAAGCAAATAAAAAAAGCGAATGCAATCAGGAAATAAGTGCCATAAAAACATGCTAATGTAAATAAGAAATGCAGTTAAGAACTAAAATAAATGCTAATATAATTAAATGAATAAAAACACAGATGCAAATATATAAAATACACAAGAAAGGAAAAAATAAAAGAAATCCCCTCTTTTCTCACTCCTTATCTGATCAGATTGTCTACATTTGAAGGACTATTTCTAAGGTGAACTGGATGCCGCTCTGAATTAAGCATGCAGTGTCGTGATGTAAGTACGTTATGCTGTAGTATGCAGTGTGTTAGTGCATCATTCTGAACACAGCCTCTCTCAGAACCGGGAGTCGGTTGCCATGGCAACTCACCCTGACAGTGCGTCGTGTGTGTGTGTGTGTGTGTGTGTGTGGGGTCGTTTAAAGTGCAGTGCGTTTCTCGTGTCCAGAGCTGTGCATGTTCAGCGGTTGAGTCCGGCCGTTGCCGATGCCGACCGTGGCTCGTCTCCTCCGAGATGCACGAGGAAGCTGCTGCTCCGGCTGCTCCAGTCAAAGCCGTCCGTCGACAGACTGAACACAGAGAAATCACATCGACTGTCAGCTCAAGCTCATTTCAAATACATTTTTATATTTATTTACATATTTACTGAAGTATTATGAAAAAGAACCCACATGATTCTATGTTAATATAATAGTATGTAATACACGGCTTTCTGATGTCAGTTCAGACACGCAGGTAAACCGATTAGTTTTTATTTTGCTTGTTTATTTCATCGTTTTACAATTATTTACTTATCTGAAAATAATATTTTTATCATTTAATTATAGCCAGTGTTTTGTTTTAATTCTGGAACTGAATGCACTGATGGTGGTTATTCCTGGATGAAATGTTGTTTTGTACTGGCATTCTTATGATTTAACTTTTTAAAAAAATGCATTTTAAAATTGATAAATGTTGTTTGAGAGCATTTGCCATCACTGTCATTACAGAAACAAAATGTGTTTTTTATGATTTTACTTTAACCAATGTGCTTTTGTCTTTTTTTATTCATATTTTAATAAAGTCATATAATTAAAGTTAATATATTTTCTACATTGGTTTTAGTAATTTTAGTACTTAAGTTAGTATTCCTTTTAAAGTGTTATGTTTTATTTTCATTTCAACTGCTGAAAATGATTTTTAATACTTGCAAATTATTATTATTATATAAAAAATGTCTAAAGCCTCCTGAGATTTCAGTAATTTAAGTCTTGTTTTTCTGATGCTGAGTTATTGCAACAAGAAATCCAAATTATAAAATAACTTTTTTTTTTTTTTTAAAGATTTTAATTATGTTTTTATATGTATGCATTTACATTTTTATTTTTATTATTTAATTACATTCCTGGTTTTGCATTTTTTTCATTTTAATGTAAAATTTTTATTATTTAATTAATTACTGTAAGTGTTTTATTTTTTGTCCATTTATATAATGAAATTAATACAACATTATTACCATTTTTACTTTACTCAGTTTTAATTTTAGCAATTTAATTGAATGTAGCTTTTAAGGCAATATCTGTAGTTCAAGTGTTTCTCTGATACAGTGATGGTGTCTGGGAGATGTAGTTGTAGGTGGATGTACCTGGTGGAGGTGGTCACAGGATGAGAAGCCCAGGCTAAATCGTCGTCGCTGTCGTAGCGTCTGGGATTGTCGAAGAAATACGGGCGGTTTGAGAAGACGTGGCTGGGAATAGAAGAGCCGCTCTAGAAACAGAACACACTCCCAGTCAGAGCAGTGTCTTCACTCTGTAAACACTCCTCATGTATCACATGACATCACATGACCATACGAAACGTTACAAAGTGTCGTTTTTCAGATTATGTTTTGGTCATTCTGCTTCTTATCTCTAATTTCCCTTCTGTAGCGTAAAAATCATAAACCTGTGAAATATTCATTTTACACTTTCACAGTAAGCTATTACTGTCATTGTTATGATTCTATTCTAATTTAAAAATTGCTAATAATGCTAGAAACATGCTAGCGACATGCTAGTCACTTGCTAATAATGCTAAAAACATGCTAATCATTCTATAAAAATGTTAGCAACATGCTAGTTGCTTGCTAATCATGCTACTGACATTTTAGTAACATGTTAATCATTCTATAAACATGCTAGCGACATGCTTGTCACTTATTAATCATGCTAGAATCATGCTAGTGAAATGTTAATAACATGCTAATCATTCTATAAACATGCTAGTCACTTGTTAATCGTGGTAGAAAAATGCTAGTCATTTCCTAATGATGCTAGAAACATGCTAGCGAAATGCTAGTCTCTTGTTAATCATGCAAGTAACATGCTAGTAGCATGCTAGTCCCATGCTAACAAAATGCTAGTCACTTGCTAATCATTTCCGCAATATGCTAGTAAGAGGCTAGTCATGCTAGAGACATGTTATGAACATCTAATCTATCTAAATGTTCAAACTTCATGCTTTGTGTTGTTTTACAGTATTTGGCTATTACTGTTGCTGTTGTTATAATTCTATTCTAATTCATTTGTTTTCCTCAAACAGCAGCGTGAGTCCTCTTTAAAGTTCAGCTACGACTCAATTCTTTGACTCAAGTCTCTGAGTAAAGATCATGGGCTGCAGCTCTCTTTCTGAACTCTCAAAGTCCATTAGATAGAATAATTTCACTTTATAAAGTAAAGTAATAAGTGAGGTTTTGATGTGGTTACATCTCTATGAAACCCTCTTCAGATGCTCTCACCCGGTCCTGGGCCGGTTTCCTCACGCGGAAGAAGAAGACCACCAGAGACGTGGGCAGCAGCTCCCAGACGAACAGAATGACTCCGAACACAACGTACCCGGCGTCTCCGAGACTGGAGCGCAGGTCCGCCTGAGAAGCAGAGAAACACGGTTCAGTCCTGATTCAGAGCCGATCAGAGCCGAGCTGAGAGGAGCTCACCTGGTCAGAGACGTTATACCAGTCGTAATCGAACGAGTTGATGCTCTCGATGTTGGTCAGAGCCAGAACCACCAGATTATAACAGGCCCGGGACGAGTACAAGAGGATCACCATCAGCCCGATCAGAGTCACCTGACACACAGACGTGCCCTGACCACACACACACACACACACACAAGATGTTCTTTAAGTTCACCTGAGATTTCAACTTTCAACTTAGCACATTTGCATATAGATGAATAGACAGATTGTGTGTGTGTGTGTGTGCAAAACAACTCAGTTTTTAACCATTTTCAAAAAATAATGTTAATCAGTCTCAATCAAACTGCAGCTGGGTTATTTTGACTAGGTTAAAAATACCTTACTACAATAAAACAACAAAAACCACAATTATGTAATTAATTATATAAATATATATATGTGTGTGTGTGTGTGTGTTATTTACATTTTGATTTTATAATATCTATAAAAATTATTATTATTATTTATATTATTTATAAAACATTTATATAATTCGTTTTAAGATTACAATTTATTTTTAATAGTTTTATTTTTATATATTTTTCCCAATAATATTTTTATAATTGTACAATTTTATAAAAGTACATTAATTAAATTCTTTTACATTATTTAATTTGATATTTTTATTAATTTTAGTAAATTGTTGTTGTTTTTTGTTTTTATTAAATTGTATAACAATAAATGCATTACCATTATAGTTATATTATTATTATTATTATTATTGAATACAATATTTTACTATTTTCTTTTTTTCATATTTTAATTATACATTTTTATAATTTAATATTTAGTTTTCTCTGTTTTCATTAAAATTATTAAAATAAAATTATTAAATAATATTGTTTTATTTTACATTTATATTATTTTGTATTGTTTATATTAATTCATTTGTAACATCAATATGTTTTAATTGATTTTAATATTTTTTATATTATTACAATTATTGTATTTATTCAAATGAATTATAATAAAATTACTATTATTATTGAATATATATATATATAATCATTTTTTGATACATTTTTAGTTTTTCTATTTATATGACTGAATTATTCATCAGCTCAGGTGAGGAAGCCTGACTTTCTCTCTGGTGTGTCTGAAGTGTTTCTGACCTTGGACTCCAGGTAGATGCTGGCGAGGGACATCTTGGCGATCTTGTAGAGGCAGACGGCCAGGGAGATGGCGCAGAGGACGAAGAGCGAGTCGTTGATGGTCACTCGCACCAGAACCACGGTCTTGACCTGAGCCTGACTCATCTTGACCAGCAGAGCACAGCTCAGATTGACCAGAAGAAAGAGCAGACTCACGCCGAAGAACAGCAGGTAGAGAGGAGACCTGCAGAGAACAGCTTCAGCTCTCACCTGCACTCTTACAGTAGATATCATATACACTCATCACTGTATACACTCACTTATATTTGAGGAGCTGAGGAGAGTACTTCGACTTGGCCTTGAAGAAGACCTGCCAAAACAAACACCACAAACTCTTTTAATTGAATCACGATAAATTGCATTCAACACATTTACACACATAATAATAATGATAATACATTTTATTTATAATGCACTTTTTGAAGCAAATCTCAAAGTGCTACAAATTAATTTGCCCCAAAAGCTCTAATAAAAAGATAAGTTTAAGAGCAGATTTAAAAGCATCAACACGTCCTCAGATGCTCAGGGAGAGCAAAAAGCCCAAACTCCCACAGTATGAAGCT
>JAUMHP010000060.1:18016803-18039755 GCA_032361065.1 Enteromius trimaculatus
TTTTTTTTGTTAATTAATACATTTACATTTTGTATTCAAAATAGCCATTTTCTATGCAAATATTGGTTGATATGTAATTTATTTGTGAATCACTGAAGGAGTAATGATGCTAAAAATGTAGAAATCAATTAGAGTTTAACAGATATTTGCACAGAAAAAAATTATTCTGGATTCTAAAAATACATCGTTTTTTCTTAATCATATAAACGCAGCCTTGCTGAGCAGGAGAGGTCCTGAACTAATGCTTATGCGATATCTCTTACTCATTTCAGGACACAGAGTTTCGTAATATGTGTTTACACACATTATAAACCTGATGTTGTTTATGAAGTCATTAACACGTATGAATCGATGGATGAAGATCTGCATGATAAGGAAAGACAGAAGGCCATTGAAGTAAGGTGTTGTTGTTTCTAACAGATCTCTGGGCCTTTTCCAGAGGAGCAGAAAAAACTCTGGCGTTCTGCGGTCAGATCCTAATCTGCTCCGGATGACAGATACTGATTCATGAGAGACGTGTACGAGAAGTGTTTCTCACTGGTAAAGACGTGTGCTGCCCTAACCACAGCGATAAAAGACACACGAACAACATCATAAACATCAACCTGTTTGACTCACAACGGTTTACAGAGGTCCAACAATAGTTCATGTAATAAATGATAATGTAATAAATCATGTAATAAAACATTTTATTATTTTTATGCATTTATACATTTATTTATTATAACTGTATTTATTATGATTTCTCATCTATTTATTTAGTATTTCAAAACTTTAAGTTGCCGTAAACTGATCAAAAGAATTGGCGTTTTTACTCAATAAACACAAAGAAGCAACGCATTGAATTAAAAATTAAATTGTGCAGTAGAGTATTTTCTTGTAAAACATACGCTAATAATCTTTGAAAGACAAGAAAAATGTTTATTCTTATTTATTTATGTTATGTGTGAGGAATTTACATGATTTCCATTATTTGTTTTTATTTTTAAACTTTATTACTTTAATTTTTTTTCCTTTTTATTAATTTATTTTTTTTCCCATTATTCTTATTGCCAATTTACATACCTTCCATTTATTTATTTTTTTAATGATACTTAATTTACATGACTTCTATTTAATATATTTTGTAAATGTATTAATTTACATAACTTCAATTATTATATATATATATATATATTTTACATTTTATTAATTTGCACAACTTCCTTATATTATTATTAATATTATTATTTAATGAATTAATTTACATGACTTCCAGGTTTAGAAATCATAATTTGATGACCTCACGTCACATGAAACACATGACTTTGAGTTGTTTTAATGTGTCATTTTGATTTCTCCTGAATGAATCAAAGCCCTGGTTGAGAACCACTGCTCTAAAACAGCAGTACAGACCAAAAAACACAGGTTTCCTGCCAAAATACCAATACAGCTAGAGTTACTGTTACTAAAACATTACCCTGAGCCTCGTTTGGTCTCGGGTTCCTCTTTAAATGTGGGTTTTTCCTGGTGAGAAAAGGTGAACATGATGCCAGTGAAGAAATCATTGACGTGGAGAACCTTCAGACTGACTTCCAGGGGTTTGATCATTAACAGTAACAGTAAAGTGCTGCTTGACTTATTACGCACCACTGATTAACCCAGGAAAGTGGAGAAATTCCCGGCGCGTGGAAGGATAAATGTCAGGTTGTGTTGTCACTAAACCCAGAGCGAGAGAGAAACGGCGGTCTGTCTGGACGTTATATAAGCTGTCATTATGTGCCGTTCTGGCCTCGGGGCTCGGTTACATCACTCTGAACTTTGCCGCGCTCCTGTTATTTTTGGAAGCCGTGTGAAAACTGCTAATGTCGGTTACCTTTGCAGAGCTTAGAGAGGAAAAAAACAGGGAAGTGGGGAAAGTAAACAAGAACAAAGACATCCGTCTTCCCATCAGATGCTCCGGAGGAAAGAGGAGAAAGGAGGATTGTTGATGAGTTTACAGTCGTTCTCCAGGAAGAAATGAGCACATGGAGAAACCCTCAGAAACAGAATAGATCATGCCTTGATGACGTCAGGCTCGATCTGTTTTGTGTTTAGCCTCGTTTGGCTCCAGATGTGAATCAGGAAACTGAATCATACTGTAGAACAACAGACTACAATACAGACGTCTCAGCTCAGAAAATATGATCTGCTTGCGTTCAGCGTTCATAAGCCATTTCATATTTGGCAGAAAAAGAAAAAGAATTAAAGGCCGGACTTGATTATATCCATTAGATCAATGTTTATTAATGCTATATACAAATGTTTTCATTTTGGTTTTATTTTATTTATTTAAAAACACAATATTTGAAACACCATCAAAAGTTTGGAATAATTCAATTTTAATGTAATATGCAAACTGGCATAATTAGAATGATTTCTGAAGGGTCATGTGACGATGGAGTAATGATGATGGAAATTCAGAAATAAATAACAGTTTAACAGATATTCACATAAACGGCAGCTATTTCAAATTCTACAAATATTTCACAATTTTTACTGTATTTTTGATCAAATAAATGCAGCCTCAGTGAGACCTAAACCTCAAAAACACTAAGAACAGCACTTATTAATCTTAGTTATTACTAATTTCAACATTTATAAAAGCATTATTAAAATAACAAGTTGTGTTGTTAACATTCGTTAATAAACTGCGAACTAACATGAATAAACAACTTCATTAACATAAACAGATCAATAAATAGTGTAATAAATGCACTGTTCACGGTTTCTTCATGTTAGTTAATACAAAAAGTTTAACAAATGACACTTTATCTTAAACTTTTGTATCGCTGGTAGTGTCTTATTTTTATACCATGCAACTCATGTAAATTAACAAAATAATTTTTAGAATAACTAGACATTTTTTTGTCATGCCAAGCTCCAAAATATTTTACCAGGAAGAAACATTTAGTGATTGTGTGTGATAAGGAACGTGCGTAAGATGTGGTGTTGAACGTGTGGTATCTCTCCGCTGCTGCTGTTGTTCTCCAGCAGATGCTCTGCAGCTGGAATCTCTGGTGACTCATTGGCTGCAGAATGTTTGGCAGCGGAGCGATGCGATGGATGCTGGCGCGGCGAGAGAGACGGGCCAAAACACAAACCAAAAAAACACCACGAGAGAGAAAGAAGTGGTAGAGTCTGCGTGCTTGCGTTAGTTTGGCGTGCGTCCAAAGCAGCCATAATGCAGAGACCGAAATGAGGCTGTTGGCGGGACACCAGGTCTCCGAGAACAAAGATGTGTGTGCTTCTAACGCCGGCAACTGGGGCTCGCTTGGCAGCTCGCGCGTTTTCCCATCAACCTTTGCCTTGGAAGCGCGCCACGCCAGTTTCCAGGCCTGCAAAGAGGATTATAGCGAGATCGAGGGGAGACTGACAGAAAAACACAGAGCTGTTCGATCTGCAGCTACACGACGCGCTAAAGTCTTTCCACAAAATGCATCCAAAACCTGTAGATTATTTTCACTTGGACCCAAACAGCTGTTGCTGTTTTCAGCTGAAACTACATTGTATCTGATCAGCTCATGGTTAATTATTATATTATATTTAAATTAGAATTTTATTATTATTTACTTCATATTTAAAGTTGTTGAGTTATTGCATTAACACATTTTTATTACACAATTACAGATGAACTACAAAAAATATGATGCAAAATATATACACATATATGCATGTGTGTGTATTTAAATAATAAATATACAAAGCACACACACACATATATTATGTAAACATTTTGGATATAATGAATCGTTTGACAGCACTAATTTTTTCAGTATTGCCTGAGAAATCGTATATGAATATATCATTGTAAGAAATTTATAACAACACATAATCTGAGAATTATTAACCCCATTTGAATCAATGGAATTCAGTTAAATTCCTTATATTTATAACTCATGATTGCTCAGAAACAGTCCACATTTATAAAAACCTACCTCTTTATATCTAACAAAATTCATTAATATTACTTTCAAAGTTTTCAAACCAAATAAATTAATTTATTTGCAAAAATGTTCACTTTTAGATTAAAAAAGAAAATAAAAATAGTAACGCTGATTCATGCTGCTTATATTTACATCAACAACAAAATTAAGTGTGTGAGACACAAAAGGCTAAATATATTTTACAAAGTTTTTGACACTAATGTAACTACGTAGATCATTTTACAATAAGTATTTTTGACACTAATTGCACTCCATACATAACCGGGTCAAAAATTACCCCAACACCAAGCATAGCTTTTTTGTATTGGATATATCTATTAAAGAAATATTTAAAAAATGTGATCATGTGTATTTTAAGGATCTTAAACCATTTGCAAAGTTTTGTTCTCTTACTAAAAACTATGCTCTTTTATTCATATATCACTTCTGTGTCAAAATAGACCCTAATGTCCCTAAAATAAAGGTTATATCAGTGCATTGGTACTGTCTCCTGCAGCACACTGATATTTATCACATGCACGACATCTTTTGCATTGATCTCAGATGTTTATCTTTCCTCCAGTGTGGCGTGTTTCTACGCCGATTACTCTGGGTGAATTATTTATTTGTGTCCCGCCCTTTAACAGCGTCCCATCGAGGTGACGCTGAGCTTTACTGCGTGCACCCTCAGCAGCAAGCCTGCGGAAATCTAGCGCATGCATTAAATCAAAGCCTTGTACATTTAGACAAGAACCAAACGTGGCAACGCTGTGCGTTTTCATGTCGTATCTGACTGCACGGGAGGTCTGCTCACATGAAAAGGGAATGCGACCCAAACATTGTAAACAGGAAGTGGTTAGTCACACAGGCTATCCAGATAAGGCCGTGGTCTCCATAGCTACACCTTCCTGTGCAACGAGCCAACCAATCAGAGCCCAGACTCTCACTGGGCAAGAGGTAATGTTCACAACATTACTAGAACACACAATTACATCACTGATTAGTTTCATTTCCATGCATTCAGTGCATCGACTGGTTTTGAGAAAAGTCATCATGGCTAATAGAAGTGCTCGGCTGGATTAAGTTATTCACATTAAATGCTATCTGTATAATTCACTATTCAGCACGCAGCAAGCACCTTTCCCATCTACGCCAAGATTAAATTGAGAATGCTTAATTGGAAAATGTGCTATTTAAATATTAAACGGCTTTAGCACATCAAAGAGTGCTGTACAAAGCTTTTTGTTGAATTATTAAAGGGACTCAGTGTGTGTGAGTTACACAGGATCTGTGAGCTTTCTCTCTCTCTCTCAGATGAGATTGCATCACTTCACAATAATACAACTCTTACTACACTACATGGTGAACAGGGGACCCATCTAAACTATAAGAATGTAAGGACACAGTATGTTTATGGAAAGTTTTTAGAACTTTATTATATATAATAAATTATATGAAATGATATATTAAAAATAAACATTAGAATTATATAAATATATTTTTGATAAGAAAACTAGACCTTTAACGTTCTTAGAATATATATATAAACATTCAAACAACAGCATTTTATTTTGGCTGAAAATAAAAAGTGTAAAATGTTGGGAAAAAAGGTTATAATCACATTAGACATTTTAACGCTCTTAGAGTACTAAATATAAATGTCCTAAAAAATAATTAGTAGAATGTTGCAAGGAACTATTAAATAATGTTATAATCACGAACATAATTAGGTTTTCTATATAACTATATTTTGGCTGAAAATTAAGTTCATAAAATTTCAAATAAATTTTTGCAACCTTTTATAAAAATAAATGTTCAAATAAGATTTTGGGATAAAAAAAAATAAGAGTAAAATGTTGAAAGAAATATTTTTGCAACTTTTATTAGCATTCTAATCATGACAGGAAATTTCCAATGAAAGTTTTTGTTTACGTAATATGTGTGTGCACTGTGTATATTTATTATGCATATATACATACACACATGCATGTAAGTGTTATATTTATATATTACATAATATAAATATGTACATGTAAATATTTTCAAAATATGTGCATTTGTGTGTATTTACATATAATAAATATCCACAACGCACACACATATGTCAACAAAAACTTTCATATTGGATGCGATTAATCGTTCGACAGCACTAGTCTTCAAAAAATGTAATTTGTTATCTGGGAAGATACTTTGCACACCAAAAAGTCAAGTTAACCACTAAACATGTTCTGTTAGCTCACGAGCTTGGACTGATTGTGTGAACTAGCCGGTCAGAGTTTGATTTAAACCGTTTCTCAGTCCAGCACAGTTCTGTCTCAGTTCTCAGATCATCCAGAAACCTGACCCGTCTCGTTCTCCATGTCTAACCTGATCCCTGCGCTCTGGATCTGTCCAGTTCTTCTCATGTGACTCAGTTAAGCGGTCCTGCTGTCAGAGCGCGTGTCCGTCTGGCCCACAGCTCCAGGAAACCTCAGAAGGGCCTTATTAAAGTCTGTGGAACGCCAAAGTAGTTCCTGAGGGGAAAAATACTGGATATTAGATTTGTGATGATTTGGAATATTTCGAATTAAATGAACAATTTCAGACAAATTTCCCAGAGTTCACTGTACAGTGCTCATTTATATAATATATTAATATAGAAATGTATGGAAGATTGTTTCCACTACTGAATACAATGTTAAAAATGTTATTGCAACTTTTTATCTCACAATTGTGAGATATAAACTCATAATTCTGACTTTATTTCTGAGAATTGCATGATATAAACTTACAATTGCGAGTTATAATGTCAGAACTGCGATTTCTAAAATCACAACTGCAAGATAAAAACACGCAAATCTAACTTTTTTCTCAGACTCATGTGGTATAAACTTGCAATTGCGAGTTATAAAGTCAGAATTACAATTTATAAAGTTACAATTGTTAGAAAAAAACTCGCAATTCTTCAATTTTTTTTGCGCAATTGCAAGTTCATATCTCACATTTTTTTCTCAGAATTACGTGAAATTGGAAAAACTTCCAATTGCTAGTTGAAGTCACATTTTAAGAGGGGGAAAAAATTCGCAGTTGGGTGTTATAAGGGGTATAAAGTTATTTCTCGCAGTTCCGACATTATTTCTCAAAACTTTACGTCTCGCAACTGCGAGTTTATATCACAGAATTCTGACTTTATTTCTCTCAAAATTATGACCTTTGAAATTGCAATTGAGTTTACATCACGCAATTGTGAAGAAAAAAAAGTCAGAATTGCGAGATAAAAAGTCGCAAATACAATTTTTTTTATTCAGTGTCGGAAACAGGCTTCCATAGAAATAAGCTATTTCAACACAGTCTCATGAAGTGCGTACACATTCTTACGAGACATTAGAAAACACTAGCTACAACTTCAAATGTGCATCATCTGTTGTGAGGGTTTCAGAACTTAAAGATGTTTTTGTGCTGATGTCATTATTTCGATATGAATCATTTCAGGATTTTTATATTTAACTAAAACCAAAGAAAGGGTATTGAATTTTTCTATTTATTTATAAGTGCTGTCAAATGATTAATCCAAATTGATTCTTTTTGTGTGTGTGCTGCATATATTTATGTACATTATATATATTATGCACACACATACAATATATATACAACTCCAGACCATTTATCTGCTTCATTAGTGTAGAAATTATGAATGAATAGCATGAAATGGCTTTTAAGTCAACTGCCCAATAACTCATGGTCCCTTGAAAATACAGGGAAGTACATAATCAAGAGCTGTAATTCCTTAACCTTTCCTCCAGAATTAAATCTCAGCATGTGCACTTGTTATTATATAACTGTAACTTGAATATGTTCTGGTCAACAGCTAAAATAACAAAAAATTGTGTTAGTGTCTAAAAATATATATAGACCTAACTGTACTCAAAAAGATTTCCTTGTGTTATTTTTTGTTGTGCAAAATGCATGCTACGCATTTATTTAGCAGATTATTTTCTCCAAAGTGATTGGAATACAACAAGTGCTTGTAAAAGGGAGATATTATATGATGGGTTAGGTCAGTGTTCTGTGGCCGCTAGTAACTTGTGTCATCAAATCCCTGCGCTAGTAAACCACTGCTGCCCGTCTACACGCGATATCCCTGTGAAGCAGATTGCGCAACGTGGATTCACAAGACTACAGAAATAAAATCAAGGTAACTGGGGGCGAGTTTCTCAAAACAAGGCCTTAGGTGAGGGATGTTTCAATCCTACTAAACCAGCTTACCTAAGAGCCTTAGGAGGGGGAGGTTTACCCAGAAAACCTGCTGGCATGATGACAAGGGAAAGCCTGCGCAAACGTCTGACCCCAGAGAAAACGCCAGTAAGCAACATGTGCTCTAATCTCGCACGTTAGTCACCGGAGAGGATTACGTCGAGCAGAAAGTGTTTAGGCTGCACTTTAAAGCCGTAACACTTTGAACAATGCGTTCCATTCGAACGCCGTTCCGCGTGTCATTCACATTCCCTGCCGATGCTGACTCGTGCGTTTAGGCGGAGCTGAACCGCGCGTCGTAAGTCATGGTGCACTGACAGGCGTTGCATCACCTTTAGGAGATTTGCACGACCCATACATTTACATAGTTTCCTTTCATCTTGGTTTTAAACACATTAGAGCAGCGCGCGCCCCTGCTGTCAAAACAGAAATGCAAAAAAGCAGCAATGATCGTGTTTCTGGGTTGCGCCCAACATGCGCTCGCTGTCAGCGTGTTTCTGGCTTTGCAGCGACTCGCATGTTCACGGATCTCTGGCCTGCTGCCAGTTTAGGCTTGGTTTGTTTTTCCACGGATGGGTGAGGTATGTGCCTAGCTCTTTTACTTCCTCATGAGTGCCTGCAAAAACAAGTCCCACTCGGTGCCTGCGGCTCCTGAATCGCCTCGCCCGAGAAAATCAGCTTTGTGTGCTGACGGAGAGAGGGGAAAAACTGCGTTGCTGCAACGCTGACATAATTCCCTATTTCGCTATGCAACATCATCATAATGTTTGCTTTCATTTTAGAAGAACTACACCTACGACCTACATGCAGCCGAGCAATGTTGCAACTCACTTTCGGTCATGCATAAGTGCATGAAAAAAAAAACTAAAATTTGGAAAGGCACGAACCACGTGGTCTTCTCTAAGGGACTTTCCATAATTTTGCCAGCCGTCATGAATCACATGCTCTTGGCAGGCATGAATCAGGCTTTGAGACTGAACAAAGTCCAGCGTGGATGAATAATCTACCCGCGTAGATATTCCAGACACACACGGCTCCCAAGTGCACTACTGATTAAATCAGTAAAAACTCCCTAAGAACTGCCGGGAAGTCAGAAGCTCATTCCAGCGGTTGTTTTGCCGGGTTTTTTTAGAGTTTGAGGTTATGGAAGAGTTAAAGGGATGCAGTGGCGCGTGACGTTGCGTTGGCAGGCGCTCTGGAATGCGAGGGTTTTAAGATCAGATTTACTCACAGCCATCAGTGGTGCACTTGAAACAGTTTTGTGCGAGCAGTTCCCATTGCACTGGATCTCCAGTTGGGTCATTGCTGCTCTGCAGAACCCTATGAACTCTGCAACCTTTAAAAGTCAATGAAAGTTGCCAGATAGGATAGAAATAAAGAGCTAAATTTACTTCAAGGATGAAAATTTCAACATTGTATCTAAAATATTAAGACAAATCAGATACCCATTTGATTGCTCTATCAGGCAAAGGAATATGTCATACCATCTGTTTAATAACTGAATGTCTTAATTAGCTACGTATATATTCTTAGTTTTTACCATATTTGGATTGGTTACCATTGTATTAGATCTGTAACTGGGTTATTACTGTTCAGCAGAACCTTATGAACTCTACAACCTTTAAAAAATCAATAAAACTTGATTATTTACACAAAATTGGATGCGGGACAGGATAGAAATTAAGAGTTGATGGACTGACAGATTATATGAGGATGGAAGTTCTTTTTTTAACCAAGTTTTGATATTGTAAAACCAATTTCAAACATGTATTGTGTTAGACTGACAACACAAATAATTCCTCAAAATAACTCTTCTGTCAAAATAAATCTTTTTTTTTTTTTTTTTCTCAGTCATCTCACTGGTTAAAAGTGTCCCAGTTAACCTGAATTCACCTTAGGCACAGTTGTTTGCGAGTTTATTTCCCCCACACAGTTACTTGACAATGATTTCATTGTTTTATGGATATTATCAAAGAATAACAAGATGGAAAGAGATAACTGACAACAGAAAAGCTATAAAATGATTCATATTCATATTGATTGAAGATTTCCATCTTTAAAGTGCATGAATTCAACATTTTATCCGAAATACTAACACATGGATGATTGGAAAATTAAGCTGAATAGTAGGAAACCCAATTAATCATTCTGTAAAGAGAGTAAAATATGTGACCCTGGACCACAAAACCTTGCAGCAATAGCCAACAATAGATTATGGGTCAAAATGAATGATAGAACTTCATTTGTAAAACTTATTTAAAGGATGTTTGCACGCTCAGATTCAAACAGTAAATCATACAGCAATGGAAACCTCATTTGTTATTCATTTAAAGCTTATTTGTTGTATGAAATTGACCCTAATGACTGGTTTTGTGGTCCAGTGTAGCATATGTCATACAATTCGTTGTTTACTAATCTAATGTTTTAATTGCATTTCTATTCGGACGAACCTCCGTCGTCAGTACACATTTTCTGATACGTTTCCCCCTTTTCTGTCGATGTTTTGATGGCTCTTCCACACCATGGCACGACGCCTGTAAAAACGCGCTCTCGCTGAGAAGGGAGCGCGGCGCGCATGCGCAGAGCGAGCCTTCGAAGAATCAAGTAAATAGAAGCGCCGCGGTGACGTCACCGCTCCCACACCGAGAGCTCGCGGACGCGTTCTGTTGCGCGCACACTGCCATGAACTTCGGAGCGTAACTTCGCCGTTTTTCTCGGTGGGAAACTACGACGAGATTTATCTTTTTTTCCCCTCCACCTTTTCAGAACGCGCGACATTCGGAGAATAATCTAGTTGCATATTTCGGTCCCCCGTTTCCAGCAGCATGTCGTCCGCGGCGGTCGCTGCCTCGCGCAGGCAGTCGTGTTATTTGTGCGATCTGCCCCGCATGCCGTGGGCGATGATCTGGGATTTTACCGAGCCCGTTTGCCGCGGATGCGTCAACTATGAAGGAGCGGACCGCATCGAGTTTGTGATCGAAACCGCGCGGCAGCTGAAACGCGCGCACGGATTCCAGGAAGGCAGGTCACCGGGAACGGTGGGCAAACCAGGGAAGGACATGCAGAGCATGAACCACACAGAACTGGGCTCGCGTCCTCCGCAGCCGCTGGATCGCTACCCGCTCGCGTCGGAAAGACCCCCCAGACTGGGTCCGGAGTACCAGGGGGGGCGACAAGCGAACGGGATCCCGGTGCCAAATGGGTTTCCAAAACCCGACGAGCCTCCGGAGCTGAACCGCCAGAGCCCGAACCCACGTCGGACCGGCGCCGTGCCTCCCAACCTGGTCCCGCTGGTCAACGGCAGCATCCCGCCGGTGCACGCGCTCAACGGAAGATCCGTGCAGATGGGGATCCCCCCGGTCGCGTTAACGGCGGAGCTTTTGGGCAAACGCACGGAAGACGTGAAGGACAAACACCGCGCCGACAGCATGAGCGACGCGAGCGACGGACACAAGGACTGGACGCAGAAGGGCAAGACGGTGCGGGAACTGATGACGCTGCAGAGCCTCGACTCCCGGTTCAAGAAGGAGCATGCACCGCTGGCGCACAGGATGGGTTACGAGAGCAGCTCCAGTGCCTTAAAAACAGGTACTGAGCAATGCTTTCAAGCAGATTTTCATCTTAATGCATGCATGCAGTCTGAAAAATCAAGCGAAGCACTTAGATGTGACCCTATTATAAGGGTCATTTTATGATTCATGCATCGCCTGAATGCGGAATAAATAAGATTTCCATTGATGTCTGGAGATGGAACTATTTGAAAATATAGAAAAACAAATATGAATATTAAGAAAATTGCTTTTACAGTTATCCATATGAAGTTCTTTGTCATGCATATAACTAAGATTTGATGTGCTAGCGGTAGGAAAATTACAAAATATCTTAGCCATCTTATTTAATATTAAATGTTATTTTACATATAGGCAAACAGAAATTAACTTGATGCATAAAGGATGCATATTTTATTAGATAGTACTAATGTAATTTACTCAGAGGTGTGATTAACTGATTGATTTAAAAATATCACCTGAATGTATTTTAGAATATTAGATCTTAAATGTCTTTTATAACTTTTTATTAATCGTATAGCTTGTATGAATTATTCTGAGACTGCCATGGGAATAGCCTTCATGCTGGCATGACTTTAAAGGGAATAAATATCAAATAAATCAACATCTAGAGTAGTTTAAAACATCAGTGCATGCTCCTGAGCTTTAGATTTGGTCTCCGCGTTCTTATTTTTAATTGTTTAGAATAATTAGAGATGCTCCAGATTATTCTCAGCCACGTTTAATCATGCATTCTCTGTTAAAACACCAGGGCATGCTTTCAAACTCCAGTGTCCTAGATATAGAACTGTAAAAATATACTGTAAAACTCTAGATCTTGGTCTTTTAAAACATAAGAAACAGAAAACATAAGGATTTTGTCCACACTTGAACTGGATTTAATTTTCAGATTAATCTTGAGATGTCAAAGCATGCTGTATTATTTTAATTTACGCATAATATTGTGCATCTCGATTCTGATTAGTTTATTCGTTGGTACCAGCGTTCTTCAGAGCATGCTTTGAACTCTCCATATCATGCTTTTGTAATGTTTGGAAGCGTAACAGATGCACTTCGCTGCCATTTCATCATCCGGTGGTCGGCGCATGGCACATTTTTTTTCTGGAGCCAGAAAGTAGTGCCAACAACAGGTCATGCATGAAGCGCTGAACTAGCAGAGGGCCGCTCAGTCAAGTATTGCGTCTCTAAAGCCTGGAACACACACTGCATGAGTTTCCACTGATTTACTGTCTGGAGAAGCTGACGCTAGTTGCTGAAAGTCACTTGAGTTCAGAGAAAACAGCGTAGGCTTTGGTAGTCACAGGCCATTATTTCAGCTTTAGACTTTGATTCCGTCCAGTCGGAGAATATCAGGCGTGTGTGATATTTTCAGTCTGTTTTAGAAAACATTGTTTTAATTTGTCAGTCGTCTCCTAGCAACAAGGCGCACGTTTTTGCATGGGTTTGTTATGACTGGAAGGACTTCAGAGTGTCTGGTATATCATTCATATGATGGCTAGTTCTCCTGTCATTATTTGCACAGTTGTAAGTGTATCATGCCTTTCACATCTTAAAAAGCTGATTATAAAAATGAACAACAAAGAAAAAAACAATATAACCTTGCACAAAACTATATTTAATGGTTTTAATGGGAAGTATAACGGTGTCTGCAGGTATGTGATGGATTGGATTTGTGGGGCGTTAAATCATATTGGAAAAGTGCCCACAACACACTACAAACAGGAATTTTGTAATGGTCTTACTGGAAAAAGTTACTATCATTTTAATGGAAACCATTAGAATTTCTGATATAATTTCTATTTGGGCTTCTATTGTTGTTTTTTAAGCAGGGTCGTGGAGTGCATTCCAGCCTTGACGGATAAATCCACTTCCAGAATAACAATGTCACCCCCATGCCTTCCAAGATGTTCTTGTTTTTATTTATTCGGTCACAAAGAAAATACGTTTTTTTTGATGGAAAACATTCCAGGACTTTTCTCCATATAGTGGACTTCAATGGTGGCCAACGATTTCAAGCCCCCACATGCAGTTTCAATAAGCCGAGGGTTAATGATTTTTATACAACGAAATGATCAGCCTTTATATGGAGAAAAAATATATAAATATATATTGTTTTTTTTCCACTTTTAACCACTTGCTCTAGCTCTGCAATGCACATGTGTGGCTTTACACATCACATAAAACTGTTGGAAAGTCATGCTTGCTCAGTTCTGCGTCTTTGTTCCTCTAACTTTAAAATCATCCGAATCATTGTTTTTTGTAAAGGGTGTTTGACTTTTTTGCATGTTTGCTTTGTAAACACTGGGCCTAGCTAAAGCTAGCTGAGCATTTGTGGTTAAAAAGTGTACAAATATTATTAATATCATTCGAAAGAAAATAGCTGTTTCGCTAGATAAGGCCTTTATTCCTCTGCTGTAGACGCTTTATTAAAATAAACGATTTGTGACAAAAAATTAAATCTGATGTGTTATGCGATAATAAGGCTACCTAGATTAGCTTGGTAACTACTATATACATTATTGGATAGTAACTCACCCACTACAAATAACACTTTGTGAACTTATATTAGCCTAATATTGTTGGGTTTGCTCAATATAATGTTAAGTGGCAGATCGGTAGGTTCAATATCTAAATATTACGTCCTCAGTCCCAAACGAAACATACTAGTTATTAGTTGTTTAATAATTATAACATGAGCATGTAGCAAACTCGTATTTAAACTCGGCCCCTATACATAGAAACACAAGTACGATTTTAGCTTTATTATTTGTGTCCCATTCAAAAATCGCTTATTAAAAAAGGAATCTTTAATAAAAAATGTATTTTTATGGCCCACTACTGTAAGATTAAATTTACGCCCTTGCATGGGGGTGAGCAAATTATCAGGACATTATTTTCATTATCTTTAATAAAAATTCCGGTAACACTTTAGAATAGGTAACACTTGTTATCTATTAACTACGACTTTTCCCTCAAAAAATTCTTAATTTGTCGCTTATTAATAGTATCAGAAAAGTGTATTAGAATCATGTATTAATGTATCAGAAGAAACTTTGAATATTTTGTTCCAGAAACACTGTAACTTGGGACACAATACATTAACGTAACTTAATAATAAAAAAAAGGTTATTGCGACTTTTTTTCTCACATTTCAGACTTATTTTCTCAGTATTGTGAGATATAAGTTGTAATTGCGAGATATAAAGTCAGAATTGCGAGAACAATCAGACTTTTTTACGCTCAAAACTGGACTTCATAACTCGTAATTGCGAATTTCTATCTCACAACTTTGTGAAAAAAGTCTGAATTGCAACTGTATATCACAGAATTGTTAGTTATAAAGTCAGAATTCTGAGATATAAAGTCACAGTTCTGACTGTATAACTGCCGTAGCGACTTTATATCTCGCAATTCTAAGTTTTTTTTCTTCTCGTAATTTTGACTTCAAATTGCGCAATTCTGAGGAAAATATGCAGAATTGTGAGGGAAAGTCGCAATAACCTGTTTCGATTTTTTTATTCAGGCTTCAATAATGAGACATTCTGACGTTTGCTGAGTGTATTTTTTAAGTTAAGTGTTTATCTCTCTCCCTGCAGATCGTGGAAAGCACTCTCGGGGCATGAAAAGGAAACCCTCTCCGGAGCCGGACGGGGAAAGCAGCGCGGCTAAGATGAACGGCGAGGGTCAGCCATGGTTGCCGTCTCCTTCCGAGGTGCTCAAGATTCCCTCAGGATTCGTCGGCGCTCCTCCATCCACCATCTCCCCACATTCGCGCACTACACCTCCAGAGGCGTCCACCGCCGTGCAGAACGGCCAGTCGCCGATGGCTGCGCTAATCTTGGCGGCGGACAACGCCGGAACCTGCTCGCCCAAAGACGCTGGGAATCAGGTGCACTCCACGACCACGTCGGCCGCGGGACGGCGGAACAGCGGGAGCCCACAGTCGCCCTCGGCTGGACAGAGGCGGCTCGCGCTGGGAACGTCGGGAGCCACCGCGCACATCCCAGGCATGGACCCGCAGGCCGGACATCCGCAGAGCATTCCCGACTCCTCTGTGCCGCCCGGAAGCGTGCCGCTGTGCTGCACCCTGTGCCATGAGCGCCTCGAGGACACACATTTCGTCCAGTGCCCGTCGGTGCCGTCGCACAAGTTCTGCTTCCCGTGTTCTCGCGAGAGCATCAAACAGCAGGGGGCGACAGGAGAGGTTTACTGCCCGAGTGGCGAGAAATGCCCGCTCGTTGGATCCAACGTACCCTGGGCGTTCATGCAGGGCGAAATAGCCACCATTTTGGCTGGGGACGTAAAGGTTAAAAAGGAACGGGACCCTTGATTTTTCTGTTTTCGTTTTTTTTGCGCATAATATCCCCTGGGTTATAAAAAAGTACTTTTCCATAATGTACTTGTCAAACGATTAATCACGATTAATCGCATCCAAAATAAAGCTTTTGTTTACGTATGTGTGTTTACAGTCTACAATTATTATGGATATATAAATACACACTCATGCACGTGTATATTTAAGAATTATGCTATGTTTGTAGAAAATTTATATATAAAATATTTTAAAATATATATATATATATATATAAAAACGTAAATATTTGTGTGCATTTCTATATACATAATAAATATACACAGGACACATATAATGTAAACAAAATGTTTATTTTGGATGCGAGTAATTGGCACTATAGTGCTCTATTTTCATGCATTAATTTTGTACTTAATATACCAAAAATGATTTTTTTAGTGCTTCTTAAAATCAACTTTTTGTACTCAACTTTTGGGACACCATGAATATGAACAAAAATGTGCTTTTGTCATACGATCTTTCATATACTAGTGTACTACAAGTGGTGACTAAATACATTTTTAGTATGTTAATATCGCATTTCTGTTCCAAAAAACACACTTAGTTGACCTTAAGAAGTACTTTTAGTATATCAAGTATGAAATTAGTGTGCGGAAGTAGAGTACTTTAAAGAAGTGTACTTTTTATATACCTGGGCCACCAATCGTATTGCATACCATCCAAACGTGAACTAACTGGACATGTACATATTGGACTTAAGGGAACTGTACACTTGGTATACATGGCTGTATAATTTTTTTTTGATTATCCCCTCTTTTTTTT
The DNA here is from genome assembly GCA_032361065.1 of Enteromius trimaculatus. Classification (NCBI taxonomy): domain Eukaryota; kingdom Metazoa; phylum Chordata; class Actinopteri; order Cypriniformes; family Cyprinidae; genus Enteromius; species Enteromius trimaculatus. Next base: position 18,033,684 of record JAUMHP010000060.1, read on the forward strand.
TTTGGAATACATTGTGTTTTACTTTATCTTTTTTTTTTTTTTTTTTCGAAGATGAAACGGTATGTACGCACTATAACAGACTCCCCCTTTCCCCCCATTCAGTGGTTGTTCAGAGCGGTGTACTAGTAGACCTGGTGGCAGTCCATGTTTAAACACAGAATGTGACTAATACTCTTAAAGCACTTGGCAAGAACTGAATCGCTTTTAGCTGTATTGTATGCACTTGTTTAAAAAATTGCCAAATACAATTTCTGACCTTGTAATAACAATCTGACGTGTCTGTGGTTGGCTTATTGTCTGCCCTCGCTGAATCATGCGCCGCGGATGATGCAACAGCGAAAAGGGAACTAAAAAAAAAACACTCGGGAGATTTTGTCCTGGTGCATGCTGGGAGTTCATCGCCCTTCAATAATGGTAACTGATATCACGGCTGTTTGCACAGCTAAAGAAACCCGAGAATGCTTGATTTTGGAAGAGTAGCTGTGTTTTTTTCCTCCTCGAACACGCAGGCTGTGACTTGTGTCACACATTGTTTTCGGTCTCTGTGTGGAGTAACCTAACGCTGCGTGCAAGACGACACTCCTCGTCTATTTTTACTCGCATGCTGTGCGTTGAGGAGCTCGTAAACAATCTTTCTTTTTGCCTTTTTTGGTGGATAAAGACCTACAATGTTAAACATTACAGCTATGTTAATATGACGTGCTCTCCAGGCACAGATGGGGCATTTTAGCATCTGACAAAGCTAGTTCAGTAACTTAGTTCGCACAACGAAATACCTCTACAGCATTTATCAATCATACTTTTTACATTTAATAAGTAAATATTATTTACATGCTATTTATTAACTGACATTAATAATAATGTAACAAATGTCAAGCTCAGTTTTAGTTAACGCATTTGCATAATGAAATATTTAGTGAGTTAAAACCAACATTGACTTAAAATGAGTTCACATTTGTTACAGTATTTGTACATTTTTGTCCTTTTGTTTAAACATGCTGCAATATTTTGTTCCTCTATGTGAGTTAAAGCTATGTTAACTAATGAAAACCCTCGAGCTTGTTATTTCTTAGTCTTGCACTAATCGGCTTTTGTTTGATTTAATGAGACGAGTCAAACAGAACTGTTCAATTTTTATAATGATTGGAAATGCCAGTATTTAACAATACATTCAACCGATTGACTCAATATTTGCATGCTTTTGTGAACTAACAAAGAGCTGTGTTTTCACAAACAGGCATGCATCAATATTGCTGATTGTGAGTTAATGCATTAACTAATGTTAACTAATGGAAAGACTCGAGATTGTTGTTTTCCAGTCTAATCGGCTTTTGTTATTTTTAATCAAATTGAACTGTTCTGATGCATTAATTGCGGCGCGGGCTTAAACCGCCGGGCTCTATTATCTGAGGCGCGCTGTAGCATATGCTTAATAAAATGTGGCGTGTCACGTGGTGTCTGTGCTGGAATTCCTGAGTCACGCTCGGTCGCCCGCCGCCCTCTTCACTCTCTCACACAGCACTCAAATGAATGGAGATCTGTTCTTACACAGGTCACATGTGCTCCGGTTAACCCCTTCACCACCGCCGTGACCTAGAAAACAGACTTGCTTTTTCATTTTTAGCCGTACATTTTTGTTTGTTTTAAACCCATTGAGATGCATCGACAAGCATGCTTTGCAAAATACGTCATCATAATACCAGGCAGGTGCTTGTATCCAAATCAAAAGCAATTATTGATCGGATGATTCAGACGGCATGAGAATTCCAGTTATGCCAGAACGTCTTTTCAGCGTTTGTCGAAACTCAACACCCCGAGGGGGAACAGACTCTAGTCAGAGATGAATCGCTCTACTCCAGTTACGTCGCAGCTCTTTCTGTCTTTTGTTTGCGCAGCTGTCCCGCCCTCCTTCACCGGTTCGCATCAGATTTATCTTGTAGAAGACCACGTTGTAATATGCGCTTCAAAGCATCCATGCATCCAAAAATCTACGCCGTGCAAATGTGGTGTAATCACGTTTCGTTGAGTTTGCATTGATATAAAGGGTAAAAACACTTGAAATCGGGTTGATGTGCATTTCCAAAACAAAGGACTTTGGATTTAGTTGCACCGTCAAACTTCGAAGGTCAACGCTATGTCATTTCTCATCTTGCGTGCAACTGAATCTTTAATCATTTGCAAACTGGGTTCAGAGCTACTCGGAGCTCACGACGGAGACGTTTTGAGATCACCTCGCAGTGCTTGTTTAGAGTTGGGTTGCTCTGTTTAGACTAAGACGCTTGATTCCAGATTAATGAGGAACAGGATCTCACAGGAATACAGTCTTTCAAAGTAAAAACCCATTTGAGAAACATTTAGCAGTTCCTAAAACAGGCAGTGATAATTTAAACCTTTTAAGAAATACCTTTTGTTATATAACGAGAGCTAAAGTATTTAGTTTGTGTACTTTAAAGTATAAAAAACATGTTTCAGAACTTCCAGTTTAGCAAAAACATTCAATCTTTATCATTTTGCAAACATTATGGGAATGTTACTTTTGAATGTTCTCTTAACATTTTGAAATTTAAAACATTGATAACACTTTTTTTCACGGTGCCCTTGTGACTGCTGCAACTAAAATAATAATAAATGATGCATAACTACATGCCAGTAACTCTAAACACTAACCCTAACCATAAATTAAGTGCGTGTAGTTCATTAATATTACACAGGACTTAAACGTAGAATTACACTCAACAAGGACACCTTAATATAGAAGTAGCCTAAACATCCGAGGTGTGTAAATAACATTATATGAATGTTACTAAAACATAACATGTTGAAAGAAGTAGTCAAGTTAAACAAAACAATGGATGAACGTCTAACTAAGAATGGTTGAGTAATGTATAAATGTTTTGATGATGTTACTAAAGCATTGGAAATGTTACTTTTAAATGTGTTCTGAACCTTAGATACAAACGTTTCATAAACAATGCATGGAAGAGCAGATAACGATAAAGTTAGAACATTTTCTCCTGGCTTGTGGCATGGTTTCTGATTGGATTGCATCACTTTCAGTGCTTCGAGGAATGAACACTTCACAGAAAACACCTTTGCTTCTTTATGATTTCTTATTTGCATAAAATGTTGTGATTCAACACTGAACAGGTTGGTGTAGTTCAGGGCTGTTTACTAAAGAATTCGATGTAATCCTTCAACAAGAGAAAGACTTCCGGAACGCAGCCGGCGCTCATACACAGTTAAAGTAGCCCGTTTGCCACGTCAGCAGTTTTGTCCATTTGGCCCGAGGCTTCCTGGTGTGTTCCACTCACACACACACACACACACACACACACACATGCACAGGAGGGGAAAGCAAAGAGCCAAACACCCCGGATCGCATTCCTGGGCCCCCGCGCTGACAAAAAAAGCAGAGAATGCAGGGGGAGCGAGCGAGGCGGATATTTCCAGCAGTTGCTCTCACTATAATTAGACAGAATACAGGCGAAGCTTCACGGCCATCAATCACACGCACTGCAACACCAAGAAAGGAACTCGTGTCCCGGTGACTGCAGACCTTTATCTGCAGGAAGGCTTTTTATGTCGCACCAAATATAGCGATGGCACACGCTCTGAACCTGGGACGTGTCATGAAAGAGCGCATTGGTCTCCTGGTGACCCGCAGAAAGAGCAAACAGCCACGTCAGTCTGAGCAACATGCTCATGTGAATGAGGACGGAGTTAATCTGTCTTTTTAACCCTTCTGCTTTTATGCATACGTTTTTGGCAGAGGTGTTGTGTTTTATTAGAGTTTTAATTTTACACCTTCATTTCCTTTAATAAATATATTTTACAGTATTTTACAAAAATAGTTCCTCTTCTTCTAGATCACCCTAAAATGAAAATCCTGTCATTAATTGTTCCAAACCTGCCAGACCTTTGTTCATCTTCAGAACACAATTATTGATGATATCAGAGAGCCTTGTGATCCTCCATAGACAGCAACACAACTGAGATGATCCCAGCTCCAGAAATGAAACATCAGTGGATCAACTTCACGTTTATGATGCTATGAATACTTTTTTGTACAAAGAAAGCGTTTGGAACGGCGTGAGGGTGAGTAATTGATTAGATTTTTATTTTGGGGTGAACTAACACTTTAAGGACAGAAATGTTCTCATTAAAACCACAACTTTGAGTCCCAGGGCCATTTAACTATAAAATGATGCAGTCTTTGTTAATAGGCTTTCATTCTGTTGGCAAGGCTTTAGAATGTAAATGTTTTAAAAATATCACCAGGTGGTGCCAGGTTTTCTCAAGTTTGGCCTGTAAAGCAAATACTCACATTTCACTTTATTTTCTTTTGGCTGTATTATAGAGCCAGTACGAAACATTAAGCAGCTATGATTGTGTGTGTGTTCACCTGTAATGTCTGAGAGAGAAATCATCCAGTACTGGGAATCACAGAGGGACACTGCACCCGAAACAAATCCTACTAATATCAACCTGACATTCCAACACATCTTGTTAAGAATTGTGGCTTTGATTGTCTAGCAATTTTTTGTACAACATACTTTATAATATATATATATATATATATAAATGAAGAAAAACGCATTCTAATAAGGTTTTAATAAAGTTCCTGATAAGTTATTAAAATTGTATTTTTGAATGTTTTTAAAGTGTACTAAAATGTTTTTCTTTATTCAAAAACAAGGAGGGAATGTTACATATTTTAAATTGTTAGTTTTAAACGTTTTCTCAATGTTTTGACGCAAGTAACATTTATAACATATCATTAATGTTTCATTTACAATGTATAAATAACATTTTGAAAATATTTTGAAGACCCGGATAATATTAGTTTTGTAAATTTGTTGCTTAAAAAATTATTATTTTTTTTACTTTAAACTGTCGATTTGTCGTTATTTATATTCATAGCTAATGATTTTTTTTTTTTTTTTTTTAAATATTATTCGCATTAAGTTATGAAAACAATATTCTCAGGAATGTTACATCTTTTATTTTTTTAACATTACAGTAATGTTACTTTTGAATGTTCTCTGAATGTTTTGAAACAAATAGTAACATTTAGAAAACATTCTACGACCTCAGACTAAAACGAATGTTACTTCTTTTAAGCGCTCTGTCGATGTTTTGAACATTCACATAGAAAGCTTGTTTATGTGAATGTAAACAGTAACACTTTTTTCAGTTCATGAAAATTATGAGAATGGTAATATTGAATGTTCTCTTAACGTTCCGAAACATGTAACATTTAAAATAGCATCCAACTAAAATGTTTCAGAGGAAAATGTTGAAAAACAATAAACAACAATCAATAGCGTTCAATATTAACTCATTCTATGAGCGTAATGAAATGCTTTCATATGTTTTCATATGTTCTGCAATGCGTAAATTTAAATATTTGGAGAAAAGGCTGGTTTTTGTGAAACCCTTTGAGATGGACTGAACTAATGAACGTTATGGAAGTATGTGGGTTACTGAGAGTTTTTGGTTGGTGATATTTTCGGCTTGACTTGAGAATAACCAATCAAACGCCCAGACTGAGCTGAGACATGAAACGGGCCTATAATAATTCTAGTAGCATAATTAATCAAAGAGTTCGGCTCATAAGATATGCTTTATGATGTTTGGTCTGTACATGTGGCTGACTCGCCTTTTACGAACCCAGACTTTTTTATTTTTTGCGCCAAGTTCAGAGAGATCGTGTGAAATCCTTCCCATGTGACTTTGGCCTGGCGTCTTTTATAACGAAACCCTCCCTTAATTATTCGGCAGTGAAATGACAGTTTTCCTCTGAGCGCTGCGTCTAAAGAGGCCAGTTTTGGGAGGAGGAATGAAATCTTATTCCAGAGCGTTTTCAACTCCGGCCTCATTCTCCTGAGCCGTGTGGCAACTTTGAACATGGTGTCCCGTTACAGGAAGCCAGATCTCAGAGATTGGCCCTTTAAAGTGGATCTCTCATATCCTTCCTTTTTGTTAAGATGCCTTTCAAAGAGACAGTGGTGTTTTGGTGTAGATGGCATTGGACTTCCTGAACACGATTTAGAGGGGTTGTTGATTGTCTCA
>JAUMHP010000060.1:18042858-18054447 GCA_032361065.1 Enteromius trimaculatus
TATATACAGTATATATATATATATATCTATATATTGTAGATCAGTGCATTTAACACTGAAATCTAATTTAAAAAGTGCATTGTAAACATCAAGCCCGTGCTTGAGACGTTAAACAGTTACGTATTTTATATGCTATTATAGTCTGACACTGATAATTCACAAATGCATGAAATCAAGCTTGTTCATGTAGTCTTTGGTCATGGAGTGTGTGTGTGTGTGTGTGTGTGTTTTGGACCTTTCGAAGGCATCTGTTTATGTATGTTGGCAGCTCATGTGTTTGAAGGTTCGTTTGAGTGTGAACAGCTAAGAAACTCAAATTAAAACTCAGATGCTCTCTGCTTTGTGTGAAGAAGTGGAAGTCTGTCAAAAATAACCTCGTACACAGTCAGGAGTGACAGAGGCCTGACAGGCCGAGTGTGTGTGGTTTAAAGCTTAGAGGGATTTAAGGAAAGTGTGTTTTCAGGAAATTGTAAGTTTCTGGTCCCCTTCCCTCGAGCCAGACTTCTGCCTCTCCTGCCCAAACACACACTTCATCACATTCCCAAAGCTTCTGTTCTCTGCTCAAACCACACACACACTCACAGCATCACTCTTCATAGTGCTTTTAAATCAGACTCAGTCTTTAGCTTTGGTGTATTTAACTGTTGCACACATGCATTTCATACAGCTGGGATTATGACAGCATTTCACGTTTGTTTATTTATTTATTCATTCATTCATTCAGTTGTTACATTTTGTTTTGTTTCTTTTTAATACATTTTATTTATAATTGCTATAATTTTTATAATTGTAATTATTATTCGTTATTCCCAAATAATTACTATAATTAAATAATGCAGAATCATAATATGTATTAAAAAGGTTATACAAATTTAATAATAGTGTTTAAATGTTAAATGTTTAAAATATGCATAATATACACATTTAAAAGATGTTAAATAATGAGTGCAATCCAAGAAATAATGTTTTTTTTTATGTTAATACCAATAATGGCTAGTGTAATAACTTTCCTTTCAGCTGACGTTTTTGACCCCTCCTACTCGCAAAACATTACAGTGTTTAGAAGCAGACAAAACTAACTGTATGTATGTGTGTATATGTGCATTTAACATTGAAATGAGTGAAATGAAGAGAATGTGTTGAGGTGGTAGATGGTAGTTTAATAGAGTTAGAGGTAAAATCAGGACAGAACAGAACAGAACAGACGTGTGTTTGTTTGTTTGAGCTTGTGTTTGTGTTTATATCTGCAGCTGTGTGTGTGTGTGTTTTGGGATTTGTGGTTTACGAGGACACAAATGTGTATAATGACATGGGTACTACAACGTAAACATGGTTTATGAGGACACTTCCTGTGTCCCGTAAAACAAAAGGCTTAGAAAACATAAGGCAACAGAAAACATAAACATAATTTTTAATGAAATTCAAATACTGTACACAGTTTCCTGTAAGGGGTAGGTTTAGGTGTAGGGTCAGTGCAGGACAATACCACATACAGTCTGTACAGTAGAAACACCATTACACATATGAAGAGACCCCAGAACACACAAATGCAAGTATCTGTGTGTGTGTGTGTGTGTGTGTGTGTGTGTGTGTGTGTGAGAGAGATCAGTGCATGCTCCATCACAGAATCAATCATTGATGCCGAGCGCGATACTCTCGGACAGATACGGTTTCACAGGGCATCACGGGAGTCTCTCTGTGCTTCGACTGATTCAATTAAACACTGTAAATAATTGAGGCAATGGTGAAACAGAAGCACGGCCACATGGGATGCGCATGACATCATTGGCTAAAGCCATGGAAACGGATACTGTGAGTGGAGACTGTCTCCTCTAAACACACAATACGTCCCACATCTGATTGTTTGAGTAGCTAAACCGTGATGATAACTCACAGAATGTCCAGCTCACGGAAAAATTACCAGATAACTAGTCCTGGTCAGAGCTTTGAATTAAATCTGGTTTCTTGATACATGTTCTGGTCTTATTTTGACCGTATGTGTTTTACTGTTTATTTTACTGTGTATATTGTGGGTTTAATGGCATTACAGTTTGTTTTTTGTTTAAGAAAATGTGTAAAAATCTAGTTATTTTTGTAGCAATTATAAAATAGTACCAGCAGTAGTAGTAATATTAATAATTATTATTATTGTTTTAAAAATATTATTATTCCTTGAGTTTTTTTTAAATGACGAAAGTAATTTATAATAATATTATTTTTTAATTCAAAATTGTGAGAAAAAAAGTGAATTTTTGAGTGTGAGGTACAGTTTATCCTCAGAATTACAAAATATATAAACAAGAAAATGCAAAATATAAACTCAGAATTGCACGATATAAATGTAGAATTATGACATATGAACTCGGAACGACAAGATATAAACAGAATTATGAGATATGAACTCGGAATTATAAGATATGAACTTGGAACTGCAAGATATAAATGAAATTATGAGATATGAACTAGGAATTATGAGATATGAACTCGGAACTGCAAGATATAAACAGAATTATGAGATATGAACTTGAAATTATGAGATATGAACTTGGAACTGCAAGATAAAAATGAAATTATGAGATATGAACTCGGAATTATGAGATATGAACTCGGAACATCAAGATATAAACGGAATTATAAGATATGAACTAGGAATTATGAGATATGAACTTGGAACTGCAAGATATAAACGGAATTATGAGATATGAAATCAGAATTATGAGATATGAACTCAGAACTGCAAGATATAAACGGAATTATGAGATATGAATTATGAGATATGAACTTGGAATTATGAGATATGAACTCGGAACTGCAAGATATAAACAGAATTATGAGATAGAAACTTGAAATTATAAAATATGAACTCGGAACTGCAAGAAATAAACAGAATTATGAGATATGAACTTGGAACTGCAAGACATAAATGGAATATATAAACTCGGAAATGATATTTACTCAGAATTATGATATATTAACTTGGAATTATGAGATATGAGCTTGGAATTGCAAGAAATAAATGGAATTATGAGATAAACTTGTAATTGATATGTAACCTCAGAATTATATGATATTAAGAGAATTATGAAATGTGAATAGAATAGATATATAAACTCAAAATTCAGGATGACCTCCATCGAAAAAACCTCCAAAATGTTAAATAAAAAAATCAGTTAAGTTTTTTATTGTAGTATTGTGTGGCAGGCTTCAGTAGATATGGTTTATGGTTATGACAGTATTGGCTGGAGCTCAGTTTGATCATGTGATGCTCCATAGAGAGTCTAGACCTTTCAGAAATCACTCGTGTTTCCTTCATCTTCTGTCTGACCTCCTTTTCTTCATTACTTTGTTATCCTTTTTCTCTGTCTCTCCTGTTCACATGATCTTAATAAAGGAGGTCAGGGGTCAGAGGTCAGATGGGGCAAACTACTCTGAACTCATTAAAGGTGGAAATATCAAGAAAGATACTTGCAAGACTACAGCACTGTTAAAGCTTTAGCACTTGTGGAAAAATGCTGTTAACTTCCATTAACTAAATAAAGCTGTGACCTTTGCATTTAAAGCAGCTTTTGCCAACAGTGCACTTGCACATATAATGTGTGTATACTACATATTTAATATTTCTTTGTCTTGCAGATAATTTTTGCTATATATAATAAGTAAATTTTTACTGTTTATCTACTGTGTGTACTAGAAGTTATTCAATATGCATTTGCATAACAGTTCTGTAGTATTGTGCAGTGTACATTTCTATGTCTGTAAACGCCGCCGTGTCCATTAGCGGCCACGCGCATTAGCTGCAACTGTCTACTTTAATGGCGCCAGACTAAACTTCCTCTTTCTGTTCACACGTGTGCGGTTCGGTGGAGGTCTGCGAGGGTCTGAGCGATGATTTATCGTCCCACATCACAGAAACACACTCACAGGGCTCCGATGAAGTCATCGCAAGACTGCAACCTTTAGCCAGAAGAGCGTCACGGCTAATGCTAATGGACAGGAGACCAGAGGCTGCTTTTTTAATGGACGTCAATAGAAATACACTCAGTAAACAGCTCTTTAGAGGAAACAGCGCATCATTGAATAAATCGACAGCTTATCTGCTAAACAATACTAATAAAGGCTGTAATGTGATTGGTTATATGGACTTCCTAGTGAGTGAGTGACACAGAGCCTCTCATCTCTCTGTAGTAAAGACAGACTGGATCAACACTGCCATCTACAGACCGTGTGACGTGACCAGCACAGATTTACCAGTCCTCACGCTGTGTTTAGGACATGATAGATGCATTACGGTGTGTTTGTCTTTGCAGGTCATTACTGTGTCTCTCGCTGAACCCGAGCAGACTCTTCAGATCATCTGATAAATGAGAAGGTAAAGTGTGTGTGGTGTGTATGGATTCATAATTCCATTGAGAATCAAGAGACAGCAACAGATGGACTGTACCTGTGTGTGTGTGTGTGTGTGTGTGTGTGTGTGTGTGTGTGTGTGTGTGAGACAGACGGTTATCAGCAGGTGTTTCAGTGTATCAGTAAACCTGCTGCTTTGCCACAATCAGACTTAAAATTTGTGCTTTGTTCGCTGATATTATATCATCTGTAATGACAGAACACTTACCTACATTTTGCAAATGTGTCTATACATATATAAAATGTCTAAATAATTAATTTAAATATATATATATATATATATATATATATATATACAGTAGACATTTTTATTGTAAATACATATTTGTATTTAGTATATATATACATATATATATTAGTGCTGGCGAATGAATAATGCTGAATAATAATGATTAATCAATTCAAAACATAATGTTTTATATTTTGTTTACATAATATAGGATTGTGTACTGTGTATATTTATTATGTACTATATACAAATACATACATATATATATTAAAAATGTGTTGTTTATATATTAAAGATATTTCTTTATAATATAAATGTATACATTTATACACATGTAAATAATTTCGGTATATATATATCCTATATATGCGTGTATTTATATGTACTTAACAGTAATAATTAATAGTACATACAGTAAAAAATCTTTTATTTTGGATGACTTGATTAATCATTTGACAGCACTAATAAATATGTACTAAATTATATACATGTATATATATGGGGGTTGGATGGGTGTTATATATATATATTTTATAAATTATAATATGTTATTTTAGTATATACTGTATTGCTTTTATTTTACCGCCAGATTTAACAAAGGCAACCTGTCACACTTAATTTAGAATATGAATATCTAGTTTCTTGTTTCTTGTAATGCACATATTTCATCTGTTTCAGTGTCACTTCTGTAGTGAAAGACTGGTTTATCTCTTTATCTCACTCATTCTGAAAGGCCTTTGTAGTTCTTAATGATGTTGTTTGTTAATTGTGACGCGAAACACTCGTAACACATTACAGGAAGCTGATGGAGCTGTACATCCTCCACACGACTCATTAAAGAATCATGTGTTCTTTCTGCAGACCTCCAGGGACGGTTATGAAATATTCATTCATCTGTATGAGAGTCATCTGCGGTCACCTGACCTGCTCTCTGAGGCATGCTGGGACCGCTGATGTCACTGTGTTTCCTGAAGAGTATGAGTCAATTATTAATGCGCCCTGCTGTCCTTTGATTTGAACATAAGCCATCGCGTGTCAGTCGAGGTCAGAGGTCACACAGATGCTGTGTGATGGGTTTTTTAGGATAATATGTTTCTAAAAATGACACAATTTCACAAATTGTTTCAAAGAAATGACGAGGAACACTCAATTAAAAATGCAGTTTTCGTATAAAGCATACTAAAAAAAATGTAAGGGGAGGAAGAGGTGAGATAGCTTTTGAGATAAAGTATCTCTGCGGAGGTGGGAAGGAGAAAGCTTTTGCGGAGGCAAGGGTTTAGGATGCCACTGAGAAGGCGGCGAAACCTTAATAGAAGTGGTAAACCTCCCTAAAGGTGGGATTGAAGAGAGAAAGACCTCTGCGGAGGTAAGGGGTTGGGATGCCTCTGCGGAGGCGGGACGGGGCGGGGAAATAGTTAAACAGTTCCAGTCAGAAGTGAAAGGAAATGCCGTGCTGGTGTCATGGATACACGGCTTGCGTATGATGTCATGTGGCGGCGCCGGCCAGATCCGCGCTACCTTGCTACCTGCGATTGAGAAGTTGCAACTTTGGGCTTTGTTTTGCTTCTGGGGCTGAGAAAAATGGCATGGTGCCCGCGAGTAATGTGGATTCTTTCACTTGGATTGCTTTGGCGGATGGCGAGTAGGATGAGATCTGAGAAGAGTGCAGGCATGCGGCCTCGAATACAAAGACACGGGTCCCGTGGGAATCAGGCAGGCTGGCTGGAAGGGGGCTGGGTCCTCTTGGCGACTCGCTGGGGTAGTTTTTGCGAGCCGTGTTGTTGTGGTTTCTGCTACCCGCTGCGGGCGCTCGTGGAGGTTCGGACGGGCTAAGTTGAGCGGTAGCAGTTTGATGGAAGGTAGGCTGAGAGATCGGATCCTTGTGGAGGTAACGTTAGGCAGACAAGTCAAAGTAAGACATTGTGTTTGTAGGATGTTTCTTCGGTCGTATGATTCCGAAGAGTGCACGGAAGCGAGATGCATAAGAAAGGAAAGCGGGGATATTTATCGTGGGAAGGAATGGTTATGATTGGGTACGAACTGGCGAGGGAATTGACTAGATGATGAGAGCCAGCTGTGGATGATTCATTCGTCCCGCGATCCTCTCGGAATTATGTTATTTGAAAAACATTCATTATTGTTTATTTTTATCGTTTTTAAACCATTTTTTTATTTTGCTATGTGCATTTTTATTTTTGTATATTTATATTTAGCTTAATTTCATTAATATAAATATATTATATTTATATAATTTCTTGATATAAATATATATATAATTATATAATGAAATCATATCATTTATATTATTTAATATATTAAACAATTATTTTTGCACTATGAGCATAAACATATTTTGTTTAGCTTTGGCAACATTTTTTAGAAACATTTCATCATTTGTAGTTTTTCATTTTAAATTTATTTATAGTAATATAAATTCTGCAATTAACAAAACTTGTGATATATATCACTTTTATATATAATATATGTATATATAATTTTTTCTTTTCATTTGTTAGGTTTTTAATATTCTAATATGTTTAGATTTGATATGATCATCCTATTTTATATTCTCACTGTTTGTTTTCCCTGATTCTTGAGACATTTTCTGTGCTGCTATTAGATGATGGACCCAAGACGTTCTAAAGAGCTGATTTTCTATGGATTTTATCTCCTGAAATTCCTTTAGAAGAGTCAGGAGTCTCAGTAAAGAGTGTATGTCTTCTGTTTGCAGGTGCAGAAGTTAAGAAAATCTTCACGAAGTCAGCAGAAGAACAACAGGCTTCATTAAAAATTTAAGAGTCTGAATCTAAGAGCAGCTGTTAATTACCACTCAACATTCACACCTTCACAATCACTGCATCAACACCTATCTGTCTATCTACCTACCCAGGCAAGTCAGGGAGAGCATGGCTCAGATGTAATCAGTTCTTCTGTTATCAGCACATCACACTAATCTACATCCTCCAGGCATCCGCAATAATCCAGCATTAAATGAACAGCTGAAAATTGCTCATTACCAGAACGAGACACCCAAATTAAATAGACCCTTTCTGCTTGTTCGAAGTGAATCTTTAAACATGCCCACAGGTGCAGCTCTCATCTCTCAGCACAAGAGCGCCACCTGCAGAGAGACTACAGAAGTCCTTTTAGTCATGGTTTGTACAAGGACACATTTCTCAACACTACATCCTTTGCTACAGCATCCAAAATGCACTGAAACTGCCAAAACAGGCGTTTCAAGGACAGCTCTCTCCTGTAGCGTACAGCAGGGATCTTGCATCTTTTCTGAAGTCAAATTCAGGCACTATTAAGGTGTATTTTAAAGCACTTTACAAGTAACTTCAATGCACTTTTTTATTTATTTTTTTATATAGAGACCTTTTTAAAAGCAACTTTCCCCAACACTGTATATACCATGTATATGCATACTTTTGAGATTTAAATAATTTGTATTACTACAGATTTAACTTTCTTGCTTTAATGTGGGAAATGAAAAGACAAAACCTCGTGAACTCAAGACACCCAAACACAAGTGTGCAGCGTCAAACAAACAATATCCTTTATTTTCTATCACCACATGATTAACATTCAGTTTTATTAGTCAGGCACATCTGAGGAGGCTTCTGCAGCACATGAACGAACAGACGTCTCCCTCTAGTGACCGATGTACGAATTAAAGACATTTTATTACTCCATTAAAACATACATTAGAAAAGAATAGTATATCTAAAAAGCTAACATTATATACAAAGGCTTTAAATATTTAATCTCAGTTCAGTGAAGTAAATGAGACCCTTCGAACCCCCCCAACGGCGTCTGGACACGTCACCGGTGTCCAAACATCTCCTGTGAAGCGTATGTCATGTAGAGGAAGCCGTCTTCGTCTTTATGGTCCTTATAGAGCTGAGCCATGGTCAGAGACATGCTGGCGATGCCGGAGTTATTGATCAGCAGGTAGAAAGCTTGATTGGGCATCAGAGTCATTCTATTCCTGAGAAATCAGAACAGACACGAGGAAAGTCACAGCGTGAGAAAGCGCTTAAAACCAGCCAGGTGACGATCAGCTGATGCCGGGACAGAGAGAGATTCTCAGGACTGTTCACTGGAGCACACTACCAATACTAGTATTGTATGAGAGGTACACAACCAGTACACAACGAGTGATCATCTACTAATTCTGCATGCTTGTATAGCACAGATATCATTTTTATGTACTATGATGACATTCTATAAAATGTGAAATTGCTAATGATTTAAAAAAAATATTTACTGCATTAATATTTATTTTAATAAATGCATTAAATGTAATTTGTTATTTTAACGTATTGAAATAAAAAAATTCAAGTTTCTCATTCATAATTTACATTATATGCACTAATAATTTGACAGTCTATGAAAGTGAAAATACACTTAAATATAAAAAAAAATAATAAATAAATTAATAATAATTATTAAAATGTATTTTATTGGTTATAACTATTAATTTTATGAGCATAAAAATATTTAAAAACTAAGTTCCACATTCATAAATTATATAAACTAACGGTCTATAAAATGTAAAATCACCTTTCCAAGTTATTTAAAACATTTTTACATACTTGGAGCATGTTATTATTTTAGATTTTTTTTTAATGAGTGTGGAAAAGTTTTGAAAGTCTAGGTTGCACATTCATAAGTTACATATGAAATTATATTAAAATCTAGAATATTTTTATAGGAACATTTAACAATGAACAGAATTTTAATACAATATAACTGATTGATATTGTAATTATTTAACCATTCATTCACTTTCATAGAACCTTAATACAATTAAAAACTTTTATATTTCTAAATGTATAAATGTTTAAGTTATACATGTAAAAACTAATACACGAGCAGAAAAATAACATTTCACAGCCATTAAAAAAAATAAACTACTTAATTATTTTGTGAAGAAAACGATACAAGCACTTCATACAAGTTTAAAATAATAATAATAATAATAATAATAATAATAATAATAATAATAATAATAGTTTGCAATTATTTGTATTAATACTTAAAACCAAAAACTCATAAAGGAAACAGCTTGTTTGTAGAGAAATAAAGTTATTTTGCTCAGATGAGGGTTTATTTGACAGACCTGATGATGGTCACGAACTGGGTCATAGTGAGCTCCTGAGGCACGAGGAACTTCGTCTTATCCAGCGGCGGTAAGTACTTCTCTCTCTGATATCTCTCGATAATCACCTGAAACACACACTAATTAACGCTGACAGCCGCTAAGAGAGCAACCTGACTCACAACCGGCCGCTTCTTACCGGGATTTTAGTCGGAAACTTAGTTCGGATTCCCGCCACCTCTTGTTTCCTCGTTGCTGATCGGTGATCAATATCACAAAGAACGCAAAGACAACTTATAAATTTCACAGCATGTCATCAGAGAGTCGAGTGCGTGATATAAAGACACTTACCTAAACTCTTCCGCTGTTTGAAAGGTTTGGGATGCTGTGTTTTCTCTAAAGGAGGCATTTCGTGTGGACCTGTGACCTGCGCGCGCACTAATTATTCGCGAAGCGCACTAACACTAATTAAATACTGCGCCGGCTGTGACGTCACGCGGCGTACGCTGCCCACGTCACGATTTTAAAATAATTAAATAAAGTTTAAAATAAAAAATAACACGAAGCGGTGCGGTATGCGTGTGTAACGTTTTTGTATTGTAATATTGAACATGTTTTTGTCCGCGCATACTAACTGCTGTGTAGCCTATAAGTATGATGAAAATACACATTCCTACAATGTCGCAGGTAAATGAGGCTCTGAATGGATCTTTGTGTTGTTCATGGGTTTCAGCTTCTTAGAAATAGAGACATGGGTGTTTAAAACAGAGGTTTGTATTGTTGTGTTGTTTAACAGTTCGTGCATGACATGACTACTTAAATGAACCCATTGTGTGAAATTATGACAATCATTTGCTTGACTATTTATGCAAGAATAACCTGCGTTCTTTTATTAATTAATGTACTGTTCCGTTTACATATTACTTATTTTAGTGGTAACAAAATTGTTTAGTGTCAAAATAATTGTCTTTTTTTATTATTTACATTTATTCCCTTATCATAATCTGTAATTTTGTTAATCTTCAAGTTGTGTTTTTACTTAGACAGCTGTGGTGCTTTTGGAAGACTGCTAACCGCAAGTCAAACAATAAACAAGAACTCGAAATGAGAACGCTTGGAAGAAAAAAAAAAGATAAAACTACAAGTCCCAAGAGCCTCAGCGCACTCGCCTCTGATTGGCTGTTCACATTACGAGTTGTACGTTCTGTCCAATCAAAGCGTTTCGTGCTGGCAGCGATCTGTTGACCTGCTTGTGGGCGTGAAACGAGCGGAAACCAGCCTTGAGAGGCGCGATTCATTTGACCGAATCGGTTCGTTCGAGCGAGTCGACTTTCTAAAGGCTCATTGAAATGCGTGTGCAGTTAATAGGCACTTTTGCTGTTTGATAATAAGTATTTTTATATTTTACGTTCAGTGTATTTAAGGTATTTAGTAGAAGTCTTAAAAAAAAAAAAAATTATAAGAACCACTCAAACAACACTATTAAAACTTTAACTACAATTAAAAGGAAAATATAAATATTGAAACCAATTCAAAATGTTAAAAAATTAATAATTATATAAAAATAAAATAATCTTAATAATACTGATATTAACACTGCTACAAAATGATTCATAATGGTAAAAAACCACAGAACAACAGAATATGCTAAAATAAATATAAATAATTTTCATTTAAAAAATCATTTTATATAAATAAGGGAAATATATCATTGAAAATTATATTTTAATGGTGTGTACATCAATCTTAAATATGAAATATGATTTGCAGGGCCAGATGACTCAAAATGAAATAATTAATTAAATGTTGAAATATATGAATATATAATTAAATGTATTTATTCATTTATTTA
>JAUMHP010000060.1:18061108-18074242 GCA_032361065.1 Enteromius trimaculatus
ATATGCATACATACATGAATGTGGAGAAAAATAATAAATAATAAAAAAAATATGTGTTCGTTTATTAATGCATTTATTTATGTATTTAATTATGTATATAATGATTTATTTATATATTTTAACATTTATTTCATTATTTAATTTTATTTTTAGCAGTGTTTCCCTTTACAGTATGCCCGAATCCATGTTAGGCTATTTGTCAGGTGTTTATTTCATTTAACTCCACTGATCGGTTCACAAGCGAATCGGCTCACAAGAACGATTCATTCGCGACTCGACTAGCGCTAGCGGAAACGTCATGAAGTGACAGCAGCAGCAGCAGCGCGCGGTGAGTCGAGCGCTCGCCCCGTTTCCCGTTCTCGGACGAAATCCAGCGTCCGTTCGGTCGATCAGACCTCCGATTCCCGGCCTAGCCATGGACGAGCAGGCGGGCCCCGGTGTGTTCTTCAACAACAACAATAACTCGGTTCTTCCCGGTGGAGCGAAAGCGCCTCAACCGGGCGACGGCGGCGGCGGAGAAACGGCCCGCGCTCAGTACAGTATTCCGGGGATTTTACACTTTCTGCAGCACGAGTGGGCCCGGTTCGAGGTGGAACGGGCGCAATGGGAGGTGGAACGGGCCGAACTGCAGGTAACGCGCCTTTTCCGACCGTTATTTTCTGAGGTGTTTTGAACGCTGTCCGCCAAAAGTCAGAATCAGACATTTCTGGGCTTGTTTTTCTCTCGCGCGCTGACGTCACACGCGACCCTGCATTCACCGCAGCGGCACAAAAACTTGAGTTTCTCTCCTCCGTACTGTAACTCTATCCACTTCATCACAAACAACCAGCTCTGCGACGCGAACCGACAGGGAGAAAATAATATCTCGTATTTTCGGTTTTGTAATATGAGTAGGCCGTGCAATGGACATGTAGAATTTTAGAGTTATGCTTGCACATTATTTGCATTCCTGAAATTCTAGAAATGTGCGTGTATAGTTGTAATTTACGTTTGTGTTGTCTTGTGTGCAAATAATAGAATGTATAAATGTATGTTGCATAAAGAAAATCAAGTCTGTTTGGAACATTATTTGTGTGTGTGTGTATACACAAACACACACATACATATACATATATACATATAGGTGCACTACTATATATATATATATATATATATATATATATATATATATTGAAGTGCATTCAATATTCATAACAATCCCAGCTTCCCCAATTCTCATTACGGTGATGTAATTTTCAATTTCATGTAAGTATTTTAATGTGGCTTATAAGTGTATATATGAATAAAGATATATACACATACATACAAACACACACATACACAGAATATATTAATGCTGTATGAAATGCATGTGCATATACATATACACACACAGTAAAATGTTTGTAACATTATTATTTTATTATGCCTCTATGTTTTTATGTTATATAAAACACTAGCACTCTCGAATCTAGTTTTATTCTTTAAAAAACTTGCCTATTCTATCATTCTGCTAAATGTAATTAATTTAGAACAAAAAAAATCTACAAATTATTTATTGTAACCCTATATATCGTAAAAAAAAAAAAAAAAAAAAACATTATGACTGCACAGAGTAATTTAACAGAATTTAAAAAAATAAGCATACATAAATATAGATATTTTTGTATAATTGTTTTATGTATTGTAATATCTTAATATATAATATTTTATGTATTTATTTTTTAAATATATGATGTCACTGCCATGATTTAGCACAGTAACAACTAATAATAATCCAAGCAGAGAATTGTAAACTCAAAATGAAAGCATCCAGACATTAATTATAATAATGTAATAAGAAAATGAATGGCCCTGAAGTAAGTCTTAGCATCTCATTTTCGACCGTGAAATGCACATAAAGAGTGACACAGATGTGGGTTTGGTATTTCAGGGTGCTGTTGTTTTTCTGTGAGGTCCTTGTGTCTGATTCTCACGATGACGGCACAATAGAAGTCAAAGGCTGCAGTGACATCATCAGCCCTGTCGCCGTCCGTCTGTGTTATCTGCTTCCA
Organism: Enteromius trimaculatus; assembly: GCA_032361065.1. NCBI lineage: Eukaryota > Metazoa > Chordata > Actinopteri > Cypriniformes > Cyprinidae > Enteromius > Enteromius trimaculatus. Next base: position 18,063,142 of record JAUMHP010000060.1, read on the forward strand.
GACGCTCAGTCTTCTCAACTATGAGGAAGTCCTTAAACACTGGACACTCCTCTGTGAAGCTGCTAAGTTAGTGATTATCTAGTGTAGTGTAGTTTTATCGATTTTTATTTTGCTACATTTAAATAAACAAATAAATTCATTTAAATGTAGCTAAAATAAATCGATTGCAACCCCTTACCTTACATTTTTTTTTTAGTAAAATTTTATTTATTTATTTATATATCCAGAGTGCAAAGGTAAACGACGTGATAATACGAAAATTATTTTAAATAATGTAAATGTTTGGGTTTCTACATTTATTTAGCGTTCTAGTAGTGGCAGAACCTCTGCGTACCCTTGTGCAATGTCATGCTTTACTACTTGTAAGTCCTTGACGCGCACTTCTGTGTGATTGAGATGAGATATTTAGTCCTAAAGGGCAGCGATTGATTAATGAGTGCTGTGGGAATATATTTGGCATTTATGGGTCGTTTACCCGGACGTCCGTACAGTCTCTCCATGCAGCCTGTATGTTTTATAATGCTTGATGAATAAAGGACAAACAGAACGTGTGAGCTGAACTGCGCTGACCATGATGAACCGCTTGACCAGTCTGGTGTTCAGTAGTCAGATCAGGACTGGGAAAACGAAAAAAATTATTCATTTCGAGACTAATGAGCATAAAGTTGAGCAGGTATTTAACAACTACATTGTTATTTTATTATGTGGCCTAGTGTTTGTTCAATTGCAATGGCTAAAGTAATGTAGGATGCTGCTCAGAGGTGGTACGGTTGCATCTGCACAGCAAATATAACTGTATGCTTTGATACGATGGGTTGAGGTGGCTCAGAGCAGGCTTAAGTTTTACTGCACAGGTTGCACAGAAGCGCCTCTGTAGTTACATTTACTGTAGGTGTTTTTGAATGCTGCTCAGATGTGGCATGAGTGCGTTTACACAGCAAATACAACACAGTGTGCGTTTATACCCGGGGCTGTTGAGGTGGATCAGAGCAGGCTTAATTTATTGTGACTTCTGCTGTGTTATGTCTTTAGACAATTTGTTGAGCAGGCACAAAGCAGCCTTAACTCATTTAAGACACTAAACTAGCAGTAAATACCTCACCAACAGCAAAGGTGGCATAACATTTCCCGTGAAGTGGCGTTATAGTGTCTTGCTGCTAAGAGGAGGCACTGTACAAATGGATTTGCAGTTACACCGATGTGTATCCGGCAATACCTGGAGCTCCTGCTTTCTAAACATAACATTATTCCTTGACAGCAATACACTGTAAGTAGGCAGGATCATACAGATTACAGGTGCAGGATGTAGTGCTGCCAGCATTACTGTAATTCCGGCCCGGAACTCTTATTTTTCAGAGAAACGGCAATGTAAACATAACATGCTTTCTAAATGTGTACAAACATATTATGTTATTTTTTACCTTCAGAAGAGTCAAATACGTACACCTTTAACTCAGCTGTGCAAAAATTCCTCAATTTGACCTAGTAGTGAGCTCTAGTTTACATGCCATTTTGCAAATCTGCATTTTTACATTTGCATGTTCAAATGCGCTTGGTACTGATGCATCTGTTGTCCCTAGAAGGCCGCGTCTATGTGAGGAGATCCTGACTGATGTTCTGTTCCTTTCGTAACCGGTGTGCCTTTCATAGCTCTGCGTGGGCGATGGCGTGTAGGAGAGGCCGTCATATGTCGAAATCACCCTCCGGCACCTTGACAATCAGTTGAAAGGAATATAATTCGCTCCGTTTGCACAAAGGCTCCTGCTACCTGAAGTACGAGATGCAGCGGCGTGAAATTAAAGGCCATTAGCATCGCAAACGAGCGTGCAACAGGCCGAGTGTGTAGGCAGTGTGTTCGTGTGACGCTGGGAACAGAAGCTGTTGAGTTTTATGAGCTGATGTTAGTGACTCATACTGCTGATGCTCTCTCTCTCTCTGCTCGCGTCGTGCCCTCGGCTGTGAAACGGGAATGCCAGGCTTGACCAGAGAGGGGTGGTTGTGGTATAAGCTGGATTTTGACTAGCCCTTTAGGTCCTTTCACATGACTCATGTCAGCAATTCAGCGCTCTGCTCGACTGGGGACGGGTCAGGATGGTCAAGTAGCCTGAGCGTTAATATTTTTAGTGATGGTGCTTTACAGGCTATTAATTATTGGCAGGGTTTTTAGCAGGCTCTTCAGTGACTGTTGGGCTGTGCTGAAGCCCTCTCTGAGACGACGCGTCTCTTAATTTGTCCCCTGCGCTTTTGGAACGAGTTTGCCTTCAGCACTAAATGTTCACACAAATGCTGTTGAATTCCAAGTATTATTCAGTATAAATTTTCTCCTGGTTAGTCAGTGTACGCTTGCATCTGGCTGTGAATCATACTGTTTTCCCTTTAATTCTGTTCTGTCCAGTTTTTTAACACCGCATCCAGTTTGAACAGATTGAGTAGTGGACAGTCCAAGTTCAGTTTGCTTGAACTTTGTGCGTCACATTACAGCAGCTGGTTTATGCACAACACACATTTTGTGCTTGTTGGATGCTGCGTTGCATAAGGATTGTTAATGTTCAATCGAGCTATTTTAACAAAAAATAAAAAAACTTTTGTTATTTGATATAAAGCTGAAATAAAATAAAACTAATAAACTATTAGAATAACTTAATATAATAAACTATAATAATATATATATTTTAATATATAAAACTATAATATTTAAGCAAAATAAAAGCATATTTGAAACTGTAATAGAATAAAATAATGCTAATATAAATACTAAAATAACACTGCATTGCATTGGATGATGGATATGGAATAAACTAAAATGAAAACTTAAATAAAAAATAAATAATGAGCAAATATGCACTGCTGTGTTATTATATCAGTATTTGGAACAAACAAAAATCTGAAAGCAATATGACTGTCTCAAATAATACAGTGTCAGTATCGGGCATTGCGATTAATCGTTTGACAGCACTGATATATAAATAATGCTAAAATAATACTGCATTTTACTCAATAATGTAGACATTAATTACAAATTAAATAATGAGAAAGGAAAAGTAAATAAAACGTCTTAATCTTGATTTAGAATGAATTGTAAACAATAATGATAAAACTGAAAAAGCACGTAACAAACTTACTAAAAACTGAAATAAAAATATTGGTAAAAAATCCAAATCAAAATATTAATAAACTAATAAATTGGTTGATGTTGACATGAAACGTGGCTTCATTAGATGATGTTGGCGTGTTTTGATTTGTTTGTGGTGGTGACGGCACGGCGTTTGAATTCAGGTGTTACTGGGAAATGATCTCAGAGCTTCAGTAGCTGTGTTTTGACTACGGTGTGTGTGTGTGTTGACTGGGAATGGCAGTGATGTCAGACATGTGTGTCTCCATCCATCCAGCCATGACTAACCGCGTCTGATGTTCTCACAGGTTTATATTCACATGAGCGCCTGAACCTCCATTTTCTGTCACACACTTCTTATTTTCCTACATATTTGCATGTACATTTCACCATGTTTTCCCTATTTTCTGACACCCATCACTGTTTTGAGAAGGCTGCGAAATTTGATGCAACTCAACTTTTTATGGCAGTAAATCGAAAGTGATGATTTTACTGCGTCGAAACAAACTCACAACAAGCTCTTTACTTCATGTAGCCAAATTCTCAGTTTTGTTCGGAGTAGTAAAATAATGTTCTTGAAATAAACTAGTGTGCATTTTGTGTAGTAGTGAAGAAGAAGAGTTATAGAGTGCTGCAGGCCAAAATGAGTTGTGCTTTAAAACTTTAGGTTCTGTTGTGCTGGAGTCAGTCATTTAGTTTTTTATAAATGTGTGTTTAGTCTAAATGCCTGAAATAAGGTCTACGGTGGTTAACACAAGCTCAAGATGCTTTAATGTTTTATCATAAAATCGGGTTTTGGAAGCAAAAACCTAATTTTCTCCATAAAAACAATAATTGTTAACTTTAAACGCATGTTGTGAGCTCTGGGCTTATTAATCAATTTCTTTTCTTTTTTTTTTAGCATATTTAATATTAAAAATTTGTGGTGAGAAACTACGTTACCCACAATGCTTTAAAGAATTTGTGCCAATCAGAGTTGCAGTGAGCAAAGTTCCGCCCACTCCCATCAAACAACACAGATTATGTAATGAAGTCAGTTTTCCTGTGTGTGTGTTTGTGTGTGTGTACATAAATACATATATACACACACACACAAACATACATATATATATATGTAAATACAACAAAAATACAACAAAACTTAAAAATAATTTTTTATTATTTATGCATAATTTTTTTTTTTTATTGCAATTAATGTGATTTGCAGTCCTTCTTGGGATTGCAGTCCTTTACTAAAGCCATCAAGTACAGTTTTTTTTCAAGCAAAGTTTGTAATGTCGTGATTCTCCGCACAGCTGCTGGTTCATGACTTGTAATGCTTTATCAAAGACTTTTATTTACATCACTGTTGGAAAAATAAAATAGAAAAAATACCTTTTGAAGTAGTAAGCCGTGTTAAGTATGAACTCCTTCGGTGTGCAGTAAGCTGTGTGTTAGTGTTGTGTGATGAACATAAAGCATGTTTGTCATAACAGACAGCGCATCTGTCCCTGTGTTTCTCGCTGTTCTTCGGACAGGATGCTTGCACAGAGGTGAATAATTAATGCAGGCCTGGGTTTCCCTGAGCTCTCGTTGCGTGTCGCAGTGTGTGAATGCATCTGATCTTCTTTCGTGAAGCAGACGCTCTCAGGTTTCTTCCGTGTGTTGGGTGCGGCGCTCAGGAGTTTCCTGAAGGCTTCAGCTCAGGCTTGACACCAGCTCATTGACTCATGAACTCCGTCAGTCAATCACACATGGCCTTATAACCTTCTAAACAGCTCAAGTAGTGCACTAATCTCACCCTGATCTGCTGGCTCTGCTCATTCCTCACAAACTCTTACTTAATGTCCTTTGATTTCCAGCTAATAACCAATTAACTGTCAGCTTAGACCAGGGTTGGTGTAGTTCACTAAAACTACTCTGAATATTTCTGTTAATTGAAATAAAGCTGAAATAAAATAAATATACATATTAGATAAAAACTAATTTAAACTAAAAAGAAAACTAGATATGTTGATGCACTAAAATAACTAAATGGAAATGAATAAAAAAAAAACTGACAGAAAAAAAGTGCTTAACAGAATTACTAAAAATTAAACTAGAAAACATACAAATTAAATCTAAATCAAAATATTAATCTGTTTTTCTTATTAAAAGAAATTATAAATAGGCTATAATATAACACTTAAAAATTATATATAATAATGATTAACATTTAAAACATAAAATATAATGAATTCCAAATTTTTATATATATATATATATATATATATATATATATATATAAAATTATAGAAAATTACAACTTATTGGTATAAAAAATATTTAAAAAATATTAAGATAAATAAAAATATATATATTTAGTTGAATTATTTATATACATATATACTGTCAAACAATTAATTGGATTAAAAATAAAAGTTTTTGTTCACATAATATATGCAAGTTTATATTTCTGTGTATTACGTATATATATATAAACACACATACGGTTAAATAAATAATAATAAATAATAATAGTACACCCATTATGTAAACAAAACCCTTTATTTTGGATGTGATTAATCGATTGACAGCACTAGTATATACTAGTGCATTTGGCACTTTAAGCTCTTTAAAAGCCATCATTTGGAGAAGTGTGTGTCTTGTAAGAACCAGTGTGTCAGCTTTAGGTCCCAGCATGCTCTAGTAACGCCACCCTTCATGCTTGTGTTCATGGCTCACGGCCCGTAAAGGCAAGTCTGTCCTTGTATAGTAAGGTATGCGCACCTGGCTGTCTCAGGTAACCGCCCTGCATCACACCTCACTGTCACATGACCCCAGCAGCCTTACCCCGAAAAAAAATAATGTTGCATTAAAAAGCTGTGACCACTGAGTGCAGGAAGTGTCCAGCACTGCACACTTTATATTCTGTATTATAAATGCAATACAAAAATGCATTAGTATGCAGTTTGGAATGCACCTAATAATCAGAATCAAAAGTGCAGAACATAAATAGTGGGTAAAATAGTTTAGTTCAATTAGAATTAATTTAATGCGTTTTTTTGTAAAATTCAAGCATCAGTATTTGTATTCCCTGAGCTTGTTGCAATAAAAAAGATGTGTGATGCTGTAGTAGAATTTGGTAAGACAGGCCTGTGTTTTGAAACAGCCTCTGTGTCAGCGTTGTGAGGGTCATGTGACACTCATTGAACTTTTGTGACTCTATTTGTGATGCTATTAGGCAAATGACCCCATTTGGGGACCAAGAGTGGACTGTTTTGAGCTGTGGAAATGTGAAACAAAACCAGAAACCAGTGTTTATCGTACGAAACAAAACCAGTGTTTATCGTACGATTACATTCACAGAGATCTCACACATTTGAAGTGTGTGTACTGTTTTTGATTATTGCTGTCCATTCTCAGACTATAGATATGTTTGTATTAGATCGGGGTAGACCGTGATTTGACATTTTGATTCTGAAATCATCTTTTTATATATATATATATATATATATGTATGTATATATATATGTATGTATGTATAATTTTTTCCATTTTTATTTCATTTTTGCAATGTAAAATCTAAAAACAGTTTGAAGATCTTTTTTTTTTTTTTTTTACAAATAATAAAATAAAAAAATAAAAGTTATTAACAAAATTATTAAATAATTAATTACAAATTTATTTAAAAATTGCATCCATTTAATATAATGTAAGTAAAGCAGCATTTAATTTATGTGTGTGTGTGTGTGTGTATACCATCATTATACCATAGTTTCACCATTATATAGTTTACAGCTATATTCCCTTAAATAAAAACTGTCGTACTGTACCTGATATATATTGATATTGAATTAAAATATGATTTTGTTTGTGGAATTAAATTATGAAATATTCTTAAAAATGCATGTAAGCACACATCGCAGCACTGGGCATTTTTGCAAGAAATGCCAAAGATATGAAAAAACAGTCAATTCAAATGATTGCATGCTGATTTTTTTTTTCTCAGGTTTACAAAACTCCTTTTGATACAGTCGATCAAAATTGTAGTGGGATTGATTGTGCTTACATGAAGGCCTTTTAGTCTGACTGATCCATCGATCTGATTATTGTATGTATACCGATGCAAAAGCTGTGATGACACAAACACACACAGAGAGGTCAGTGGGTCACATGCACAGGACAGAAGCGTTTATTTCAGTTCTGACCCAAATTCATGCTGTCCTGTCTGACAGCACCATTAAAACATTTCTCCATCCCAATTTAAATGCTTATGCATTATTTTGTAGTTTTCATAATAAGAATAAATGGTGCAAGTATGGTGCAAAAAACTAATAAAATGACGAAAGCACGTAACACAATTACTAATAATTAAACTAAAATTTAATTGTAGCTAAATGTCCTGCCCAACAGCACCATTATTTTGATAATTAAACTAAATTTTAATTATAAGTAAAGTGTGAATATATGACTGTATCTTTAAATGCCTTTTAATATTTGCTATATTTTACCCAGAAATCTCTGTGCATACTTATATACTTACATATGGGTGGGCAATAGTGCAAGTAGTGTGTTTAAAAAAAAAAATAAAACTAAATAAACAAAATACAAAAAAAAACTAAAGCCAAATCAAAATATTACTAAAAACCACAGTATCATATCACGTAACCATATTACAGCATGTACAAAATCCTAAGATAAAAAATGAAAATGGATGGATTTAATAAAGGAAAAAAGGGAGATTGCAGCATTTTACAGCAGTCTTTAAATAAGAATTTCAAGTGGCAGCCATGTAGAAATTTGTGATATCAACATTTTGAAAGATGGAGACTAAAGTGACAAAATGCATTTATGATTTATGGTAAATATACCAGGACAATAAATACAAAGCATATCAAAGTTCGGGAAGATCTTCCATGTGTATTTTCTTCCAATATGGCAAAATGTTGTCACAGTATTCAAAAGAATCAATAAATGTTATCTTTTTTATCACTTGAAACACAGTCCTGAGGCATCTTCTTACAGTAATATGCTTCGGTGTAAGTTATATAGTGATTATTCTATAAAAAAGGTGACTGCCTATCTAAGAACTCCATATTTAGAAAGCTCCTCAGGTTCCAGGACACCTCTCTGCTGCAGGGTGAATGCATGTGGGCGCTCGAATCAAGCAAACACCGCTCAAACCTATAAATGTTGATTTAAATTGCTAAGCGGTGGTTCAGGCGTTGGTGAGGCGTTTTTGTTCGACGTGTTCAAAGGGAAGATGACACACTGTTCATCCTCCCACACTTCCCTGACGCGCAGCACCTGCCCTCGGGGAGCCCATAAATCCATACCGCATCCTCACTATTTAGACCGCGCAGACCATTATCTGACCTACTAAGTAGTGCACATTCTGGCCAGCAGACGCCATTTGAGGATATCCTGTGTATTCAAATGAGTGTCTATTTTGGGCGAGAGACTGTTCATTTGTCTCTGGATGAAGGTAACCCTTAGCGGACGAATCAGGGCGAGCTCATTCATTCATAAGTTCACAGGGACTGTGTTTTGTTCTTTAGGCTCAGTAAATAAACTCCTCTGATCATGCGAAAGCCCTCCGTGGGTTTCTCTCTAGTGCTCAGGTTTACCTGCCGATCTAAACGGATCATCGGATTGTGACGGGTCTCACGAGATGTTACAGGTCGTGTCCACTCCTTAGAGATGTCTTGTATTATCAGAAAGAGCTGTGATCAAACATACAACTGTGTGATTTCATATATATGTTATATTGACAGGGAACCTTTTGTTTTAGCTGCATTTAAAACGAATGTAGTTTTATTTAAATGTAGCTAAAATTGTTGCAAGGTTTTATATTTTTATATTTTGCGCTTTTTTCTCTTCTGACCAAATGTAATAAGACTTTTCTTTTTTTTTCTTTTTGAAAGAGAAAATATGGTAAAACTTTACAATAAGGTGTTATTTGTACATGAACGAACAATGGAGACTACATCTATGACACTCTTTTTAAATCTTTGTTAATGTTACAAAAATACAGCGTTCATTGTTTATTTATATTAATCCACAGTGCGTTAACTAATGTTACAAAACACAGCTTGTGATTTTAATAAGGCATTACTAAATGCTGAAATTAACATTAACTAAGATTAATACATGCTGCAGAAGTATTTTTCATTCTTTGTTTGCTAACTAACACAGTTAACTAATGTTAACTAATGGACCTTATTGTAAAGGGTTACCGATTATATAAATTCTAGCTGTTTCACCATTAATACTTCACTTTGGATGTAGTGAAATATTTTGAACATTATTTTTTACTTTGCGTTTATGTTAAATTATGTTTGGTCCATTTATTGACCTCAGTTTATCATCAAAAGCGGCCTAATAGTGTTCAAACTATATATTTCTGTAACCGATATATCGGCAGATATTTGGCTTTTTTTATTATCAGTCACTGATAATTATCAGTTATTTCAATAACTTTAACTCTATTTAATAAGTTACACTAAAAAGCATTTATTGTTTTGTGTAAAAGTTATTATTGTTTGGTGAAGTGAAGTTTGGAGTTGTTCATAAATTAGAACTGAATTTAATAGAAATTAAGTGTGTGAAATATTTTACAGCAGCTGTGAGTGTGTCTCGTCCAATCAGAATTGACTTGTGATGTTAGTTTGAATGTATTTGTGTTTTTGATTCAGTCATTTGATGCGAGTCATCTGATCTGATGAATCATCTCAGAAGCTTTGAATCTATAAAAGATCCAAATAAGACGACGGTGGTTTTATTAGTTGAAGCACCTTTCAGTTATGGATTGCAAGCGTTTTCATTTGTGCCAAATTAAATGCAGCATGGTTTCATCTCATTCCTGTTTCCAGTTTAAGACTTTTATTCCTTAACTAGTGTAATCGGGCTGTGAAGGGCTCACATGTGCTGGTGTAGACTGACTGCAGACTGCAGATAAGAGCGACTGAACACAGTGAGACTACTGCTTACGAGCGCGGGAACAGTTGAGAGCTCAGTCATTTCTAACCGCTCAGACCGACCACAGCTTGCTCAAGCAGAATGAAAGCGTTGTTTAACACACACACACACACACATTGTTGCTCAACAAGAGGCTCCATCATGCTTTGCACACACTGAACACACACTGAGCTGTGTCTCTTCACCTACATGAAAACGCTGCAGGCTTTTAGCGCGCACAACCACATGCGTGTGATTGATTAATTCTAGTTGTGTGCTTACATGACCGAAGACATAACAAAGCGATCTAGATACTGATGGTGCAATTAATGTTTTGCATGAGAAAAAAAAATATATATTTTTTTTAAGATCATTAAGATTTACACTTGCTTAATGCATGATCTAATGTCGACTAATGAGCTACTGTATGTAGAGAGCTTTTATTAATATTTTGGTAAAATTAGATGCTAGTTACTGAAATAAAAAATTCATTATTACTAGGGATATTTTAGATAACAAACTAAAGCTGTAAAATTAACTTTAAGTAAAAGAAATAAATAAAACATATTTAACTAAAACTAAAACAAATAGAATGAGTTACAAAAAAAAATTCACATATTTTTAAAAAGAAATGGCAAAAACAAAAGAAAACTTTACAGAAACCTTTACTAAAATGTAAAAATATATATAAAATTACTAATTTGAAATGTACACATTTGAAATATTAATAAAAAAACTAGATCTTGTTTGTGTGCATATAAATAAATAAATAAATAAATATATATATATAAACACTGCTCAAAAATAACACATCCTAGATCTGAATAAATTAAATATTCATATTAAATACTTTTTTCTTTACATAGTTGAATGTGCTTACAGCAAAATCACACAGAAATTATCAATGGAAATCAAATGTATTAACCCATGGAGGTCTGGATTTGGAGTCACACTCAACATTGAAGTGTAAAAACACACTACAGACTGTGTGTGTCCTCCACGTGCCTGTATGACCTCCCTACAACACCTGGGCATGCTCCTGATGAGGTGGAGGATGGTCTCCTGAGGGAT
>JAUMHP010000060.1:18086175-18106139 GCA_032361065.1 Enteromius trimaculatus
GTGTGTGAGTGTGTGTCACCTGGCGTTGGGCGTGAGGCTCCGCAGCACGTGTGTGTGTGTGTGTGAGAGTGTGTGTGTGTGAGTGTGTGTCACCTGGCGTTGGGCGTGAGGCTCCGCAGCACGTGTGTGAGTGAGCTGAGGGCCAGGGCTCCGGTCTGCTGCACCAGCAGGGAGTTCTCGTAGGACGTCTCTTCAGTGTACTGCAGGTAGGTGGTGGTTTCGTACCAGAGCCAGTTGAACATGCTCATCTTCGCTTGATCCCAGACTGAGCAAACACAGAGCAGCACAACATTACAATCCCATAATACAGCAGCGATCAGCATCACCTGCAGCTGGAGCGGGTCACTGACTGAGCGGAGCGTTGATGTGGTCGATGGAGGCCAGCAGGTGCATGTTGGGAAGCGCTGCCAGCTGCCCCAGAGCCTGCTGGGTCCTGTCGCCCCTCAGCATGGGCCCGTCGATGTTATTGATGACCAGGAAGACATGATTGCTCGGGTCTGGAAGACAAACGAGTGACATACAGCTAGGGAGGGGTGAATTTCTGCTCTTCACTGAGATAACGACGTCAGTCACAATAACTCAGGGAATCCGCCCATTATCGTTCCTGTTTTTACACAGTGTGCGTCCATCGGATGCTGATGGAGCTGCGGTTACATTGCTAGGCGGAATCGTTGGAAGTGTGTTCAGAAGACAAACAAATTCCAAGTAAGGGTCAGCACACCTGGACACAAGTCCCTTCCCTCACTAAACAGTACGGTTTCTGCCTCATTCATATGAACCACATCTGATCACAAAGCAGAAACAGGTCAACAACTAGACTTTCTCATTATTACAGCAGGAAGTATATGTATCGCCCTCCCCTATTTACAGCCGCAGACGGATGAGCGAGAGACGTCACACACTTACCCTCCCTCAGAGTTCGGATGATGAAGTCGATCTGGTCTCCAGGGTTGCGGAAGGTTCCCTCGTGTCCGAGCACGTCGCAGGTGAGGGAACTGAGGATCTGTCAGATCACAGCAGGATTCAGCATCAGCACAATCATAGTTTACCAGCATGCTCTCTCACTGGATCAGAAATAGATCCCATTTAGTTGAGCGTTTATGCATATTTTTCTCATTTATGCGCATCATGGTGTTTCCATGCAGTTTGTTAGTTATTATATAGCTCTTAGTTATTGATAGAGTTCTTGTGATATTTATCATAGTTATCATGATAATTATCATTATGATTATTATAGTTATATTATTATATTTCGTTATAATATATGTTGTTATATATTACTTACTTGTTATCATAGTAATGATATTTATTGTTATAATCATTGTGACATTATGGTTATTATATTCAGTTACAATATATGTCATTATAGTTATAACTAGTTATTCCTTATCAAAGTTATTGCAATATTTAGCGTTATAGTTATTATAGTTGTTAGTTCATACTTTTTGTTAGTTTTATTAACTTTTTTTTTTATATCAGTTTAGTTATAGTCATCTTTATATTTTATCATTAGTTACTTTTATAGTGAAACTTGTTACAGCTATCACTATATTTCATTGTTATTGCTATAATATACTTTATAATCATCATTATTGTTATATACAGCATTACAGTTATTGTTATAGATTCGTATTATTATTGTTATAATGATATACGGTTACGATCATGATTGCTGAATGAAATAAGCAGCATGAAGCTTGAGCAAAGCATCTTTTTAGTTGCGTGATAAAGTCAGAGGGCTTATGTGTGTGTGTGTGTGTGTGTGAGTGTGTGTGTGTGTGTGTGTGTGTGTGTGTGTGTGAGAGAGAAGCAGAAGCAGCGGACGAACCGATTTGAGGGTCATACTGGGGAAGAAGCCATTGACCACCACATGATCGTAGTCAGACAGCACGGAGGTGCGGAACTTCTCCAGCAAGAGCTTCTTGGAGCCCAAACCGAAGATCAAGATGTTAAAGCCCATGCTGAAATAATCACGAACAGAGAAACACGAGATGAATACGTGCACCTTCATCATCCTCACTCTCACACACACACACTCAACTGCAGCTGCAGCATCCACTGGTTGAAGTTCTTCTCGTGTTTTGCGTTGAGCTTTTTGATTTCCTCTGCGAAGCGTGGCTGGTTTTTACCCAAGAGACTGAGCAGGGTTTCCTGTGAAACACAATTGAACACATCTGTTAGATCTCGTCCAGATCCTGTCTTCACAGACCGATGAAGATCACTGACCCGGTCCAGTTTGGGCGTCTGGAGTTTCTGGAGCGTCCGATCGGACGTGAGAACCTTAGAGCTGCTATGAGCTTCAAAATACTCCTCCACCAGATCAGACTGCAGGAGAACAATCACAACGACAGACAGACGTTCAGAGCACTGATGTTTTCTGGAGGTAAAAACATGTCTACACCGAGAAAACAAAAAAAAAACAAGAAAATAGAAGCTAAACACTAAATTCAGGGTGAAATTTTGAAGCATCAATATTTTGTAGGTCTAGGACTGTTCCTACAGGGTTTGAAGGCTCACATTTCAGACCCTGTTTCGATTTCAGCCTCCAACAATCATGAAAACACAATCATCTTTATAGTTACTGACTTCCACGTTGTTAACTCAGGTTTCAAACTCATCTGGACCCTCGTGCAGACGGTCTGAAGGTCAGAGGTCAGGATGAGACTCACCTCTGCTGCTTTCTTGCTCTTCTTGCTGGGCGTCTTGTAAAGGGCAGCAGCGGATGTGTTTTTACTGGGTGTTTTGGGCTGGTCAGCCTTCTTCCCCTCGTGTTCTTCAGCATCATCCTCCTCCTCAGAGTTGGAGGGGGAGAAATCGCTCTCGCTGTCTGAACGCAGGTTCGGAGCTGGATGATGATTACAGGAAAAACATGTTAGTAGAGGAAACAGAGACAGAAGATTTTCCTGTTCAACTAGTCGTCATTCATTTTAAGAATCAGAGTAAATCGCACATTAATAAAAAATTTCAATCATAATAATGAGACTTCGTTTGCCTAATAAGCGTTCAAGCACACACATAAAACTCATCACAGCACTAATGTCCAAACTCATACGCCTGGTCTCTAAAGAAATATTCTGTTTAATATCCTCTTTTTAAAAAAATGCCACACTAGAACCAACTGCATGCCTTTTATAATGCCCTGCATATTAGAAACATTACTATTCGTTAGAAAAAAAATTAATAGGTAGAGAAAATATTACTTTAAATAATAAAAAAAAAAAGGTGATTTAAAATTTAAAAAGGTGAGTTTCCTTTGTTAATTTAAATAAAATGTAGTTTTCTTTATACTGTAAGAAATGTACAAATATTTTGTTCATTAATATAAATATTTTATTATAATGTAATAATTATACAAAAAATTATTTGTTAAGACTTTTTATTTTAGGTACTTTATGTGCATTTATACTGGAAACTTTATTCGCCTATTATTTAGTTATTCGTTCACATTTTGTTAGTATTCATTTATTTTTAAGCACATTTTTGTATTGCCATAAATCTAACACCTTTTGCATTAATGCAATATTAATTTTTTTGTATTATTTGGTAATTATATAAATGTAACTATTTGCCTATTCAGCTATAATTTGTTAATAACTATTTATCTGTGGAAATAGATTAATATTGGTAACTTTTTAAATGTTTGCACTATGTTATCATTTAATTATTACACAAATAATGATTTGTTCATTAGAAGACTTGTTCGTAAATGTTTATGTAATTTATGCGCATTTATTATAGAATTTAAGGAGAACTTTATTTGCCCATTTAATTATTGTTAGTATTTATTTATAAAATAAATGCATAGCACATAGTGTTTGTTTTGCTCTATTGGTGTGTTGCTGTGGTTATACTGTCCTCTTATGGTAAAAGATAAATGAAGCAAACCAACCGGACAGTCGCTTGCGCAGTCGGTGAGGGGTCGTGGAAATGAACTGCACCTTCTTCCCCTGATTACACAGAAGAACACGTATGTGAGTAAAACACCAGCTGAACATGGGTTATTCCTGCCACAGAAACACCAGCTCACCTTCTGAGGGGTTTTGTTCTGATTGGCTGATTCTGTGGTGGATAAACAGAGAAAATCACTGTCAGTCGGCTGTTAAACTATGATCGCCAGAAGAAAACAAAGCACAGGATCGAGACGGACTTTTAGCGGTGCGTGTGGGGCTGGACGAGTCCTCGTTTGAGTCTGATGTGCAGAAGGTCACGCTCTTCCCAGGCGTTCGGGCCCATTCAGACGCTACACAAACACACGACAAACATCAACACAACATGAATAAATCATCTCTCCCCTGATGTCGGGTGTGTTAGGAGAGGACTGTATCTGTCTGAGACACAGCTATTAGGCAATCTGAATCTGAGGGAGCAAAAATATTGAGAAAATCATCTTTAAAGTTCATTAAATAAAGTTCTTAGCAATGAATATCACTGATGAGAAACGTACTTTTGATATATTTACTATACAAGGTTTACAAAATATCTTCACAGAACATGATCTTTACTTAATATCCAAGTAATTTTTGGCATAAAAGAGAAATCATACAGTGTATTGTTGTGTATTTCTACACATACACCTGTGCCCCAGGGTCAGAGATGTACTTTTAGTGTGAATGAGAAGTGTTTATTCACCCATCTGAGCCATTTTATTTCCCCGTTTGATGGTCTGAAACGAGAAGACAGACGCTCCTGCAGTGACCGTGCCATTTTCAGTCTCATCTGGGAAATAAACAACCAAAGAGACGTTAGAATTACAACACAACCAAAAACATCATCATGATTCTCACCGAGCGATCATTATACTGAGAAAACCTGAAGGGGTTAATAATCACCTTGTGATCCGGTGCACAGAGCATCCACATAGTTCTGCTCATTAAACACCTCTTCTTCATCATCATCATCATCATCATCCTCTCCCGCCTCTGATCTTTTGGACTTCTGCTTTGTTTTTAGGGTCACCAGCGTCTGTATGGATCCAATAGCTGCTTTTATATCTAGAGTCACAATGCAAGACATCAGATTTCTATCAGTTATCAAAAAAACACACACTATAGGTTTACATTAATAAACTACATCTAAATTAAAACAATATATCAAATTAAATATAAAGTATAATATGCATTAATAAACTAAAATCAATAAATCAACACGTAGGTAAACATATTTTTAAACACTAAATATTTAATAAAATGCATGGAGGTATAATATTTGAATAAACTAAATATAGATAAATATATTTATTTATATTAATATATATATATATATATATATATATATATATATATAAATAAGTACACACCTAAACAAGATAGATCAATAAATAAATAACATATAACTTTACAGTACAACATGCATTAATCACCCATGATAAACAGATAACGTTATATATATTTTGTTTCATGATATTACCATCTGATACCATTGCAACGTTACTAGTACTATAGTAGAGAAATGACTGGTTCTTTGAAAAGTTAAATGAGTGCCTTTAAAGTTTTTTAACATAAATCTGAGGAGGTTACCTTGCTGTTTCTCTACAATATGATCCAAAACATCTTCATCAGCCACGAAGCGAACCTCTAACGGCTGTTTCTGCGTCATCCTGCGTCTCACGAGCTCAACTCGGACTTTAAACTCTAATATCTGTCCCACACACACGTTCACTAACATCTGTTTCGATAATAAAACTCCATTTTGCTGGGATTTGAGCTGTTGAAGTCCTCAGGGAACTTCTGTCGATTCCGCGCCACTAACCCACGTGTGACAGGAGGAAGGTCACGTGAGTCGCACCTTTGAAAAACTACAGCTCCCATAATTCCACGGTCGACGTCGTACAGCGGGTGCAGATTTTTTCCCCCATTAAATTCGTAGGAGGTGTTTTTCCTAACTGAAGACACAGGAATGCTTTCATATTTTTAACTGGATCTTGGCATAAAAATTGAGAAACCCAAACAAATTGTTGTGATTGGATCGTCCTAATCAACGCCTAGAAAAGTAACACTTATCACGTGACACAATAAAGCACAATCAGTCCTAATCCAAATTAATAGCAATTTCACTGCTTTAAACTAGATGTCAGTAAAATCTGGCCGTGTTTTTATGAGCTGTTCTGCTCTGCTGCACTTTAATTCCTCTTCATACAGATTCCCTTTCATTATTATGATATTCATTCACTCGGACTGATACAGAAATGTCATGGGATAATGTTTTCAATCCGGCAGAGGCGATTTTAAATGTCACTGGACCGATCTGAAGATGAAATTCAGCCTTTCACACACGAGTGAGGAAACTTTTTATTATAAATATGAAATATAAAAGGGCATTTCAGCTTTTAAATATAATCCAATACACAAAAGCAACAGTCAAATAGTGCACAAAATATACTTATATTGCAACATTGTGATTTTCAGGAAAGTCAGATTTCAAGAATAAAACTTCTTATGGGTTAAGGACCAACAGCTGAAGAATCAGATCAGATCTCGATCATTTGATCCAGAAGGTCTGGATAACTGCTCCACAAACACAAAAAACTCATTTGAGATACTGATGATTATTTTTTATATATATGGACAGAATAAAACATCTAATAAGTGTGTGGAGTAAGAACCTATAGTTTAGCCTCTTTAACTTTATGTTGTTCTGCTGTTTTGTGGTCATCTGCTCATAGTAAAGTAGCCGGATCTACTTCTCTGTGGCGAATCACGCAGGTACTGGGCTCCTCCGCAGCGGTACCCACCAGAACCAGTCCCGATATAAACAAGTATAGGTGTACCAGGACAAGCCAAAAACACGGTTTGGAAAATAGATTATTATTATATACATTTTAATAGACATGGAAACCCTTGTAAAATGTATTAAAAAAATAAATAAATCGGATCGACTGCATATTTGATTCATCCGGCTCTATATGAGCATTTTTATTTTATGATAAAATTGGCTTTATAGGGATAAGAGGATAATTAAAGAAATTGTTCACCCAAAAATAAATTAACAACTCAGATCAATTTTCACAGCCTTCTTTGATCATATTTACCAATATTTTTGGCCATGATTGAATGTAACACTTTATATTTTCATTATTCACATTTTACATCATTTAGTAATATCAATATGTTGATATCAATACATGGCAATGAAATGACAACTGTACAATAATTATGCATGTCATTGTTTTAAAAACCTTTTACCATCTTCAAGTTATTTGGTGTCTGTGGTGGTTAATAAAATATTAAATATAAATGAAAACAATTATATATAAACGATTGAACAAATATGGTGTAATTATTATAAACTTTAATATACATGCATAAGCTATAAATCACACAGAAGCAGAAATCCTTAAAGTGAAAATTCATATTTTATTGGTTCCATACATTAATTTAATCAAGGGCAGAAATTAAGAAAACAAAGTTATATCAAACAGGGCATCTACAAGGTTAAAGGTGGAAAAGATCACCAGTTTTGTTTCAATTACAAGTGCAGACCTTTAATTCATTCAGATCGATTCAGCTGGTCAGAAAGAGAGAGAACAAAAAGAATTCAATAGTACAAAAATCTGAGTTTCAGCAGTATCGGGTGTGTGGGTGAAAGATCACGGTCAGTCTCCCTTAAACACATGAAGAAGAACAGACTGATAGAAAACAAACACTGGAGTCTGCTTAAAGCGTCTTCTGGGATCAAAACACAGACCGTGCCCTTGACTTCACTCTGTCAGTCGTATGCAAATTAAAAAAAATTAATCAAGAGGGGAAAAGACGAGGTTGGTGTGTGTTCATCTTTCACGTTTTGCTTTTTTTTTTTTTTTTTTTTACACATTAGATCAGAATGGCTTTATGTAACTCTAAGGAGGAATACATCTCAATACAGTTATACAGAACTCTGCTACTACCTTAAATATACAAGCACAAGTACACAAAAATCAATCAAAGCCCACGCTAAACGACTCTCTTTAAAAATAAGACAAACCAATAGAATCTGAGGCTTGAAATCTTTAAGGACCTCCACGGTTCTGTTACTCCTTGGTTTGCAGCTTTCAACATCAGTAAAAAAAGAAAAGAATCCAAAATAATAAAATAAAACATTCTAGGGAAATAGAGGCTGGTATAAAACACGGATAAAATTCTCCAAAACGCGTCTGAGTCGAAACGCTCTTCATGTGATATTAAACATCCTCCAGCAATCAGAGGAAGATGCCAGACTGCAAATTAATCTGCTGTGTGAGACGGTTTACTCCAAACATAAGAAACGACATTCTGCTGAAAGAAAATCTCTATCAGAACTATTCCTTTACACTCGTGATTCCCAGCAGATTCTCCTTACTGTAACGCAAACGAGAGAACGGGAACGTAGTGTTTGGATTTATGCTGATTCACATTTTCATAACGAGTTCTCTCACTGCAATACAGTAACGAAACGATGGAAGCTATTTCAAACATTCAAAAGGTAATTGCGACTTTTTATCTCACAGTTCTGACTTTCTTGTAATTCGGACTATTTTCTCTGAATTGAGATATAAACTTGCAACCTTGTGTTATAAAGTTCAACTGAGAGGAAAAAGACCTCTTTTCTTACAATCTTAGTTTATATCAGAATTATGATATAGTCACAATCGCGAGAGGTCAGAATTGTAAGAGAAAAAGTCGTATTTGCAAAAAAAAGATGAAATGTCACTATTGTGAAAAAAAAAATTGTGATAAAAAGTTGCAATTCTGAGACAAGTCCCAATTCGGAGAATACATGCAAAAAAATAAATAGAAAGTAGTAAGTGTGAGATACAAACTTACAACGGCAAGAAAAAAATGCAATTCTGACAGAATTTACTTTATTTATTAAATAAAAAAAATTAAAAAAAAATAAATCTGAATTATGAGTCGCCATTGTGAGAGGTCAGAATTATACGATAAAGCCGTATTTGCAAATAAAAAGTGAGATGAAAATGTCATTATTGTGAGAAAATAAATGTTTGTGATAAAAAGTTGCAATTGCGAGACAAGTCACAATTCTGAGAAAAATACATGCAAAAAAATAAATAGAAGGTCATCAGAATTGTGAGATACAAACTTGCAACTGCGAGAAAAAAAAAAGCAATTCTGAGAACAAGCCCGAATTGCGAGATAGAAAGCTGCAATTACCTTTTTTATTTTAATTCAGTGGCAAAACAGTATTCATTTTCCTCATGCACAATGTCATTTCCTGTGAGTGAAACAGGAGCTGGATATTTCTGGGTCTTGTTGGCGTTTTACGAGGTCAGATTTCCCTGCTTCATCTTAACTTAAACATATGAACTATCTACAGGCTCCTCGTAAACCACCAACAAAACCAGCAGTGTGTGAATAAAAACTGTCCTGTGTGGAGTAAACGGCTTCCGCTGCGGTGCGCCGCTCATCTCTGGTCCTCTAGGATCACTTCCTCTGCCGACAGGAAGATAAACGAGTCGAGCGCACCTCTCTCTTCGCTGGCCCCGCCCCTCACTGAGACGCCTGAGAGGTGGGGTTGTCGTTCTTGCCCTCCTGGCTGGACGGAGGCTTGTTGTTCCAAGGGCTGTTGGCTCCGAGCGCGGGCGAGTTGTTAAAGCTGTCCTCGTCGTCGATGCCGTTAGCCGCGTCGAACTGCGTGTTCTCCAGCCGCGTGATCAGACGCTCGTCCTCGTCCCCGAACTCTCCACCCATCAGCGTGGGCTCACCCACCACCATCACATCCTGAGCACAACAAAACATTGTTTTTATATATAATCACTATTTTTGCCATACAGAATTTTGGATGCGATTAATTGTTTGATAACTACTAATAATTATATATGCATACATTTATTTTATGTAAAAATTACTTCAATTGGAAATATGTCTTGTCTTATAAGATGGCGTGTGATTGGTTACTCACTGGGACCTGACTGGACAGTGGGAAACTGTTTGCTGGGCTCTTCTTCTTGCTGTTGCTGTTGTTATTAGTGCCTCCTCCAGCGCTCATGGTGCTGCCCCCCGACATCTTGCGCTTCCGTCGCTTACTCGGTGCCTGTCTGGCCGGTTCAGCTGAGGAGAGACACAACAGACAGATTAATAATGGACAGCTTACTACTCTTCCTTCTTCAAGTGTTACTGAAAATGCTAATAGAAAAGGTCTGAAAACAGCAGCAGGGTCTCAGAGACCTGGAGGAGCGACCATCCTCTGCCACTTCTGGAACAGACATGTCTTCAGACAGTCTCGGGGACTCAGACTGTACGTCTTGTGTCTGGACATCAGCTCCTGCATGGGCTCCAGGATCACACACAACTGAGACAGAGACACAAACACACGTTACAAATAGGCCTGTCAAGCAATGTAATTAATTACATTCTGTGGCTAATCGAATTAACTGGACATCAATTTGGGATTTAAACAGGACATTTTTGTGTGTGCCAGTAGGTGTCATTTAGTCATTAATTCAACTGATTTGTTCAAATGCTGAATCAGTGGTTCACTCGATTTGTTCGAACCACTGTGTCCCAATGTGCACACTATCCATCCTAAATTATATGCAATGTCATTTTCAATACTATTTAGGGCAGAGACACTGGATAGTGGGCACTCTGGGATGCAATGAAACCAAGAAGTCTTTATGAACGAGTCACTAAACCATTGGCTCACTTGATTCGTTCAAATGGCTGAGACTAAGCATGCGACTGAATCTTTGACTAAATTAATTTAAAGAGCTGATTCGTTTAGAAATGAAGCAACAGACTGATCTTTATGATGTGTTCAGTGATTAATCAGTGCTGTGTGTTTATCACACGCACAACAGTTTTAAAGGTATAGGACTGGATTCTGCTTCAATGTTTCAAACGTGTTAAATCGACAGCCCCGGTTCCTTTTGAGCTAAACGTAAGCTGTACAGACATCAGAGTGTTGTGGTGCTCGTACTCGGAGGTAGTTGAGGGTGGAGTTCGACAGGCCGCATCTGGTGATGTTTTTGGACAGCTGATCCAACATCTGCGGGTCCTGAGCCTGAGACGGACACAAAATCACACCCTCATCAGACACCAAACACCAGCTAGAAGCAGCAATGTGAGATACAGGAAGAGGAACTGACATGCATGGCCAGGATGCTGCGGGGAATGAGCTCTCTGTGCTGCCGGATGCTGAAATGCCACGTCTTTATTCTCATCATGTCATCGAACATGAACTCCAGGTACAGACGACCCTCCACACACACCTGAGGAGAGCAGAAGAGTTACAGCACAGAAACATCCCACTGAACGTCACATTAAACACACACACACACCTGTGTGAACATGGGTTTGCCGTTCTGCGTGACCATCGTGCACTGATCACAGTCCAGAGACACAAAGTTGTTGTGGAAGGACTCTTTAGGGTGCTTGAGAATGTAGTAGAGCTCAGTGGCACCGCCTTCAAACACACTCCTGAAGTAACGAGGAATCAGCGTCCGCCCGATCGCTGTGAGAGGAAATAAGACTTTCGTGAGGACAAGGAACCAATCATTTCTCATACATACTGGCTGATGATGCTTGAGAATCTGCTGTGCCGTTTAGAGTCATTTTTCATAATTCTTGTAAATAACCTAAACCTTACTTCTAGCTAATAATGTTTGTCTCAAGCAATCCGATCTTTCAAAGCGAATTCATATTTGTAGTGAAAATTGGTAACTATCCTAACATCATATTTGCTGAATTAAATACAATAATTGTACACGCTAACACAAGGAAAAACACTTGCCATCACCTGATCACCTGACACAGATCTTAATATCTGTGTTAATCTTAATTTCCTCTAGACACATCTACTGAGAATCATTGAACACAAACATCTTAAAACGCCTGATACGTGATACTCACTGTATCGCTTAGGACCGTCCTCTAGACAAAACGTGATGGTGAGCATAGCGTCATCCTCAAAGAATTCAGTAGTGAAAGCGTCCCACCACAGATTATCACACTCCTGAGACAGAAACAGTAAGATATCACTCATCTGAAGCCCATAGATGTTTCTGGGCTAGCCTTATAGAGTTTATGTCAGGCATATCAAAAGCTTCTTAAATTATTCAAATGTTTGAAGTGCTGATAGTTAAGACTGAGAAAAGCAGAACCGCCTCACCTCTGTCCAGTTCTGAAGCCGCTTATTGAGTTCAAATATCCTGTAGTCTGTCTGATTCCCATACGGTGTGTGTCTCCTGAGAAATACAGACTTGTTTTAGCAATGCATGAACTTTTTACACACACTAATAAAAATCATAATAGTGCTTATAATAACGTATAGCTGAGAGAGAACGCAGGTTTTCAAAGCTACAGTATCACATTTGATACTCCAGACCTGGACTGATTTTGATCAAGTAAGCATCAGAATAACTTTGGTCATATCTCCAGATGAACTCTTACTGGACTGAAGCAGCTCAGCTTTATTTGACTGATAGAATACTGATGATCAAATATGATACAGATTAATGGTATTTTAAAGAACTCACCCGATGCCCGGCTCCAGGTACGTAGGGGGATACATGGGCGTCGGGCTGCAGAAACAAGCCAAAGCAAATAACCATGACAGATCATGACAAACCTCAAAGTTCACATAACATGCTTTATAAACGCCCTCATGAGGTCATAAAACATCCTGCAGGCCCCATCACAGCCAGGAAGAGAGTCGTTTTCTGCACTTATCAGCCTGCTACAGTAGACATGACACCCTAGACTTTACTGCCATGCCACAAGAGAAACCCCGCCCACTTCCTGGATGCAGTCCAATCCTGGACACTGATTGACAGCTAGCACTTCCTGCTCCCGCTATCTGACAGAAACACCCACTGACTGCTGATGCAGCTGAATGCTTTTCTGTCTTCACAGGAACATCACAAATGACTGACCTAAAACGCTCGACATTAACGGCCACTCACGCACGTCACACGTTATTCTTCACGGCTAGTTTTAGTATTACACAGCGGATACAACAAGTATCGAACACATCACTGTTTTCCTTCTAAAGATGCTGTTGATTTGAAATTGTCAGCAGATGCCAGTAACAATTCCAGTAATCCATATAAAGTTCAGAAATGAAGTTATGTGTAATTAAACGGAATGACAGAGAGAAGTATTGGACAGGAAAGGGAGGAGCAAAAAGGCACGGAAAGCCGAGACACTAGCAGAAATCTTTTAAGATAATATTAGCTGGTTCAGTGCCGACACCTACAGTACCAGGATAATGAAGATGAAACAAGGCTGGACATTTCAGTAAGACAATGACCCCAAACACAGCTAAGCAAACTCTGGATTGGCTTTAGAGGAAGAAAATAAAGCTGTTAGGACGAACAGGCAAATCACCTGACTTTAAACTAATAGAAAATAAGAGCTAAAGATGCTTCAAGATTTGAAAACTGGTTGGAAGAATGGGCCAAAATCACACCTGAGCAACGCATGAGACTAGTTTCTCCTACAGCAGGTGTCTTAAATACATTTCAGTAGTTGTTTTCTTTGTGTGTATGGATTACTTGGGTTGTTACTGACGTCTGGTGAACACTACATGTCAACAGCACCTTTAGACATTTATTTACTGGGAGCAATGCGGGCTTGGTCAGTCCTTATTTTCCCAGCCGTATATTTCTAAGTGATCTGGATTCTGAGCTGACAGACTCACCCCACGTCTCTGTCCAGCATGGTGCCGGGGTGGAAGGGAGGGAAAGCGCTTCCGTTCGGGGGCTCCTTTGGGGAGTACAGCTTGAACGACTTGGAGGAACAGCCTGAGCAGAGAGAGAGAGAGAGAGATGTTCACCTGTTTCATCATTTCACATTCATGTCAGTACACAGAGATACTAAAACATCATTCACAGTAGGAAGTATCACAGACACGCATCCTCAAGTGGAATAACAATTAAATCATTATTTGTTTATTACATATAAAAGTAATGCAATAAAATATAACATCGTTGATAAGCCTAATAGTAAGTTTTTAGTTTTGCAAAATGACCAAGTCGGCATTTATTAGATCAAAAACGATAAGCATCAAGCAACACGACTGTTAGCACTGATAATAATCAGAAATGTGTGTTGAGCAGTAAATCAGTATATTATTCTGATTTCTGAAAGGATCATGTGACACTGAAGACTGGAGGAATGATGCTGAACATCACAGAAATACATTACACTGATATTTACACGGACAATAGCCATTTTAATTCTTAATTTCTACAGTATTTCTGATACAGCCTTGGTGAACAGAAGAGACTTTAAAAACATTACATGCACTCATTCCAAACATCTGATCTGTAGAGGATGTAGACCATACAGTGGTGCTAAAACACAGAGGTGCTGATTCTGAAAAGACCTTTGTGAAAGAGTGAATGTATTGTTTGTGTGTGTGTGTGTGTGTGTGTGTGTTGGGGGAAAGCAACAGAGTTGACTGTCACACACACTCGAGCAGTAAAGACCCTCCATAAACAGAGCGCGGGGCGGAGGTCAGCCACACCCCTCACCCTCTCCATCCCGCCAATTAAACACATCTACAACATGATGCATTCAGCCACAATGAGGTCATGACCCCTGTTGTCGCGGGAACAGCTCCGCCTCATAATGACCACTCGACGTGTCTCACAAATAAATCTGAGAACTGTCAACGTCACGGCTCATCGTAAAATGGAGGGCGATATGGCACAGCAAGACTCTTTAATTGAATTACACAAACAATACAAGAACATTTCACAGTCAGTCTCAAAGACTACAGCTACTGTATTCAGGAGAACAAACAAACACATAGATACAAAATGTATGAAATTTGTGCAAATATGTATATAATATAAAATGCAATAAATAAATGCACAAGGACGTTCAAATTATATTTCTGAAAAATAAATACATATAATAAAAATAATATATTAGTATTATTTTTTATCATATAGCCTACATTATACAAAATATACAATAAAAGATAAGTGTTTTATTTTATAGATTTTTTTTTTTAAATATTGGTAGAATATTTAAGCATATATATATATATACTTCCAGTGCAAAACTGACAGATAAAACTTTCAGATCACACACAGCTTATTCCACCTTTACTGTAAAACAAGCATGATAACTCGCACTACAGAGCTGTTCTCTGTCCTGTTCCGTGCACTCAGCAGCTGTGTTCTGAGTCCAGAAAATTTACTGGTGTGAGTTTGGTTACAGAATACGGTTGTCACACCCATAAATAACCAAACTGTGTGTGAACGCATCCGCATTAAGGACTCAAAAACAGGATTGACAACCGTATTCTGCTGCTGTGTGAACACAGCCTCTAGTTATTGCAGCCTGGTGCGACAGCGGTCTCGTTCAGTGTAAACACAATGTTAGTTAATCATTTACATGTCAATATTGCACATAACTTTTGTGCTGGTGCACCTAAGAAAAAAAACTTAGACAAACCAGTGCAACCAGTGCAAAAAGTTAGTCTAGAGCCCTGATATTGGCTGGATGCAAAATCAAACACTGGCAGTCTGGCACCATTTAAAAGTAGGTGCTTTTAAACCAAGGTAACTTACAAATGGCACTGAAACCAACTTAGATAATGACACGCATGTTTGATTGCTCATGGAGATCCATCTAAAATAAACCAACATACACTGTAACCACTAAACACACAGCTGAAGGTAAAAGCTGTGAAAAATGTAGAAACAAGATTCTCCCACACATTAACATCTACAATCAGCTGTTTCATCGCTGTCCCGCTTTAATTTCATGATACAGACACTTCTGACCCCACAGCAAATCTGACTGGACCTGGGGAAAACCGTCCATCTAAATGAATTAAGAATTATAGCTTTCTTTGGTCAAAGAGAGAGATTCAGAGTAAACGCTGGACAGTCTGAAAACATCAAAATCTCACGCTCGCACAGGAAGCATCCCGGCATCAGAGCACATCCTTCATTAAACATTCATAACACAGACTTTGAGCCATTAAATATTCACTGGGGACGACACTGGACACAGGTTAGTCCTGTTCACGGACACAAATCCCTTTCACAACAGAGCTATGCTTATCTATATTACACAGCAAACAACCAGCACTTCTCCAGAGCTGACGGAGACATGCTACTGGAGACCCTCATTAACAGAAGATAAGAAATCTTTAAAAAATAAATAAATAAATAGTTTTCTCCCAAAACAAAATGCATGATTCTGATTTGTTTGCAGTGGTTTTGTAAAGCAGCAAGACAAATTAAACAAGCATGTCTATAAATCTGAAATAAAAGATTTATTAAAGAAATAATATATTTTAAGAAACAATTCAGTGTTTTTTTAGGTGAAACAAACAGCAGTTTGAGCAAACATAATGTGAGATTATGATTAAAACTTGCTGCTGATGGGCACAGGAAAATGATCTAAAATCAAAAGAAAAACAAGCTTTTATACCCAATTCACAAATCTGTTCTTGTTAAAAAAAAAAATCAACTCAATTTTATTCAGACATCTCTAATGAAACGCATCCTTCAAAAACAGAAGTAGATTCATTTTTGCCACAACATTCTATTTTTAGGCAGTGCATATAACATTTAATGCCATGACTTTATGAATGAATGACTTTTTAAGGCCCTTAAATGAAGGCAACTCAAGACCTACAAAAACACCTTTACACAGATCAGCGATACACACATAACACTGATTTATAATCAGACTAAAACATCAACCTGACACAGAGCTAAAGGCTTGTTGAAAGAAATCTGCCTGTTTAGCCGTTTAGGAGGTAAATAAAACGTGAGCATTAGATCTTAAGAGCGCTCCCATTAAGAGATATCATTCAACGGCTGCTTAATGACTTACTAAATCAAATCGAACTACAAACTCAAACTTCCCGTGCAGTAAATTGCTTTCTTGAAAACATCAGCCGCAGCAGCCCGCATTACTCCAGGCTACAGCGTGGCTATAATCGAATTCCCTTCTAAATGTGCCACATGATAAGTTGAGTGCCTATAGGACAGCACAGACGTCATTACAGCGCCTAACATACAGATTACATACAGACATGTTGATTTTATGCCTGGTGTAACGGGCTAATGGTCCATCGCAAGTGAAAAGTGGAAAACGATGATCATCTGATCTGCTAATGACTGTTTTCACCACAACACCACAGAGACCCTTCCAGATGATGCTGATGGCTTCCAGTAAAGGGAAATTACTGCGAATTATGAGCAAAAACACTTTACAGAGTCAATGCATGTGCTGACACGGGAATATTTCACTGTTAATAGAAACAAACAGTCTTGAAGGAGAGAAGCAGAGTTATCTGTAACTAACTTGTAAAAATCTAGTTTTATGAAACGCAGGAATACATCATGCAAGCACATAAATCTAAAATAAAGAGATTTCATGAAAAAATAAACACAAGTAGCACATCCAAAGTTTAAGGCATTCATTCTTGGTCTGAGAAGGTTTAAAAGTGTATATATGTCATCTAAACTATCAGTTTACTTCTGAAATAAATAGAATATGATTGGTCTTCACAGCAGACTGTGAGTGAAAATCTCTGGTCATGAGACTCGAGCGCTCATATGATCAGATCGTTAGTGTTTACACTATATTGTGACACACACATTCACGAATACAACACGTTTGCTGGGAAGTCCCAGTCAGACAGACTTTAATAACGCTAAACTGTGGTGAAACCCGCTCTGTAGGTTTGAATGAGCTTGAGTGTTCGTAAATAAAGACCATTGATGAGGCCCGCGGCTACATGCTAATGCTAACAGCGCAATAAAACACCGACATGAACCGAAGGATCGTTAAAATAAAACATCAAAACTCAATCCGATAAACGCGAAAAACCTGTTTAAATAAATGTCGGCAGTGAAGGTGAAATAAAGCGCAAGGCCTGACAGAAAAACGGCTAAATAGAGCCGTGTAAATAAACCCCTCAGCTTTAACGTTACCTGAAACACTGATGGACCGGAGGACCGAGCGACTCCGCACGGGCTTTATGCGAATCCCGGGACGCGGATGGACGTTAAAATCGGCGTGAAATCATGGGAAACGGCGGTAATTAGCGCAGAATCGTCCGGTTTGAGTCGCGCGAGGCCTCGAGCTCCAGGTCCCGCGGCGCTCGCGCTCGATGAACCCGCCTCGAGAGTCTTTGTGTTCACGCGCGGAGCGAACAATAGACGCGCACAGGCCTGACTGATGCTCTCTCTACCCCGCTCTCTCTCTCTCTGTTTCTCCTCCTCTGTTCTTTCACCTCATCTACACCTCCTTCAGTCTTAGGATAATCGCTTGTTTACAGTCAGAGCTTTTCACATATATAATATACAATTTTATCTAAATATTATATTTACAGTATTTCTTATGCCTCGATTAATCTGTACTTTATACACACACACACACATATATATACATACACACACAAACGGTGCAAACTGAATAAAATATGAAACAATTATGTTATTTAATTTTATTAGAATTATTGACATATGTTAATTATTATATTTTATATATTGATGCATACATACACACATAACAGAGCATTAAAGTAAAATGGTAAACTAATGTGCAAAATAATAAAGTATTCAGTAGTCTTTAAAATATGACAAAAAATATGATCATATATACAACTATTTTATATAATAAACTAATACTTTATATAATTTAATAACAATTTAAATAATAATAATGTTATAATTATAAATATATAATATTAACGTGTAAAAAATAATATGTATATTTAATACAATTATATGCAATTATTAATATATACATAAACTATTAAAAAATTATCAAAATAATGATTATACAATAAATGAAAATTAAAGTCAGTACTTTTTTAAATCTATTTATGTATGAATTATTATACACAAACATAAATAGTATTAAATAAGTATTAAATAAAATGATTAATGAGTTATAATTATTATAGGTGAAATTAAATACATGTACGCAACCATGGAGCAGTGGCATCCAGTCAGTATGTTTAGCATCTTCTGGGGCATCCCAATGTATTAAAGTCCTCTTAAAACCAGCTATCAAATATAAAAAAACAGTAACCAGCCTCGATATCCTATCTCTGGAATAATATTCAGGAGTAGTTGATATTTAATGATAACAGCTAAGGTGCATGTGAACACAATCATGCTAATAAAGCAGTTGAAAGTGAATGTATTTAGGAATAGACAGGTTGAATGTTTGAGACAGGTTTATGCATTTCGTGCCCTGTCTGAATTTCCAATTCAATCGGATTGAATGCAGTCCATTTTATTTGCATGACAAACAGTGATCTGTCTCAGTGAGATGGATCTGTCTGTCTCTGTCCTCCCCCAGCGCTGTTTGTTTGCTAAGCTAAGCACACTTCACATCTCTCTGTCATCACTTCACATATCGACCCAGAAAGAAAGAAATCTTACAGATGCACACATCAACTCTACATCACTTTAAAGCTTCAGTGCTCGGTTCAGATGGAAAAGAACGTGCGTATGCGTTTGTCGTTCATTTCTTAAACTCATACAGCAACATACAGCATTAGTAACAGCATAACGCGCTCTTCTGAGGAGATTAGCATACTCCAGCCTGTCAAAACTAATCAATGATTCAATTACACACGCAAACATCTCAATTGCATTAGTCCAGTTCATAGTCTGCCGCTCTTCCACTGACAAGCTGCCGATAAATGACAATTATACAGCTGGGAATTTCAAATAATCAATCCTGACCCGGGTCGATGGTAAGCCACTTAACGCAGAGCTGGATAATCAATGAAGATGGCGTTATAGACCCTCCAGCTTCAAACATGTCACAGAGCACCTTTCTGATTCTGTTACACACCAACAACAAATTAAAAATAATACAAAGATTTTTATCTTCTTTATAATCTTTAGTTAAATATATATTATTTATTTATTTATATTATTATATTTTAAACTATAAGTCTAACTTTTCATTTATATTATTTGTGTTTATGTTTATTTTATTAAATAAAATAGTGCTAATTGTGATTAATCGCATCCAAAATAAAAGTTTTGTTTACATAAT
>JAUMHP010000060.1:18122638-18145515 GCA_032361065.1 Enteromius trimaculatus
CTTTTATTAACAAAGGATCTATTAAATGAACAAAAAAGTCACAGCATAGATTTACATTTTAGAAATGTTTTATATTTAGTATAACATTGTTTTTTTACTTGTTATTCATCAAAGAATCCTGAGAATTGAAAAAAAACGGGAATAAATTACAGTTTAAAATATATTCTCACAGAAAACAGTTATTTTAAACTGAAATAATATTTCCCAATGTTTTTTTCTGGATTTTTAATCTAATAAATGCAGCCTTGATGAGCAGAAGAAACATTTTTAAAAACCATTAAATATCTTACCCCACATTTTAAAGGTAGTGTGTGTATATATATATATATATATATATATATATATATGTGTGTGTGTCACACATGTATGAATGAGATTCATATTACACTAGAAATTTAAATAACTGCTTTGGTATAGTTATAGCACATGTCAGCCCCAAAATACTAAAACTGAAATAATAATAATAATAATAAAATATAATTTAATTTGTTTGTGATTAAAATAAAAGAACCTTCATAAAATAAAACTAGAAAACACTTAAAATGAAAACGATAACAGAAGTCACCCTATAACTTTATTATGATTTTGATGTGTTTATTAAAATGGGGCAGTAAGTATTTTGACACATCAAGTCAAATAAATGCATTTAATGTTAAGCAGGTGTTGTTTACTGTAAAAGATGTTCAGACAAACTTTATAATTAGCGCGTTTAATCAGTTTTAAATTATAATATGTGTAGTGTTGAAGATTAATACTTGTTGTTAGAGGATGATGGTAATATGAATGTTTGGATCCTATGGGCTCATTAATAATCACCAAAACAAAAAGGTTTTTTCAATTATCTAGATATGTCAAGTGAACAGAAAAGATCCTGCAGCAAATAAATGATAAAAAATCAGATAATCCATAAAATAAACACTCACTGTTATTCGTCCTCTTGTTTTCCCGCTAAAACGATGTCACGTGACGGAGAACGACTAAGGAACAGGAAAACGTGTAAATCTACTTATTTTCCGAGGAAAACGCGTTTAGTTTGAATGATTTTATGGGGAAAACGAAGAATAAACACCTGGGTGTATATATTTTCTAAACATTTCATCAGGTTTTCATTGTACAAGTTCTATCAACGATCATCCACTCAAACCAATGTTTACGTTCACTTCAGTGTTATTTTCAGTGTTATTTCAAAGGCACATTCGACTTGGATTTATCCTATTACAATATAATTTCAAATTTAGTGCAGTCTCGTCCCTTTTATTTGTATTTTCTAGTTTATTCGTACGGAATTCCTCTCAGCTGTGGAGTTGTCGATTTGATGAGCAGAAGGCGGGCGATGGGCGGTGCTACGCTCAGATGGGGGTTTCATTGACAGCCGCAGAAGTGCGCATGCGCGCCGGGTGAACACGAGTCCAATGAGGAAGCAGAGAGATTATAAACATAAACAATCATCTAAACAGCTGATTGTGTGTCAGTAGCTCGACAGAACTCATCGAGCACTTCAGACCCGTTCAAGAGGACCGAGAGCCATCAGCTGCATGCGTGAGACTGATCTTTAGATCTGCTGCTAAACCAGGAGTCATGTCCAAGAAATCCAAGATGTTCCTCAGCGGAGTAGTCGAGGGTGAGTCGCCAACAACACATGGTATAACATAAAATAAGGTCAAATAATATGAACAAGCTTAAAAAAGCACAATAACTTGGTAATGTTAGGGGTGATGCGTTTATAATGTGATTTTTATTAATGATATTAATGTTTGTTTTATTTAGTAGTATCAGTAGTAGTTTTTAATATTTTTTCAGTAAAATATATTTTATAAAAAGGGTTTTCATTTAGTAATTAATTAGCAAGTTTTTTTTTGTTGCAGTTTCTGTAATACTAGCAGTAAAATAATAATAATAATAATTGTTTTACTTTGTAGTAATATATTACAATAGTAATATTTTTCGTTTTGTTTTGGTTTTATTTAGCAATTTTCTTTTTATTTAGTACTAGTAGTTTTTTTTTATATTTTGCCATAAAATATTACAGCAGTATTTTTCATTTATTTATTTATTCTTGTATTAGAATAGTATTACTGCTATCTAGCAGTAGCATTAATACTAGCAGTAGTATAATAATATTTTTTTTACAATAGTAATATTTATATATATATTATTATTATTATTATTGTTGTCATTTTATTGCAATATTAATATGACAGAAATTTTGCCACCATTTTTAAATAGTCTTTAATGGTATTTTAATGATTTTTTATAATAATAATGCGCAGAGTGTACCACTTATATTATTCTAAATGCAGGACATTAAAAAAGGAATATATATATAATAAACAAGATATACAACTAATAGAGTATTGCATATTATGCATTACAATTAATATGCAATTCTGTGTCATATTTATCTGTTTTGTGTGTGTTCTTGCTGTGAGCTGAATTTCTGAAGCGTAGCTGTATGAAGTGACCTTTGTGTGCTGCAGGGTTTTATGGGAGGCCGTGGACTATGAGCCAGAGGAAAGAGCTCTTCAGGAGGTGAATAAACCTCTCTTATCACACGCCATCAGCTCTAATCAGCACATTTATCTCACCTCTTCTCTGTGTGTCATCTTCATAGGGAGCAGAAATGGGGCTTAAACACATATCTATATGCTCCTAAAGATGATTACAAACACCGGATGTACTGGAGGGATCTGTATTCCCTGGAGGAAGCAGGTGACTGTTATCCAGAGCTGACACTGCATTCAGTTTTGTTCCGATTAAGAGTCACTCACTGAGTTGCATCGTAACACAATGACATTCTACTTTTACCCAGATGCCCAAACCAGGCCCGTGATGAAAAAACATGATCACTCACAATGTTGTGATTTTAATAATGCAGTAGTAATTGCTAAAGTATTAGTTCATGTTAGCTAATGAGTCTTACTGTAAAGTGTTACCAAAAATATAATTGTTAAAAAAAACAACTGAATCATGTTAGACACTTGCCTGACTCCAAAGACTGAGGTTGAAGTATTGAATGTGAATGAATGATGTGTTTTATTTGTTTATGGCAGTAATTTGTGAAGATGATCTGCTGGGGTGTGTCTTACAGAGCAGCTGATGACGCTGATCTCCGCAGCGAAGGAGCATGACGTGGAGTTTGTGTACGCCATCTCTCCAGGGCTGGACATCACCTTCTCCAACCCTCGAGAGCTGACGGCGCTCAAGAGGAAGCTCAGCCAGGTGCGCCGCTGAAACACTCTCACCTGCAGCGCTTACTATCAGTGTTTACTCACTCTTCTGGATCGTGTGCAGGTGAGCGAGTTCGGCTGCCGCTCGTTCGCGCTGCTGTTTGACGACATCGAGACGGAAATGTGTCCGGCTGATAAAGAGGCGTTCAGCTCGTTTGCTGAAGCTCAAGTTTCCGTCACTAACGAGGTGTTCCTGCACCTGAAGGAGCCTCACACCTTCCTCTTCTGCCCCACCGGTAAACACCAAAAATAATCTACTAAAACAACATATTTAAACATTATATGCAATCACAAAACCAGGCAGTTTTGCGAAATTAAGATTTATGCATAATTTGAAATCAGCTGAATAAATCTGGAATCTGAGGGAGCAAAAAAACTAAACATATGAAAATCACCTTTAAAGTTGTCCAGATGAAGTTCTTAGCAATGCATATTACTAATCAGGTGTTACGTTTTCTATATTTGCAGCAGGAAATTTATAACATATCTTCATGGAACATAATCTTTGATAATAATTATAATAATTTTTACCCATTCAGTGTATTGTTGTCTATGACTGCTTTTGTGTTACAGGGTCACATAGACGTATAAAAAAACTAAATTATAATCATAATTTAAAAAGTAAATAAATAAATAAATATACAGTATATATATATATATATATATAAATTATTAAAATGTTAAATACTTTAATAAAATCTAATATAAACAAAACTATAATAACAAATTGCTGTTACTAAAGTAACACTGTTCTTCTTGGCAAAGTTCTTTGATGTTACAGTTTTTTTTATTTCTTCAATAGACAAAATAATAAAAAGACAACTTGTTATAAACACACTATAAACTCTCCTTTCATTAAATATTAACATTTTTAATTTTTGCCAAAATGAAGCCTGTTTTTAGGACCCTCAATGATTTATTTAAATTTTGCAAACAAAGCACATTTAATCAAAGTTTCATCACTATAATGTATGTATTTATGTAATAAATAAGTAAATATCACTATTTAACATTTTCCTCCAGCGTCGTTCTTGTACGCACAACAAAATATAGAACCAAACACTTAATAAACTTCCGTTTCATTATTTCCACACATTTGTTGCATTTTAACTTCTTTTTGTTTAGGCCTATATTATGTCTTAGGAACTTGTAATATTTGTTCTTACTTGACTGATAGCATGCAAAATATGAACAACATTATATAACAGTACATAAATGATACTAAAATAACACAATTCCTCTACAGTCAATAAAAACAGAACAGAATTTCCCATGTTTTCCTCCAGCAGGACCATTATGTGTTTTGTCATGTTTCATTATTCTGTGTTTTCTGCAGATTACTGTGCTGCGTTCTGCAGTCCCAGCGTGCCACAGTCTGCGTATTTGAACACAGTCGGTGAGAAGCTCAGCGCTGGGATTGACATTCTCTGGACAGGTGACATCATGAATATTAACGTTAACATTCGGCAGAAGTGACTTGCATTGAGTCGATCAGTGCAAGCATTCCCTGCGAAGCGAACCCATGCTAATGCAATCAGAAATCTCAACTGAATGCATACTAGCAAAAAAAGCCCTTTTTCGAGGTGTAAGCTGTGTTTTTGTGCTCCAGGGCCGAAGGTGGTGTCTCAGGACATCAGTGTGGCGTCTATAGAGGAGGTGTCTGCTGTCCTGCGACGGCCACCGGTTATCTGGGACAACATCCACGCTAACGACTACGACCCGCAGAGACTCTTCCTGGGACCCTTTAAGAACCGGTCCACTGAGCTCATCCCTAAACTCAGAGGAGTCCTCACCAACCCTAACTGTGAATATGAGCCCAACTTCGTGGCCATTCACACGCTGGCCACCTGGTGCAGCTACGCACAGAAAGACGTTTCTATGGGTGAGTATGCCCAAATCGATCGTTTAGTGATGTCTGTCTGTCTGTGACATGATGTCATCGCTCCACAGATGGAGACGATCAGGGCTCGGACTACAACCCCCATGAGGCTTTGCGCCTGGCGCTCACTGATTGGCTGGTTGAGTTCGGCAGAGCAGATCAACCTGACGGTAAATAAATGACTCTGGATTCATGCAGCAGGGTTATTTATTTATGAATTGATATTTGAGGTAGCAGATATTGTCTCTCAGGGGCCCGCGGGGGCCGCTCTAAAGCCCAGGCGTCTGACGAGGAGCCGATGCAGACGGACGGTTACGCTCCTGGACCTAAAGATAACCCTCTGTACACGGCTGAGCCGCTGACGCTGGATGACCTGACGCTGCTGTCCGAGCTCTTCTATCTGCCGTACGAACACGGAGCCACGGCCGTCCTCATGCTGCAGGAGCTGCACTGGCTGCGCAGACACGGCCCCGGCTCTGGAGAGGCCCCGGAGCAGGTCTACACTGACACCACACACCACGCATACTTCTCCCAAAACTGAAATATCTCTCATGAATTAATCACGCTCATCTCGTTTCAAACCAAATGAAACTTCATTTATATCAAGCAATGAAAAATATAGTAACACACACAGATATTGAGTGTGTGGGTAAATAAAACAACATAAATTAATATTTGCTTATTTAATTGTGTTTATTTATTATCATTTTCTTATATATATATAAATTTTTTTAAACATTTTTTTTTTAAATATATTATTTATTTATTTTACATGTTTATCAAATCAACTTAAAAAAGAGGAACTAAAGCAATTAATTAACAATATTCATAATGTACAATATCAGGTTTATTATAGACCTAAATGGTTGAACTGACACCTCTGTGTGTGTGTGTGTGTGTGTGTGTGTGTGCAGGGTAAAGAATGGCGACAGAGAGCGGAGAAGTTTGATGGCATGTGTGGAGCTGTGGTGCAGATGTTCAACAGACTGTCCAATGTTCCTAACCGGGTCATCCTGTACGACCTCTACAACTACATCTGTGACATCAAGAGCGGCGTCACCATGGCCAAGGCCTACGTCAAAAATCTGGGTGAGAGATGCATTAATATTATAATAAGAAGAAGAAGAATAATAATAATGATAATAATAAGCGCCTCACGTGTTTGTGTTGCAGGAGGTCAGACCACTCACCCTGCTCTCGCTCTGACCGATGACCCCGAGCCCTGGGGCTTCAGAGGAGGACTGTCCGGAGAGTTCCAGGTGCTGACCTTTGACCTGCGTTTGCAAATTATGCAAAACTGTTTGGTTTACAAAAACATATTTATGTGTGTGTTTAGCGGATGCTGCCGTCTCATGGGAACCGTGATCTGTTCCGCTACGCTCCGGACACACGCGTCTACACCATACGACCCTGCGCTCCTAAAGACCAGGTCACCGCTCTCAAACACACCGTCCTCATCACCAGCATGACTTTACACACCTCTAGGACTTTGGACAGCTTTGGTTTGCAAACGTACCCTGGCGGTCAGCGGATAGTCTCACCAAGGCTGCATTTATTTGATTAAAATAACTATTTAATATGTGAATCTGTGTGATGTGATGTTCAGCATCATTCCTCCAGTCTTCAGCGTCACATGATCTTCAGAAATCAGAATAATATACTGATTTACTGCTCCACACACACTTCTGATTATTATCGGTGTTTAAAACAGCTGTGCTGATGTGGAGAATTGAGATATAGTATCAAGTTGGTAATAAATACGTTTTTTTTAAGGGAAATTAATACTGTTTATCATCAAGGAATAATAAATAAATGACATTTTGAAATATAATAACATAGAAAATGATTAAATTATATTATTAAATTGTAATAATATTTCAAAATATAAAAATGCAGCCTTGGTGAGCAGAAGAGACTCTTGTTTACTAACATTTACAAAATCTGACTCCAATCGCTTGACCTGTAGCATAAGTTAATGGGGGAAAATATATTTAATATATATAAATATATTTAAAAATATTTTTTAAAATTGCCTAAAAAGTATATTTTGTAAAATATGTTTCAAAACATATTTACTTAAATATATTTTCTACCAATATATTTTGTGTGTACTTCCAAAAGTATTACAAGTGCTTTTTAAAAGGCATTAAAATATATATATTTGCCTTCCATATATTTCAGTACAAGAAAACACATTCACATATGTCACATTTCAAGAAATATCAGCAAGGAACATACTTTACAGTGTTATAAAAATGTACAATATATATATATTAAAAAATATAACATGAAAGCTACTGTAAAGATTTGTGTTCTTGTGTTTTCCAGCCAGACGTGCAGAAGATCTTTAAGGAGATGCAGACTGAGACTCAGCAGAAGGTGGAGCTGGTGGGCGACAGGTGAGAACACACCTGTTAGTTAGTTAGTTAGTTAGTTAGTTAGGTTAGTCACTGAGCACTAATGAAGCGTTTCTCTGTCAGGCTGGTGGAGGGCCACGTCCAGCCGTCACCGAACTGCAGTCTGATCCTGGATGACGTGGCTGGCGTTTGTGGCTATGTGTTTGCTCTCAGCGATGCTAAGACGGCCATGACTAAAGCTCAGGTGCGCCTTCAACTTCAACGTCTTCAAGATTTACTAAAGCATTCATAAATGCAAACCCCTCAGCTTTCTGAGATCATAATAGATTTCTCACCAGTGAGAAAGTGTTCTTATGAATGGAGTAAATATTACTATTATTTCAATAGGTTTTGTGTAGTATTTTCTTTACTCTTTACTTTAGAAAGCTCAGCATTGCAGTCTAATCAGACAAGATTGTCTTTAATATCAATCTGACCAAATATATTCAA
The DNA here is from genome assembly GCA_032361065.1 of Enteromius trimaculatus. Classification (NCBI taxonomy): domain Eukaryota; kingdom Metazoa; phylum Chordata; class Actinopteri; order Cypriniformes; family Cyprinidae; genus Enteromius; species Enteromius trimaculatus. Next base: position 18,130,591 of record JAUMHP010000060.1, read on the forward strand.
TCTTGATGTTTCTAAAATGTTGCAATAAGATGTTACAAAATGTTTCAGAACTGCGTGATATAAAGTCGGACTTGTGAGATATAAAGTTGCAATTCTGAAAACATGGCAGTCTTTTTTTTCTTTATATCTCACAATTTTTGTGAGAAAGAAAGTCAGAATTATTTAAAACTATTTGAAAATCTGGAAAATTCTGTACCTTTATCTTCCCTTCAGTATCCAGAGACGATGCTGCAGGATTTCCCATCAGTGATGGCCATTCAGATCCACTCCAGAGTTCCTGATCACAGCACGGCCAAACAGCTGATCCAACAGATGCTGTCAGCGCTGAGAGCCAGCGGTGAGCTTAACAACAATCCGCACCAATCAGAGCGACCCGCTGACGTCAGCAGTGTTACATTAGTCATCAGTCTCACCGCACGTTTAACGGATGTTCATAGAGCTGCACGGTTAATGTTAAAAGATTGTGATCTCGATTAAGACGCCTACAAAATCTGATTTCTAAATGACAACAATTTAGGGTCTTTGCACACTGAGTCCGTTTTTCGTATGTGTTACCTTTCCTATTCTTAAAATGCTTGCTAAGATGCAGAAAATCAAACCTGGTCATTACGGTTAGTTCATAATCGTGGGAGAATTGTGATCTCTATTGAAGACTACAAAATCTAAATGTAAACGTATGTTTTCACAGGGTCGAAAGGAGTTTTCAGTGAGTTCAGATCCAACGACAGGCGAATGTTTGACTTCCTAAAAACGCTGGATGTGTTTCAGGTTCTGAAAGTCGACGGACTTCCCACAAACTTGGTCATCATGGGGACGAAACTCTGACGCGATTATCTGACTCTTAATTTATGTTTTATAATTCATTCTGTGATTAAATCCATGATTTAGTTCAGGAACTCTGCAGGAAGGTACACCTTTACAACAAAAAAAACCAAATGTTTGAAGTTAATAATAAATCTTTATTTGCATATTCATTTTAAATGTTGTTTAATTAATTCCATAAATCAAAGGAACATGAATTAAACATATCCAGTGTAGTTTATACACTAAACAATAAAATCAGCAAAAATAATGTACGTTTTGATGTGTTGTAGTTTTTAATAAAGGCAAATAATTCTTAAAAAACAGTTGCTGGAATTATTTTCATTAGTGCATTTCTCAGTACACCCATTAATTCATGCTGCAGGGTTTCTGCAGGTACATTTAAGACTTTTTAAGAACAAGAAAAAAATCTAAGCAATTATTTTTAACAAAGCTCTTTCTGCTCATTAAGGCTGAATATATTTGATTAAGAAATACAGACAAAACCCTGTAATTTTGTAAAATAGTATTGCAATATAAAATAACAGTTTTATTAAAATATACTTATATATATACAATTTATTTCTGTGAAGCAAAGCTGTATTTTCAGCATCATTACTATCATTAGTCTTCAGTGTCACGTGATCCTTCAGAAATCATTCTAATGTACTAAATTAATATCAACCGCTTCATGTTTTCTGTAACCTGCGATAACAACATTTATTCATAATCTCAAATGGGTTCCGTACATTTTCATTTTGAAAGTAATGAAGTTTATTGAGCAAGGATGTATTAAATGAATAAAAAGTGATTAGTGTTGTTAGAAAAGATTTCAATTTTAAATAAATTCTGTACTAATATTTTACAATATCAGTTTTTTCTGTATTTATGATCAAATAAATACAGCTTAGATGAGCTTCAGAGAGTACATTAAAAACATTTTTGAGACAACTTCTTAATATAACGTAATGTAAATGTCTTCTATTAGCAACACTTGAAAATAAAATGTTTGTTTGTTGCAGCGCATGCACCATTTAATGCCTTTATGAATATAAGACTTCCTGCTCTGATCTGAAAGATCTGAATGACTTAATTTGTGAAAACAGGAGTAATTCACTCAAAAACCAAGATTTTGTCATCATTTCCTCACCCTCGAGTAGTTCCACATCTCTCTGAATTTCTTTGTTCTGCCCCGAACACAAAGAAAGATACTTTGTAAGCAGGCACCACTGACTTCTATAGTAGGAAGAAAAATCCAATGGGAGTCAGCGGTGACCAAAACAGCCTGGTCACAAACTTTCCTCAAAATATCTTCCTTTGTGTCCAGCAGAACCCAGACATTAATACAGGTGTGGAACTACTGGAGGGTGAGGAAATGTTGACTGCGTTCCTATTTTTGGGTGAACTCTTCCTTTAAGATGTTTCAGACCTGCAGAAACCCTGCTCTGTTTTGGTTCGAGGTATTCTCTTTTATTGCATCTGTCCCCTGAGCGTCCGTGTCTCGTCCCTCACTGAGGACCTCCGTCTGCATCGAGCACATCAACATGAGTCTGAAAATATACTGGCCGCCGTTGCATTCTGGGTAACGAATGCCTGCTGTACTCTACTTGACTGAAGTCTATATGAACTCCAGCCCTTCGTATTTGGCGTCTCCGATCTTGGTGTCGGGCAGCAGGACCCGTCCGTCCAGCGTGAAGGCGGTGATGTAGGAGGCGATGTGTCCCGCGTCCTCCTCTGATTTGAGCGCCAGGATGATCTGGTCGTCTGTGTCGGGGATGAATCTGAAGGAGGAGAAGCCGAGCGTGGGCTTGAGCGGCCCGATGCGTGACGCTGAGATCTGACTGAAGTCCGGCGAGCAGCTCAGGATGAGGTTTGTGCCGCGGCGCTCATCTGCCGTTTCCTCATAGCGCTCTGAGCTAGCGCGGCGCGGGAGGAAGAACCAGCGCTGGAGACGCTCACTCCACACTGACGACTCGTGGATCAGATAACCTGACACAAAACACACACAATTAACACACATTAATACATAATATATCAGGAAGCACCCGTGTCTGTGGAGCACAGATATATTTCAAATCATGTAGAAATCTCAATATTGAAATTTAGGTTAGTATAATAAAAATTGACTGGTTTTGTGGTCAGAGATATTATATTTGAGCTATGTATCTCAAATATAGCTATGTTAACTGTACACATAAGACCATAAGAAATTTAATGTATAGACAAAAAAGAAAATAAAGAAATAAATGGTGTGTGTATATACATATATATATATGCAGTACGCACACACACACACACACACACACACACAGGAGATCGTATATACTATATATGATTCACGCACAGAAGACCTGATATAAATCATATATATACATAATAGCTACAAGCAGACTAAAAATGATTTCTTATTTAGTAAGCGAATGTTTAAAAGTGCTAATTTGATGGCATTACTACAGCAATCTTAGTTTGGTGTGTAATAGGCACACAGGGTTCCCGCTTGTTCTGTAAACATTAGTGAATGTTCCTGCTATCACACATATCACTGAGCGCTGCTGTCAGCTGTTTCTGGTTCAGCTAGACCAGATGGAGGATGGTTTGGGCCGTGGCGCTGCGGCAGCGGGGGTGTTTTTTGTTGACATCTGAGGGCTTGCAGTAAAAGAGTCCCAGCATACACCAGTTCCTGTATTCTCTGTGAGAAGCTCAGAAGTGGAGACGCTGGAGACAGGGATAAGTCTGTTTTCCGGAAAGTCGTCCTTGAGTGCCGAGTCTTGGAGCTGTTGTAGTGCGTCACAGTCTGACGATCTCTGTGAGCAGGGCTTGTTTTGGCTGTGTGGCGTTATCTTTGTGGGATTCTTCAACCACATGATGACTTGAAAGCTGTCTGTGGTCTCTCATACTCTGTCCAGGTGTCCGTGTGCCATTCAGGTTAAGAGGATCGGCACACTCTGCTGAAGGAGGATGGAGAGAGACATAGATATTGTCCTTTAGCACCTTTGCATCAAGTTTGTTTGGGTGGAGGCAATCCAGTCTGAACAGATGAAGTTGACTCCTTTCATACTAAAGGTACTTTGTAGCCATGTCTTCAGCCCAAGCAACCGTGAAAATGATGATGACTCGATTTGTCTTCATCAGAATACTCAGAAGTTCCTTGTTCAGATGTAGTCCTGCTGCTGATGTTTCTGGTAGAGTCCCTGATTTGTTGTTTCGCTCCTACCTACCTGGAAAGCTACCTGAAATGGGTTTTTTTCTTCATCTTGGAGACGTTGTCTCAGTTCTTCTGGACTGAGTCTGTCTCAGTTTGTTGTTTCTTCCTGTGACTCCAGACAGACTGATGATGATCAGATCAGATCTCTGTGTGGAGCACTGGCTGTTATCAGACAATAATCTCACTGCATTGTTACAATTAATGACTAAAATAATGTTTGGAAATGGAAACTGATATTTCCAGCCGACACGCTGCCGCAAAACATAGAAATAACCCGCTTACAACCAGATTCTGTTTTGCACAGTACTGTATGTTTGAAGTTTTAAATGTCAGCGTCTCAGAGTGAATGTGTTCCACAGCATGAGGTCATGTGATCAGGATCAGGTGTGTGAGAGACTCACCTGGCGGGCTGATATCTGCTGCTTTCTTTAAAGCGGTATACCGCGGTACCCAGTTCTCATGCTCCACATCGCCATGGAAACCGATCACCTTCACCCACTCAGGGTTGTTATTGACGAACTCTCCGGTGACGGTCGTCCACTCTTTACCGAGACCACCGACATACAGACGCTCGTCCTTCACTGCCATCCACTCCGCCTTAAAGCCTGCAGCCAAAGGTCAGAGGTCACAGAGAAATACGGAAGGTCAAACCTTGAAGCACTGAGCATAAAATTGTTTTTTTAACGTTTCGGAAATATTCTGACAATATTTGAAAACCTTTAATCTGAGGGTGCAAAAAATTCAAAATATTGAGAAAATCAATATTCTTCAGTTCTTCAAATGAAGTTCTTAGCAATGAATATTACTAATAAGAAATGAAGTTTTGATATATTTAAGATTTACAAAATACCTTCATGGAATATGATCTTTACTTAATATCCTAATGATTTTTAACATAAAACAAACGTATCATTTTGACCCATACAGGGTATTGTTGGCTACGTCTGGCTGGTTTTGTGCTCCAGGCTCACATGTAAGGTAATATTACCTTTAGACACGCTCCCGTCTCCGTCGGGCAGGATGACCCAGGGCACAGCTCTGTTGGCCTCTATCCGGTAAACCACACCGGTCCGGTCGTCCACACTGTACAGATGCCCGTTAAACGCCACCAGCTCGGACAGCTCCATGCCACGGCCCTTCTCCGACAGATGACTCTTCAGAACCACCGGCTCCGGGTCCCACTCCACAGAAACACTGTCCCCGCTGTCAGACACCAGCAGGTGGCCTCGCTTCAGGAAGCTGAACCACGTGTTGTCCTTCTGGCTCCGTGAGTTCGTGTCTAGGTCTGCTATGACTCCGATCCGGTAACGGATCCCGCTGGCTGTGTGCTCCGGTGGACTGAGCGGGTACGTGTCGTTATAACGCGAGTCCAGCGATTCAGCCGCGGCCATCACACCCGCCTAGAGGTGGACAAAACACACAGCTACTGAGTGAAACTACAGATACTGCTGCTCAAGTACTACTCCAATACAAGTAAAAGTTAGTTTTGTATAAGTGAATATAAGTGAAAGGCATAGTTCACCCTAAAACAGGGGTGTAACAGAGTTTAGCATTAGCATTCAGTTTATCTTCAGAACACAATTTAAAGGCGTAGTTCCTTTGGGTTTAGTACTCAAGTACCTCTGCACCCGACACGTCTCGGCTGGATCGCCACGAGCGCTGACCGCTCACTTTGCTGTCAGAGGAGCTCGATGAGGTTTGGTGCATGTAGACGAGGACGGCAAGGGCCAGGAGGGTGGTCACCGTGATGGCCCGCCATCGGAAGCGGAAACGAGGGTCGGAGATGGAGCTGGTGATGGAGGAGAACATAGAGCCACCATGAACGGAAACCCGCATGGAGTGCATCGGGTGACGGCTCGCTGTTGACAGGGAAATGAGAAGAATCGAGAGTGAATAAAACCTCTCACGGAGATTGGGATACAAGTACAAACGCAGATTTAAAGCAAGACAGCACAGGTGAAGGAGTACATTATTTGGTGTTACAGGTTTTCTGAAATGCTATGTTTTACTTTGCACACATTCCTGGAAAAGAAATCTGAACATTGGATGAAGCCAGGTTTTGTTTGACTTTGTTGACGCCTTGTCATAAGAGTGAATAAATGAGTTGAAAGTTGAATAAATAATCTTTAATCTATTATAATTTAATCTAAAGAAATATTGAGAAAATCTCCTTTAAAGTTGTTCAAATGAAGTTCTTAGCAATCCATATTACTAATCAGAAAGGAAGGAAATATGTTCATGGAACATGATCTTTACTTAATATTCTAATGATTTTTGGATTAAAAATACTGTGTATTGTTGTCTATTTCTACGATGACTGCTTCTGCTCCAGGATATTCTCAGATATTAGAGTCAAAGGTTTTTACACTTTAAAAATCATAAAATATTGTCAGCAGACAGAAAACAAATACATCATTGCCATGTTTTCGGGAATAAAATGTTGTGTAAATCACCAAACTTTACAGTTTCCTTCCTCTCTATATTCTGAAGGGTTTTACCGTGGGGTTTGTTCATATATCATTCACACTGATTTACACATCATTTTATTCCCGAAAACATGGCGAACACATTTTTTTTTCTGTTGACCGTGTTATTAATTTAAATGAGTGCATATTTAAATATTATTTCAGAAAACTTAATGTACTCTAATTAATAAACACTCTACAATGAATAATCATGCATTAATAACTGCTCATCATTAGCTCATATTAAAGTAATATTAAATGTAGCTATTAGCAGATGATTATTGTTGTGTTGTTATTGTGGAGTGTTACATTACTGTGATTAATTAACCGGGGAAGTATGGTGATATTGATTATTTAACAGCTTTACCTTACTAACAGTGTCTTGCCTTAAACACACATAACGATCGCCTACTATAATAAAACACACTCACATGCTAGGTTTATATCTCAAATTTCCTGAAGCAGGACTCTCAGACCAGAATCTTAAGGAACGGCAATGCTGATCATACCAAAGCGAACACGCCTGACTGCCTCAAAGCACCAAACAAACGCACAAACAATGCATATAAATCTATCAAATAATGAAAACCAGGCGCACAATCAAACCTTTTTGCGTACAGCATCTCCCAGACGTGCACAAAGCCAGACAGAGCAAACACCCCGTCCCGAGAGAGTTCAGCTGTTTATCAACCTGCCTGACTCATTACTACAGGCTTCCTTCAGAAACTACACACCCAGAGCTCCTAATCACACAAACCCTCCAAAACATTCACTTTCACACAAAACAACAAACGACTGTCATTACTGGAGTCACTAAATTACTCAGTATTCATTACATTACATTAAATAATTGAATGTTTGGGTCATTCTTAACCCTTTAGTAACACATATACTTTCTACATTATATACCAGATCAGATACTAATACTGTAGTAGTATTTATTTGATAATATTGTTGCTAATTGTAATTTATTACACATTTTTTATATATTTATTACTATCTTAGTATTATGCATAGCCTATACAATTAAATAAAAATGAAATGCGTATATGAAATATGCAATATATGTTCTTTTTTTTCTCTCTTGTGATTAAACAGAAAACACTGGATCATTCTTAACACAGAAGCACATCTGAAACAAAATAAGCTTTTAAAATAGTACATAAACACAAATTTGATAAAATGCTTATTGAATGGATATGCCAATCATAATTTGCAAAATAAATAAATAAATGAAAACATGCAAAGTATTCCCTGTTAGTGAATAATTTAATCAAATTTTTAATCGAACCAGACAACATTTGAAGGTCATTAGGCGCATGTGAAGATTCAACCAATCACAGCACACGTGTAATCATTGACACGGCAACCGTGACTTTACCTGTGAAGGTGAGAGATTACCTGTGAACTAACCAGTCCAGCAAAATAAGCAATTAATCAACAATTAACGTTATTCATCAAGTTCAGCCCAAATCACAAAAGAGCCACAAAATAATTAATAAAATAACCATTTAAATTAGTTCTGTGCTAAATGTTTCTCTCTTACACTTATGCCAGAAAATAAACAATAAGAAAAAGTACTAGTACAGTCAAACCTCCGGACCACATTAAAATCAAATAAGATTACTCTTATAATTTATCTTAAGAATGAATTCATTAGAAGCTTGGATCAGTTAACCCCGTCCTACTGTACTCCAGGAATAAGACGAACCTCTCTTTCTGGGCTTCATGTGTGGTGTGCGTCTCACTCATTCAGTGTGAGTGTCCGTCTCTCTGCGGTGTGTTTTTGTCAGTTCCTCACAGCACTCATCTGTCATCATCTTCTGAGATCAGCGAGCCGCGCCACAATGACGAGGCAAAGTCTGAACCCTGACATACTACACACTCACTAACCTTCAGACTCGAACCGGCTGAGCTTCTGGGTCAGAGGGGACGGCCACAAACCACAATAAACACGCCGCACTTCCCCTCTAGAGCCGTAATACCCTCGGATATGTGAAACCAGTCATTAATGGTTTATTTGTTCTCAGACCGAGCCGTAGATTACTGATGAACATTACCGTGTGTGAATGTACGGTCAGGTTTCTCTCCAAGAAAAGCTGATTTGTTTGGTAAATGATTTCAAACGAGACTGAACATGCTGATCTCTTTCTGTCGGATCCATTCAGATGAGAGCAGCGGACAGACTGGGACAGAGTTCAGAACACTCATGTTCTACGAATACTTCCTATACTCTACTACACTCAGACCAGAAGCTGAGTAAATAAATGTGCTACATTCGTTTATTTAATCCAGTATATTTAGAATCTTATATAATTAATTCATTATGTTTATTATATATTAATATATTATGAATTATAATTGTTATTACACATAATATATTGATAAAATATATTTAAATTAGCAAAATATTACATTGTTTTTATCTATTATAATTATATTATTATGTATTGTTTTATATACGTCATTATATATATATATATATATATGTATTATAATATGTGTGTGTATATATATTTTTTTATATAAATTGCTATTAATATTCTATATATAATATTAATAATATATAGTTGTATTATAATAGTTAACAATAATATTCTGTATTTATATATTTATCTATGTATACTTATTAAAAAACGTTATATATATTTATTAAATCTAAAATTTGTTATATATATATACACATAAATAAATTAAAATTTTGATTGAATCTGTTACAATTTAATATATAATACATAGTTAATATTAACATTTTTATTTTAAAGTTTTTCATTATTTAACAATTCATTCAATTTAGTTATATTTTTTACACTTTCAAATCGATAATTATTTCATATTGTACTAATGTTAAGTAATCTTAACTTTGGACTTATTATAAAATAATTAGTTATTATACAGCGTTGCTAACAAAATCTTGATGTATTTGTTCATTATCATTAATAATAAGGTAATAAGAATTTAGATTAACTGCAAGCTGGCGTGAACATGTAAACGACTACTGCTTGTATCTCTGTTTATTAACGCGATTTGAAGCAGAGATTGTTCAACCAAAGCATCATAATCATCATCATCATCACTACTTCAACTTTAACAGCCGGAAGTGTCCCAGTCTGCGCATGCGCGGAAACTCAAGCAGACACGCGCAGCTTTATTTACACTCACTCGCAAACATGATCTCGTCACAAATAATCATTCTGGAGGATATTAGCCTTCTTAATATTTGTCTCTTCTTAATGGATTATTATTAATGCATTAATACAAAGGTTTTTTTCCCCAATTTAAACCTCGCTTCAAAACGACTTTTACACTATTATAAACGAAACTTTTAAAAGCAGCCTTTAAACGTTCATTTTTTCCATTAGTGAGTTAGCCTATAATATCCTGAGTTTTCTCAGAAATGTTCATTTTAATAATAAAAACATCAGACTGAAGTAAGTTAACGTTGACTCTCGGTAGTTTAGTTTTTGCTGAATAACCGGGTTTAACCCTTTACGCGGCTGAAGACGAAACGCTCAGAATGTTCTTTAAATCGCATTATACACTTACTGTATTCCTCAGTCATAGGCAGAAGATTGGTGTCGTGTGTTGAGGCGGTGTTTCATCCCCGCTCCATCCCGGTTCTGGCCGTTTCCTCAGCCGTTCAGAACGAACCGCCGGTTGCCAACGCTTCGGTAGACGAAGCCCCGCCCATGAAACGCGACGCCTCTTGAATATTAATTACGCAACGCTACGTACGCTTCCCTGATTGGTTGAAAGCAGACTTCCTCAATGTTAGCCGGCCAATCAAACAATCATAATTAGATTTCGCTTTAAAATATTAATTAGGTTACGCAACTGGAAAGATGGCCAAGCAGGAACGGTGACGTAGCCTCATTAATATTCATGAGTTTTGCAATTAATTTTGGATGCCGTGCAGTTACAGTTTATCTTAAAACGGTCCCAAAATGTTTCTAAGAATATTATAAGTGTACACTGAGTACAAAAGTGAGTATGTCTTGAATAATGTCGGTTCTCCAATACAGAGACTGCGTTGTTTTTATAAACAATATCTCCATTATTTGCCGGACCGGCCTGTGACATGAACAAGCAACATTAATCACAACAAATGTGTTCATATCAGCATTTTATTGAACTGAAAATGCTTCAAAACACAACATAACACAAACAACATGTTCACATACAAGTTTCTTTGCTAATATATGTAAATCTGTGACTTTTGGTTTGAATGGCTTACAACAAACCAAACATGTCTGACCAGAACAAGACTGGTTTAAACTGGTTTGTCCAGCAGAGCAATCTGTGCAATTCAATACAAATACTTCTGTGCAACTTCAGTGCCATCAATCAGTACCACATGTTAAATATGCCATATTACATGTGATTTTATATGATCCACAACTGATTCACTGCACATCTTTGTGCTACTTTCAGGTAAAATACATTTAAATAATCATCTAAAGACATTTACAGTCGTTTTCTCCCAGCATGTGCTGACATACACTGCTGCTGTCTTAATAATAATGTAAAACATTTAATATCAGTGTCTGATCGGACAAAGAGTGAGGTCTCATTGAGCTCAACTCACAGGTCTGTTCCAGCGCAGTGCATTCTGGGTAATCTGTCAATCATCAACTTTTCCCCATCATCTTTAGTAGAAGCTTCAGAAGATAAGAAACACTGATGAGTAACACATATTGGGTTGCACGTTTCATCAAAATAAACCTGAAATCACGACACAGCTCAGTGCAAACAGCAAAATCACAAAGACTACGACTGAATTAATAAATAAATATAAGCGCTGCATTGTGTTTATTTACACGCCAGTGGCTCATAATTATCTCATTTTGCAAACTTTCCATTAAAAATAATTTAGAAATGGTTAGGTTGTAAACAAAAGAGAAGCTCCTCAGGTTTCCAAATGAAATAAAGACCAATTCTGGAAAAATAAATAAAAATTCAAAACAACATTGAGGCTTTAGGTTAAAATTAAAGTTGGAAAATGAAGAAATTAAGGCAACCATAAATACTAGTAATAGTATATAATTAGTAACTTATTTAATTAGTTGTAATTATTGTTACAGTTGTACTGTAAATAAAAAAAACTGTATATTATTTTTCTTATATAGCCTAGATAGATTTTACAGTCAAATATTACAATAATAATAAAAGTATCACTAATCAGAAAGTTATAATAATATATTGTTGCATATTTATATATAAAATGCATTGTTATATATGCATAATTAAATAATTTTCTTATTAAAAGTAATGATAATATACTGTTTTTGTAATTTGTAATAATAATAATTTTTATGTTCAATATGGATTTTTTCACTTGTTTTGCTTAGCCTAATTGTGCAGCCCTATAAACAAGCACAGCAAATCTGAAGCAAAAAAAATGCATTTTGAACCACAATTGTGATTTATTATTAAATAAATAAAAAAATATAAGTAAAATGTGTTATTTTCTGTAAACCATGCAGGCCTAGCATGAGCAGCTAACCTTTGTAAGATGGTAATTTTCATCGATGAGTTGCTCTATAATGTTAAAGTGATCGGTGTCGGGAACATCTTCAAAAGAGACTTTAAGACCGGCAGATTCCAAAGCCTAGAGCGACAAAAACAGCATCAGCTTCTTCAGAATATCATCTACAGTGACTGATAATGTGGTGGTTTCTGTGAAGCTCTTCACGCTCACTCTGAAATATTCCTCCGACTGCTTGCGAAACTCGGGCGAGTCGTTCTGTGCGACAGCGACGATGATGTCACAGGAAGCGGACGAGAGCTTGAGCTGCGACAGGAAGTGACTGGGGCTGTTCCTCAATGCCACCTCCCTGAAACACAAGCCAGAACAACATGTTTCACGCACAGACTGTGTGGACCAATGAGATTCATCTGTGGGCGGAGCTTCACAGCACACTGTTTTCTTTAAAAACAACAGCAGCATCTTCTCAAAGACTTTAAGACTCTCACTCGGTCATCTTCAGCGGCTCGTTGACGTAGGTGGACAGAATGGGCTGCAGGTCATAAATGCCGCTGACGAGAAACGCACCTGAGAGAGAAACGTCCAGAAAAATATTCAATAGATTTATTCATAATATAGTGTGTGTGAGTCAAAGATGAAAGAGTCACAGAATGAGTGTTTTAGATGTACCTTTGATTTGTGGTAATATGTCGTACTGTGTCCAGTCGGTGGACAGAACCATAGCAGCCAGGTGAGCTCCTGCCGAGTGACTGCACAGGTAAAGACCGCTGCAGAACGACAGAGAGAGGTCATGAAGCACAGATATGACGCGAGACGGAGCTGGTGTCATATCACAGACCTGATGTGAGAGTACTGCTGGACCACAGACACCACGCTCCTGCGCACCTCAGACACCATCACATCCATCGACCCTGAGTGAACAACACGAGCATTACTCCCATCATCCTCTCTGATCAACCCTCACACACTGGCCGTACCTTTAGGAGCGATGCTGTAGTCCACGGCGACCACGACCACGCCCCTCTGGACCAATGGCACGGCCAGAAACCCCGACTCATCCTTACTGTAACCACAGAGCTCAGCATTTATTGATATTAACAATTACATTTTTATATTTTCTGTTCTCACTTTAGTTTTAGTCATTTTTTTGTCATCATTTATTTAATTACTTAAAAAATAAAAATAATTGTCTATATCTTTATATTTCAGTGTGTAATGTGTAATATATTTTTTACCATTTGAGTTTTTATTTGAGTTTTTTTCCATATTCATTATTCCAAATATTATTATTTTGTCTATTTATTATTCTATGACTTTTCGATTTTTACAACTAAATATTTTTTTTAATTTTACAGAGTTTGATATTTTTATTTAGTAAGTCCATCACACATCAACTGTCTCAGCTTGAAAAGCACATGGTCACAATGCAAAGTGAAGCTCTGCTGATATTTGATTTGGAAATCACATGAAAATAAAGGATGAGAAGGTGCCGGACCAGACCTGAGGAACTGCCAGTATCCTCCGTGAAAGTAAATGACCAGCGGCACGTCTGAAACACAGACAGAGAGAACATTTTACATTCAACAGACACAACCTCACCAGCTTTAACAGGCAGAAATTACATCTCGAAATGATTTACAAGGAGCCAGTCTCACAAAATAAATAAATACCTTTTCACCCTAAAACAAAAAGAAAGAAAAAAAAAAGTTAAACACTAATATTATATTTCAGATTTTTTTATTTAATATGAAAAATTAATAGATCACAGTTCTTGGCTGTTTTCAGTACTAAATATAAAAAAATATGCAAAGAATTGCTGATTTATTGCATTTTATTACATATTTATAATTATGCACAATAAATGCACTTATTATTTATTATAACACTGCAAATCTTAATGTTTAAAAAAGGTGTCATTGTTTTATTTATTTTTTATTATTTCATTATTTTGATTCTTTACATTTTTATTAATCTATACAAATATTATATTACTTTTATATATATAAAAAGGGAATTTCATTTCATTTTTTTTTTTAAGTACATGTGTTTACATGTGTAAGCAAAAATGTTCTCTATTTTTCTTTCAGTTTTCTGAAAAGGTGCAGAGAATTCCTGATTTATCTATCTATCTATCTATCTATCTATATTTTTGTATAATAGTGGTAGGGGAGCAGCATATATTTGTATTTAATGCCATGTCAGCATCTTAGTCTATTTTCATTGCAAAAACAATTCAATGCATATTTTCAATAATGCATAATAAATGGCACTGTCACTGCCAATGCTGCAACTGTTAATGGTCTACAAAGAAATATGTATTTAATTTCTGAAATATAATTAGTTCTGAGGTTTGTTAGACCTGGACTGGAGCTGCTGGGAAGATAAACGTCCAGCTTCTCTCCGTCTCCATCACCGTACGGGACGTCCAGCAAAGTCTGAGCGACCGACCGAGCTTTCTCTGTGCCTGCACACACACACACACACACACATCTCTGAATCCAGTGTCACTGCATGTGCTCATGTAAACACGACGAGCATCAACACCACCCCAGAGAGCCGCTCACAGATGTAGGTCACCAGCTCAGAGCTCATTTATACTCCTGTATCTGGATGAACAGGGGCTCTGTCACTGTGTTTCGTGAATGAAATGTAGCACAGCGCACGCACACACACACACACACACACACACACACACACACACACACTCACCTGCTCTGAGAGCGGCCACATGGGCTCTGATCACGTCATCGGCGGACATCCTGTGTGACCAGCAGCTGGGAGAAAACTGACGCTCCAGCTCCTGTCAAAAACAACACAGACCGACACACATTTACCCAGAAGCCCTCAGTGCACAGATAAACACACACACAGCGGCACCTGCTGGAGAGACACTTGCTGCGTCCGAAATCGCATACTGCTTAAGTAGGTACTACATTTAAAACCGAACCTACTACTCGACCGTTAAAACA
>JAUMHP010000060.1:18145597-18159710 GCA_032361065.1 Enteromius trimaculatus
AAGTGTCCATGGTATGCTTACTACAGAATTCGGCCGGAAGTAGTAGGTCATCCGGGTACTTCTCGCCTACTGAATTTACTCGCCTCGCATGCTGTTTTTCGCGTACTACTGTATATAGTAGGGAAGTAAGCGATTTCGGACGCAGCGACTGTCACTGCAGCACACTCACACACACACACACACACACACACACTCACACACACATTTCCAGTGTCACCAAAAGAGAAAGGTTTGGGCTAGCTGTAATTTTAATTTTGTAATTTCCAAGTCTCTTTCTTGCCTTTTTTTATTGAAGTAGATATAGTTAGAGTTTTTTATTGAATTAAAAAAAATCACATTTATACTTACATTTCAAAATAAATATTAAGGATTGAATAAAAACTTAAAATATTTTATATTAGTATATAAAATATGTTAATAAAAATAGTTAACATAAAATGAATATACACAATGTTATTAGTTAAATTGCACGTTAACATATCCAGGGTTAACTATAATAAACAAAATATTATTATTATTATTATTATTATATTCAGCTAGTTGCCAAAGCAGTATTTCTCTTCTTACATGGTTTAATTTGAAATAATACATTTACTAAAACTGAATAAAATAAAACATAATCAAAACATCAGGCATTAAAGTAATTAAAAGGGCAAAAATATGCCACAGAATGACAAAAAAAAGAAGAAGATAAAGATATAAAACATTTGTCATATAAAGTTTATAGGTCACATATAAAAGTCTTATCCTTCCTCTGCTCGTCATAAATGCTATTTAATTATTAATAATTTATACAGTATAATTACATTACGTATCATTTTTCATAAGTCAATTATATCTTATGAACACATTTCATAATCACATTTCCCTTCTTTAAAACTCTAGTATTGTGTATTCGATAAATAATCATTATTTTAACACTCACGTCTTTGCTCATTTTCTTCCAGTCGTTCATGATCATATTTTCTGCTGGACTACAGACCTTTGAGACTGCTCGAGCGAGTGAAGCTCAAGTGATGTTGACACACAGTCAATAATTAAGACAAACCCAAAGCGTGAGTTCAGTTCCCGTTTCCCCTCACAGCGCAGGGGTTGCCAGGTTTAAGGAAAAGTGAGCGCACAATTGCTACTTAAAAATACCGCGGGAAAAAACCGCTGACTTGGCAACGCTGCGAAGTTGTGCTATGCAGTGTTGCCAACTTAGCAATTTTGTTGCTAGATTTAGCAACTTTTCATACTACCCTAGCAACTGTTTTATCAAATAGCACCTAGCAACAAATTTAGCAATTTTTAACATTCATTTGGCTGCTTTTATCAATTTTCAACACACACATATCACATTCAAGTTAAATTGCTAGCTCAAATTGTTTTTCATACCTGCTAATTTACTGATAT
Organism: Enteromius trimaculatus; assembly: GCA_032361065.1. Classification (NCBI taxonomy): domain Eukaryota; kingdom Metazoa; phylum Chordata; class Actinopteri; order Cypriniformes; family Cyprinidae; genus Enteromius; species Enteromius trimaculatus. The sequence continues at coordinate 18,146,993 of JAUMHP010000060.1, forward strand.
TTGTTAACATGTATAATTGGTGTTAATTTAGGTAGCAATAAATTCCAATAGTGCTATAATTGTTGTCACTTTCCCAGATGTGTCAATTTCACAAGTTAAAAAGAGTAAGTACACAAGCTGTGATTGTGATCAGTGTTATATTTAAAAATAAAAAATAAAAAAGTGTTTGTATTACTCTAAAAATAGTCAACTATATTTTTTCATACAAACCTAAATGGACATATTTCAAATAATGTTTTCTTCTCAAATGGCCAGTCAATTTGAGAAAACATGTTTTATTTTGAATACTACATAAAGAACCCATTTATTGTGCATCTGGATGTAATGTTTTAATATAATGTAATACACTGAGCCTCAGAGAGTAGAGACATGACGGGCTTACGCTTGTCAGATACTACGTGATGACGTCACTGATATGCAAATTAGTGCGTGACATCATTTGGCAACATTTAGCTCCTTTTTGGGCAGGCTTTAGCTACTTTTCATTGGTAATAGTTGGCAACACTGGTGCTATGAGAGGGAACCAGGAGAACTGAATTCGCAGGAACAGCGGGAAAAGCGTGACCCCTCCGCTTAGATATAGTTAACAGTTTATTTGACTAGTTTCTCACAGATTTGTGCTTGAGTTATTTTATAGATCTGTGCGCACATGTGGCTGCGCGCGGCCTCGATTCTGATTGGTCCAGTCTGGCGTGACGACACAGCTGTTATAAAAGCACACACTGGCGATGGCGCGATGTTCAAATCTTACTGTAAGCGCGACTGTATGTGATATAGTCCTAAATATAATAAACAATAGACATGGATTGCTTGAATGTAGCAAGGATTTTACCTAATTCCCCACGGAAGACACGAGGACAGATTCAGGTAACTGTAATATCGATTTAATATCAGTTAATGTAGTCCGAGATGAAGATTTATATTTATTTATAATATATCCGTTTTGATGTGCAGATAATATTTAGATTTATAAAACGCGAGTGTGGTGTTTGTTGTGGATTTGCTGTTGTAAATGTAAATCTCAGTAATAACATCTAACGTTATATCTCTTCGTCAACTTCTCAGGTTATTTTCGGACCGATGTTTTCAGGAAAAAGGTGAGAATGAAGAAAATAATCAGTACTCCCATGTTATGCTATGCTATGTTATCTTATGAAATATGAAGATTTAAAACGGCGAATGGCGCCAGATACTGTTGTTTGGCGCGAGAACGGTTACGTTGTTCACAAAGACGATGCGAATTTAGCGCCAAGAAATCTGTTCATGAATTCTAACGTTCCTAGAAACCACTAGAAGTGATTATTGAAATATTATAAACGTTTTCTAAAGTTAACAGTTACTTGAAAAATCGACTGACAACACCGCGGTCTTGGTTTAAGACAAAAGCGAACGGGAAACGTTGAGAGCGAGTTATGAACAAACATTCCGCTAACGTTAAAAGAACGTTCGTTCAAGGTTATCTGCTGTTTAAAGAATTTTTATTTCTTGAAATATGTTTGCTAGACGTTCACCTAACCTTTTATAGACATTAATGGCTGGGTTTCACTGACAGGATTAAACCAGGGTTAGTTAAATCGGACTAATTTTCATAAGCATACTTAACTAAAAACATTACTGGTGTGCATCTTGAGACAAAACGAAGACACCGACATATTTTGAGATCAAAACACAAGTCAGTGCAAAATTATTATTGAAACAGCTCAGATTTACATGTTAGTTTAAGATCTTATGTGGGGTGTAAAATAAATGGTGTGTACATGTTTAATAAGCAAGATAAGTTACACTTAGTAATTTGGTTAACCTAGTTTGCATGATCTAAGAAAGAAATATACTTGCATAATTTATATTATATATATATATATTAATATTGTTGATGTTTCAGCATTTATTGATGCGTTACTAAATTCACAAGCTGTGTTTTTAACGTGAATGCACTGTGAGCTAATAATAAATTACTGTATTTTTATTAACTAATGTTAAAGATTACTAAATACAGTATTAAATATGTTGTTCGTTGAACCATTAATTAATGTTAAGGAATGAGGCTTTGTGAAGTGTTACCTAAGTATCCGTTTGTTCTGAGAACATTCAGAAGTATGGTTTCTATAACGTTAGCCAAACGTTCCGAGAACATGCAGTGAATCAGTGGCTTTCAACGCTGTCCTGCACGTTCTGTACGTCTCTCTTATCAGATGCACCTGATTCTGGTCTCTACTACGAGCTCATGTGTCTGATAAGGGAGGCGCGCAGGGCAGGGGTGCTTGTAGAACCGGTAAATCAATCAAAATCAACAAAAACATGTCACGCACTCATGTCAGTCTTATATTTCATGGCTCTCTTCGAAACTCTGGACGGCAGCACTAATGTTACACTTTCTGATGCGTATCATTTGGTTATCATAAAATCTTCTGGATGATGTGTTGATGTCATTATGAGTGTGTGTGTGTGTGTGTGTGTGTGTGTGTGTGTGTGTGTGTGTTCAGCACTGAACTGATGCGGCGCGTTCGGAGGTTCCAGGTGGCTCAGTATTCCTGTCTGCTCATCAAATACGCCAAAGACACACGCTACTCTCAGACGGGGATGGCCACGCATGACATGTAAGAGAGACTGTGGAGCTGTTTCTGACCCAGACCGAGTCGATGTCTGCTCTCTCTGTGTGTGTGTGTGTGTCAGTGGAAACACAGATTTATATGTTCTGGTATGACTTCCACAAAGGTTTAATAGACCGTTTCTAGAATTGCTGTCATTTAGAAATTAGATCCCATGCTAGGGATGAACGATACGAGATTAAAAATATATCATGATAGTATCTGTAATGCTCACATCACACTATTTTAAAGAGTACACATGTAAGGGAATGGGTTTAATTCATCCTGGAAGCCGGAGGGCGCTCTTGCTCAGAAACTCCACACATGCATCACAGAAGTAATAGAACGGCAGGAGTGCTTCCTATGTCTTATTCGTGCATCCTCGTTTAAATTACAGCCCTGACCAAACCGGTTCTAGACTGTAGAGGGAGAGAGATCAGTTCCTTTAATTTCGCCTAATAACTAGACCTTATCACTATTATCACAGGAAGACTCACTCCTATCGCGGGAGGATTTGTAGCGCTGCAAGATATAATGTGTCCGTGTCACATGTGTTTGTAAAGTTGATGTGTGTGTTGAGTGTGTTCTGTATCGCCGCAGGAGCACGATGGAGGCCGTTCCCGCCAGCTCTCTCAGAGACATCCGGGCTCTGGCTCTTCAGGCCTGCGTCATCGGCATCGACGAGGGACAGTTCGTACGTCTGCCTTCCACTCGTTATCCAGCTCACGTCATGTGTTGTAATGTTCTGAGTATTAATTGAGATGTTCGGCTCTTGCAGTTTCCAGACACGGTAGAGTTCTGTGAGGAAATGGCCAACCTGGGAAAAACCATCATAGTGGCAGCACTCGATGGAACCTTCCAGAGAAAGGTGCAGTCATGAGAGATCTCTTGGACTGTTATTTACACCGCCATTCTACAGGACTGGCCCCAAGTCAGAGATGAAAACAACTTTAAAAATGTTTTTAAAAGAAAAGGGAAAAAAAGTACTATTTATATAAATATTTCTACAAATTAATATAAACTTATATTTACACACATACACAATTACGTACACAAATGTACTACCAAATTCTGTAACATCTATACAAATATGCGTTTATATAAATGCATATATTTGTGTGTGTGTGTGTGTGTGTGCATATATATAACAAAATGGATCAGTTATGTATTTGTAATAAACTACCATGATATTTATATTAAAAAAAAATTATATATAAATATAAATTTATTTCTGTTGATATAAACATTGAGCAGTTTTGGTGACCTTTAACCCTGTGTTTCTGCAGCCCTTTGGTAATATCCTGAATCTGGTGCCTCTAGCGGAGAGCGTGGTCAAACTGAACGCCGTCTGCATGCAGTGCTTCAAAGAAGCTGCTTACACCAAGAGACTCGGAGCCGAACAAGAGGTGAGGACAGAAATGAGACTGGCTCCGTGTCACTTCCTCTTCCTGTGAGCAGAAGTGAAACCTGACGGTGTGTTGTGTGGTTTGCTCAGGTGGAGGTGATCGGCGGCGCTGATAAATATCACGCTGTGTGTCGAGGGTGTTACGGAGGTCTGAGCAAAGAGAACTGTGACCCTCAGAGAGAGGAAACACCACCCCATGTGATGTCCGGAAAACCGGCCAATCCCAGCGCTCCCAGAAAACTCTTCGCTTCCCTTCATTTATGACGATAACTCCTCAGCCGAATCGCTGCAGGAAAGGGTCTCTTCCTTAGTATTTTAGTTTGTTTTCTGGTATAAATATTAGTGCTGTAAACGATTAATCGCATCCAAAATACGTTTGTTTACATAAAGTGTATGTATTATATATAGTTAATAAATACACATACAGTAAATGTTTTGAGAATATTTACATGTATATTTTTCTTAGCTATATAACATGCATGTGTGCATATTTGTAAACATGTAGACAAAAATGTTTATTTTGGATGTGATCAATCATTTGACCGCACAAAAAACTGAAGAATTCCTGAATCAGTACGCACTTACTTTACACATTTACATATTTTGTAATTTTCTTCTGAAAATATTACACTTAAAACAAGCACTATTTCTGCCAGTGGGGTAAAAGAGAATCTCACTTTAAAGGCTAAAGTGGATTATTGTTCTTATCCCACAGGCAGACGTTTTAAGCAAAAACTTTTCTTTTTCAGAAAACAAGGAATTATACCTTTTTAAATAATTTTAATCACACTTAAGATATGTCGTTTTCTGGAAATAATTTTCATTTTTTAAGTAAATGCATCTTAATTCCAGAAGTTTTGGACCTTTCTACTAGAAAACAAGACCGATAGTTGTGCCGTGTGTTACAGTAGCACTGTTACTACACCGATTTAGCACCGGATTTGTTTGTTTGCTTGTATTTTTATGTTGTTGGGTTTTTTTATTTTGTTTGTGTATATACTACCTTTAACATTTTAGTTTGAAGCAGGTCCAACAAAATATGGTGTGTTTGTATTTTCAGCTTAACAATGAGTCAATCCTTTGTAGATGCTTTAATTTAAATGATTTTAAACTAATTTATAATTGTGTAACAGAACGACCAGCTGACACCATGAAACACTGCCGACCAGTGATGTATGACGATTACAATCAGAGTAAATAAAGTGATTGAAACTATATGGGTTTTCAGAGTTTCTTTTCATGTGCACATTAAAACATGTATTACATTCATGCATTTAGCAGAATATAGGATAAAGTAATTCATTAAAGAGATATAAGGAAATGTTGGGTTTGTAGGAGGAAGAGATGTGAAATACAGAAGTCCGCTTTTCTGTGAAACGGATAAATCTTAATTAAATCACTGATTTTGTACATCTTTTTGGACCTTTGTTCTGGGAAGAAGAAAAAAACACCTCTATTAAAAGGAAATAATTTTATTAGACACTAACAGACCATTCGTTCTTGTTTTGACCATAAACTTGTTTTATGCATTTCAAGTAAATGTATAATTTGAAGATGTTTAGATATTTGTATTGGAAAACAAATCTGCTGAAGAAGCCATTTATTTTGTAATACATGCAACCTTTAACACCATGACTTTAAAACTTCCTGCTTTGATTTAAAAGCTTTTAAAGGAAAACATTTCAAATGACTTTGAGAACAACAAAAATCCTGTTCACAGATGCGTAAAAATTACATTTCTCTTCCAAGGGGCTTATTTTTATTTTGTAATACAAACCATTGCTTTTGTTTTTAGCTGCACTTAAAAATTAATCTGGTTATTCAGAGTTCAAAGACAACAAAAAATGATTTTAATCTAAAGATGCACAAGAAAGTAAATACTAAACCCATTAAGCAAACTGCAAATCAAACAAACATCGGAATTAAATCAATTAATTTCTGAAATGATTTTTTTATACTCAATGTTTTATGGCAAGTAAAATGTATCAAACAGCACCAGAGATCAGCATCACAGTGTGTTTATGTAGATGAGTGAACGTTTTCACATCCAAAATCTTGCTTTTTACATTAAACCAGATGTTTTCAGATTTGGAAGCAAATAAAAGCACCATTGCAGCTCGACTGGATGTAATCTGGTAACTACCACATTTCTAAAGCGAATGGCAGCAGCGAACACAATTAGTAAACGAGGTCAATGGGCTCTTTTTGTTTCCACCACATTCCTACTCATTCAGCTGGGAAAACGTTAACAAAACACACAAACGCTGCCGTGATTCCAGTGTGAGCGACAGACCTGCTCCACAATAACTTATCGCTTTATTCCAGCTCATCAGTGCAAATCTGAAATCGTCTGCAACAGCCACGTAAGAAAACTAAATATTTACACATTTAAGGCCACACGTGAAACGCCAGACAGTGTCCTATTGGCTGCCTGCAGCATCACGTGACCTGGTGTTGTATTTCTGTGGAGGTCAGGGGTCAGTAGACGGGCGGCTTGTAGCTACTCTGGCCGGACGGGTCAGGGTCCGGTGTGATGGGCGGCTGCTGGAAGATGTCCTGACCGGTGTTCTGGAAGGACGGGTATGTGGGCGGCGTGTAGGTGGTGGGATACGGAGAGGTGGGGTCAGCTGGGGGATCGACGTAGTTCTGAGTCACGTCTGAAACACCCTGACGAAACCGTACCAGGGCGAAGTACGTTAACGCTCCCTGAGAAGACCAGAGAGTCAGCTGTCAATCAAGGACTTGAAATGGGATTTAAAGGGCTAGTTCACTCAAAAATGTAAATTAGCCTGTGGTTTACTCACCCTCGCGGCACCCTTTATATGAATCCAATTAGAGTTATATTAAAACTTGTCCTGGTGTTTCTGTTCAACAGCGCAAAACACATCAAATAAAGCACACACATCCATAATTAAACACACCTCACTCGGCGGAACGGCTTCTGCTTATGACAGATGATATGAGAAGTGTTTTTTTACGTTTGAATTATGGATATTTTTATGGATACAGGAGGCATGTATTCACCCCCTGGAGCTGTATTAGGGATATTTTATTATAGATACATGACGTCGTTTAGACTGTTCAGGAGAAAGAGCTGAATGATAACGCTCGGAATACCAGGACAATTTTTAATATAATAACTGTGATCGGATTCATCTGAAAGAAGAAAGTCAGATACACCTGGGATGCCTCGAGGGTAATAATAGTCAAGGTGAACTAATCAATTTCATTATACACTGAAAGCAAAAAATTTTCACATACCTGATTTTATTTGTTTAAATATTTGTTTAATAGTTGGTGCAAGACACTATAGTTGATTTATGTAAGTAGCAAAATAGCAAAATAAAGTAAACTAAAAATTGATCAAGAAGTATGATTTGAACAAACCATGTTTTATTACTACGACGGAGCTTTAGTGAAAAAAAAATCTAATACTATGAGAATAAAGTCGTAATGTTACAAGATTAAAGTCGAAACTACGAGAATAAAGTCGTAAAGTGTACAGCAAGATATAAAAGTCAGACGTGCTTATATCTGGTGTCCTTCTCTCAACCCGGGTCATTTACAAGTGCACTACACTAAATATTATATTTCGACTTTATTCTCGTAGTTTTAGATTTTTTTTTTTTTTTTTTTGGTGACACTAAAGCTCCGTCGTATATTACAGACCTTTCTATTAAATTATTATTAGGATGAATTTGTTCTGACATAGTTTATCTTGGAGTTCTGGTCTTATTTTAATACCGTTTTCTAAACTATAGCAAATAAACTGTGATAATGTGGGAAATTCTAATTTTGAGAAATTCTGACTACTAACCTAAAGTTAATTAATCACAGTACATTAAGACATTTAGCATTGTATTACAAGTTTTCTGAGATGTTATATCACATATGCACCTAATTTGTATAAACTTTCAGAAAATAAATATGAATATTAAATGAAGCCAGACTGAAAATTCCTCTTTGATTTTGTTGACCGGCTACAATCAAAGGTTTTGACCGAGGGGTATTTGTATTTTCTTTTTATCACTTCATAAATCAGAAAAAACTGTCACCAAACAAATTTCCACCATGTTTTTAGGAGTAAAAAATATGATATGATTCAGTGTAAATGATATATGAACCACCGTAAAAATCTGAGAGGAATAAAACGGCTAAGTTTGCTGCTGAAGTGTAGAAACAAACTCATGAGAAACGACTTTGTATTGTAATTGATATTTACAGATGCAAATAGATAAAGATTCATAAAATAAGCATTTAAATATGTTTCCCCTCTTGTATGACAAGTTCAAGTTTTCTAAATAATTTAGAAAATACTGTCAACCGCCAGAAAAAAAAAGAAAACAAATTTTGGAAATAAAATGTTATCAGGTGAATTATATATAAACAAACCCCTCAGTAAAATTCTTCAGAATATAAACAACAATAAAACTGTAAAGATTGCTGCATGTACGTCCTGCTGAAGCGGAGAAACAAGCTCATGTAGAGAAAATGAATTAGTTTTATTGCAGTAACTCAGATCACACACACTCACCCACGATCCGATGGAGAAGAAAGAGAAGGCAATGATGGCGTGGACGGCATCTTTAGGGATGCCGCTGGTGTTTTGGGTCTTTGACCACTGATCCGCCAGGAGACAGAAACACACAAACCACAGGAACGTCCAGGCAGCTGATCAACACATGACAACAAATCAGCCATGAAAGAATCAGTCTACACACAGAAACCGTCATACGAGTGGAAAAAGGGTTGTGGAAATCAGTGTGAGTAAAATATGAACAAACCCCACGGTAAAACCCTTCAGAATACAGAGAGGAATGAAACTGTAAGGTTTGGTGTCTGTGCGCGCTGCTGAAGCGGAGGAAAAACTCTTTAAAGATATGTATCGCAATTGAAATAGATCAAATGTCGCACAATAAACCCTTAAAATCATATTTTGGATGTTTTCTTCCCATTAATATAAAAGAAGCAAATATCACCAAATAAATAAAATACTGTCCACAGCAAGGAAAAATAAATTCATTTTAAATGCTATAATTTTCACTGTAATTGATATCTAAACAAATCCCTCGGCAAAACCCTTCAGAATACAGAGAGGAATGAAACTGTAAGGTTTGGTGTCTGTGCGCGCTGCTGAAGCGGAGGAAAAACGTATTTTGAAAGAAAAAACTATTTTAAGTGGCTTGAAAGATATTGTAATTGAAATCTACATACGCCTATAGATGACCTGCAAGAAAATAAACAACTGGTACACGCTTTTATCTACACTATCATTATTGGGTGAACTATTACTTTATTTATATTAAAATATATTATTATTAACACAAAGATTTGACAGGTCAGTAATTAAATGAAGCTAACCCAGCTTCCTGAAGCTACAGACGACACGGGACTTGGGTTTCAAACCCTGCACTAACGGCTTTAGAATGCAAACGGTTTTATTTGAATTCTGTCTGAATCTTTGAAGAAGCAGGATTATTACTGTCTTGGAAAACCTTGATATGAAGAAGCCTTGTTTAAAAGTCTAATTTGAAATTAATTTAATTTTTTTTAAAAACACTGCATTTTTAGAATACATTTACATTTAAGTCATGTTCAATACATCATGAACAACTGGGAAAGTCCTCTATATTAATTGTTTAAAATTTGAATTATTTGACTTGATTTTAAATTATTTTGGCTCATTTGAATCTACACAGACCCCTGGTTTATGTATGAAAATGAATGTGTATAATGGCCTTTGACCCTAAATAAAATGCAAACAAACTTCACAGTCTTCTATATATGGGTATAATAGCTTTTTGCTATAAATTTATATTTATAATTAGATTTTAATATATATGAATAATTATAATTTTAGATTTAGTTTTCTCTTTAATTTTTGTTAATATGAATTTTTTTAATGTCTATGTAACATTTCTAATTTTCTTTTTTTCAGTTTTAGTTTATTTATTATTATGCTTTTCTTAAATGAAAAGGAGAAATGTTGCCATGGCAACTAGTTGAAATCAAATATGTTGTTATATTTTATTTCAGTTAATATTTGTTTTATTATAAGTAACAAACATTTTCTTCTTATGGATTGCTTTACCATGTTAAACATCAAAACAGATGTCATTTAAATGTGTATATTTTGACGTAAGTAGGATTGAAGCGTTTGGCGTCTCACACAGGAAGAGGCCGTCTGAGTGACATGTGCATGTGTTAACAGCGAACAACCACAAGAGGGTTCATTTTTAGAAAATGATACCACAATAACAGAAGAAGTGGGAAGCAAAAAACCTTTACATAATGGCACCACAAATGGAAAAGACCGCTCTGAGGAAACTAAAACCTTGTTCATCAGTGCAAAAATGACTTGAACGTCTCACCTGAGAAGCCGAGATCAGCCATCACCACATACTTCCTCTCCTGAGCATTGCTCATCGAAGGCAGGAACGCATCAGCCAATAAGAAGCCGAAGCAGGCCATGAAGGCAATGACGCCGACGCCAGCGCCGTAATGACAAGCCCCATCATTCGTGTTGAAGACGCACTTCACCTGGAATTCAACGCTGCTGTTTATGTAGCCTTCTGCAGTTATGGTGGCAAACACCACAATGGCAAACACCTGACATGAAGAGAAGTGAAAGCTCCATCAAAGCAGATAAGCAGAAGTAAAACCAGATCTTCACATTTTCAGAAGCAACATTCTCTCTTACACTAATAAAATCCCCCACTGGGGAATTCTGCTCTAAAGCTCAAACTCCAGCCCAGAATTCCCCGGCGGTGGTGCAAACACATGATTTGCTTGATTTATTACACATCTTTAGGCAGAAGTTTACAGAACTTTCCGCCAAAATAAAACCTCGAGCACGATTGAAAGTGGAAAATTTAAAGGGTTCTTATGATGTCGCTAAAAAGAACATTATTTTGTGTATTTGGTGTAATGTAATGTGTTTATGCGGTTAAAAAACACATTATTTTCCACATACTGTACATTATTGTTTCTCCTCTAAGCCCCGCCTCCTGAAACGGCTCGATTTGTAAACACAACTTAACACTGATTTCTAGTCGTGTCCTCTTCTGGAAGCACTTTCACAACGACACACAGCGTCTCCAGAACATGGCGCCCGCAGCAACACTACAGACACAATAATAGCTCCGCCTTCTTTCATTTGAAAATAAACCCACTCTGTGACGGAGAAGAGTGGAGGCGTGTTTAAACGAGTTGTTTTAGGAGATGTGGACAAGTCATAACTTTTATAAACAATGTCTCTTTGGTTTTAAACTTTAGAGCTGTTTTGATCTGTTCAGATTTCTCTCCTGATTCCGAACTGAATACTTTTTTACTGGAGAAAGAGTTATTATGGATTAACGATTCATATTTTAAACATTAAAAACATCTTAATGCTGGATTTGTTTTTTCCAGATGTTAACTGAAGGACTGGAGTGCTGTGGATTATGGTGATGTTTTTATCAGACTCTCATTCTGACGGCACCCATTCACTTCCATTGCTGAGACACTGATGCAGAGACACATTTCTTCAAACCTGATGTCAGATGTACTGAGGCTGAGCACATTTAAAGCTAATCGCTAATAGTTTCATGTTATAAGCATAATATTTTCAAACTATATAGCATAGAGGAATACGGGTGAAATGGACAAGTGTGCAGCGAGAGGAAGACAGAAACACAGAGAGCAGGAAGAGGTCAGAACCACACGCCTCTGCCAAAGTGTTTCCATGCAAATGTGTGACACAGATCAGACAAACTTCAGAATCAGTGTTGGAGAGGCCTCTCGTATTACCAGCCGTCTGCCGTGTTTACATGTCAGCACTGGGACATTCTGTACTTCTGCACTTAATCACATGATCACTGACACAACTGACCAACTAACTAACCACTGAGTGACTAGAGAGAGAAACAACCAAACACACTGCTGTTGTGCAAATGTGCATGACGCTGTAAACAAATCACCCCCGAGCAAATCTAGACATGGCTGACAAGGTCATCTGATGCCGTCATCTACACCAAGACCAGATATGAATCAGTTCTCAGTGACTCTTGTCTCAGTGTTTATGGAAAGCCCCTTTATATCATATGCCTGAACAGCAAAATTAACCATGTTTACAACTTACAGCAAATTCTATTCTGGGAACTGACATTTGACAGATTTGAGGATGTTAGAGGGTCTAGAAACGATCAATTAAGTTAATAAGTCATTCAAGATGACCCTGAAACGGTCAGAAAAAGAGGCAGACGACTGATTTCTGTCCTGAAAGTAAAGTAAGCAGGTTGATTTTATACATTTACACTATTAGGTCAAGTAAGCCATATTTGTTTCTGTAGCTCTTTATACAATACAACTTATGACACACAGCTTTAAAAAAAAAAAAAAAAAAAAGTGTTAATATTGTAAAATGTATTAATTATGCACTAATTCAATGGCAGCTGTAAAGAAGCTCTTCAGAAGACACATGAATGGTTATTCAACTCAATCCAGATTCATTTCAGTAGCTTCAGTTCATCAGCAATAACAAAACAACTTTCGTTATTCATAGTGTGTGTGTGTGTCTGTGTGTGTGTGTGCATTTGGTTTTCAGTGATCTGTCCACAGGGCTCATCCATTCCTTTTACGATGTAACGAGTACACCGTGTGTTAAGGGAAGTGTTCCCGGTTCCGGCTGATCTAATTAATGCAGCCTAACAACCCTTTAACGGATTTGATTAATAAATGTGTATCA
>JAUMHP010000060.1:18159810-18170028 GCA_032361065.1 Enteromius trimaculatus
AGTAACTCTAATTAGAGCGGTCTCAGTACTATGATACGGTCTGAATCCTGACTGGAAATCCTCACAGATACCATTTTCTCTAAGAAAGCATTCAAAGGTTTCATAAATAATAATTCGATACAGAAGTAACATTATTTAACTTATTGAGAACATTATTAAATACCAAGTAACAGGTTCAAATAACGTTATGAAAGAACTTTTGCTAATGTCTTTGACAGAACCTCACGAACGTTTTAAACCCATTTCCCCCTGATCCTGCTGTCGATTATAATTCACAAAAAGCTGTTGATTTGAACGTGACACATGTCACTTACCCAGCTGAGCAACCGTATGATAGTTTGAGGCTGTTTGATGAATTTGACGGGATCGAATCCCGCTCCGGCGAGCGAGGCTCCGTACGCCACACTGTTCGACTCCATCGGTGAAACACACACTCACTCACAAACACACACACACTCACGCACGCACAAGCGACAGCTGAAAACACAACACTGACACACACACACGGTGCAGCTGCTTCCTCACAGACTGGTGTCAGATTCGCGAGTGAATCGTTCTGTTGAACCGAATCTTTTTGATGATTCACACAATTCAGGCAACTTTTAAAACGATCCGTTCAAAAGAACCGATTCGCTAAAGTGATTCAAAGTTCGCGACGTTAAATGAAAATTCAATACGTTTAAGGTCCTCAACGTTACCACAAATCATTATAGATTAAATGGAGGCAGTTTAATGAGATTACAAGGATATTAACATACAATTGTGACAGATGAACAACAGCCTGGATTTTTGACCCGATTTCTCCCTGATTTTACACTCCGAACAAGTTGACCCTAGTTGAAGAAAGTCAGAGCCAGTCTGCAGATTAAATCGGGTCATGTTATGGTCATAGACTCCGATTTTTAGCTTCAGACATCGATTCTATCCAGTGAAGGATATCAAACATGTTTTTGCAATTTTGTTTTCATTTGTCATGCGTCTCCTAGCAACAAGTCCCACGTTTCCGCATCAGTTTTTTGTGATGGAAACAACTTTTAAAGTCTGGTAGTGTGTGATCCTCGCTCGTTTTCCTTTGTCCCTATTTACAGTCTGTAAGTGTTTTTAAAAGTGGTGTAGTGTATTCCTGCCTTTATAAACAATGCGTTTCAGAATGCACAAACTGTCTGTTTTGTTTTAAAAGTTTTTATTTGTTATTAAAATAAACATTGTACTTTGTTGGCTTTATCAAAACATATTTTTGTATTTATTGAATTTTATAGTGAAATAAAAATAGTTTAATCTAACAGAACATTTTCTCAAAAGATACATTTTATAATTTTTTTTTTACAAATGAGGGCATCCCAGAAAGAGTTTTAGCTCACTTCTAGATACAAATTTGTCTCCAAAATACAGTTAAGTAGGTACAAGCACGCTCTTCTTTGACATGAATCTGACAGTAGACACATTGTTGGCTGTGTTTGCTTCTGATTGGTCACAGTCATGTCAACCCATGAGCGCTTGTCTATTGTTTTGGTTTGAATAAACCTTTGTCCGAGCAGAATAACAAACAACGGATAGCCTAAGTGAAGAGAACCAAATGCTTTCAGTTTCAGTGGATCTGATTAACCTCCCAAAAAAGCCAAGAATTATTCCGAAACTGCGCCTTCGTACAGGACAGTTTCATCCACGGATTGGTCTTCATCCTGTCAAACAGAACAAAATGACAATTTTAATGTTTGGAACACCTCTAGAACTACCAGAACTATACTAGAAATAATAAATAATAACTCATACCTCAGGAGAGTCACTCAGTCTATCAGCTTGGACAACGTCTTCCTCATAATTCTCCAGCATCTCAAACAAAAGAATCACACACAAATGCTCTTTCAGCAAAAATAACATAATAAGCTCCCTATCTAGACAATTTTTAAAGGCCTGATCCAAAGAGAAGAAATTATGCACACTTTTGCCAGATTTTAAGGCAGTTTTGCATAGATAATGTTTATTAGATGCTATTACTAAGCGTATGTTTATGAACTAAAAGAGAAGCAATAATAACTGCATCCTCACTAGATCATATTCATCCTCCTCTTCTTCATCTTCCTGTTTATCAGTGATTCTCATTTCTCTGCATTGTTCAATAAAAAGCAGGACATTAGTTCAACAGTACATTTGATTTTATGCTGCAGCATGGGTTTATGACTTTGTGGAGTAATACATAGAAAACTCACGGGTATTTTCTTGAATATCTTCTCCCTGAGAACATTAAATATGTCAGAATGAGAGTATAGTTTTACACAGTCAAAATAGTGATGAATTGCACATAACAAGCGATGCATATGCTATAATGAGAGACATAGATTAACTTACTTAGCACGACTCCATAAATACAGCAAGAAATCACAGTGACATTCAGCAGAGCAAAAGAGCTGAAAACAACGATCGCAACCAAAGGAGGGACTGTGTTCAGTGCTGCAAAATACAGATTCAAACATATTTGATATGAGATTTAACTAAAAATAAAAACCTTTTTTATTTTAAAATAATTTTTATTCATAAAATTATATGTGTATATATTTTTACATTTTTTGACAAAGACTCGTCAAGCACATCACAACTTAGTCACATAAAATCCCCTAAGTTGGATTAAAGTATTAATATAAAAATGTGTACATTTTTGTACATTATTTTAATTATGTTATCATAATTATTATATATTTTATTATTTTAATGAACTTTATTTTCTGTATGTATATGTGTATATATATATATAGAGAGAGAGAGAGAGAGAGCAAGATAAATTTGTTGTTTGTAGCATGTTTGATTAATTTTTTGTAATGCCTGTTAATTGATTAATTAATTTTGGCCTGTATAACTAATATAAGAACAAATATATGCAATATGTGTTTAGGTTTGCTCCTAAAAAGATTCAAGTTACACAGACAAACATTTTTTGTTGTACTATATTTAAAACATCGCATGATTCA
This sequence comes from Enteromius trimaculatus, assembly GCA_032361065.1. NCBI lineage: Eukaryota > Metazoa > Chordata > Actinopteri > Cypriniformes > Cyprinidae > Enteromius > Enteromius trimaculatus. The sequence goes on from JAUMHP010000060.1 coordinate 18,162,777, forward strand.
ATTCAATGAATTATTGAATTCTGTACCCTGTTTACTGATCAGCATCTTTGGGCTGCGGATGCTGGTGCTGTTGTCGAATCGGTCTGAAGCTTGGCAGTGGTAGAATCCAGCGCTGTCTCTGCCTACAGACAGAGACAGATCAGATTCGTCTGGGGCCACTGCGTAGAAACTTCCTCGGCCCAGCAGCCTGCTACCATTCAGGAACCAGCTGTAATGTGGAAACATTCCCCGCTCCACCTTACAACTCAAAACAACACCAACCACCTGGAAGTCCAGATCCACGTGTTTGAAGGGCGTCACCATTATAGTGCCTCCTACAGACTCTGAGACATCAGGTGTGAAATGTTATTTCAGTTACACAAGACAAAACAATACAGCCGTAAGGCAAAAAAACACAGGTGAATGAGGAATTATTACCATACTATTGTCATGTATCACAAGTTTCCAGAAATTTTATGACATAAAAAGTATTTTTTGCATGCACATTTTACATAAAGTATTTTACACTACTTTAAAAGTACTTTTTAAGTGTCTACTTTATCTTTAAAAGTGTTTTTGAAGAATTTTTCTTTAGAAAACTTTACTTCACAAAATTCCAAGGCATAATGTTGTAATTTTTACTGCACTATGTTTCGTCTTAAATATCATTTAATACTTAATTACATTCGAAATCTATTACTTTCTTACTTTTAGTGAAGTAAAAGTAATTCAAAGGTTTACTTGAGTACAAGAAACTACTGTATTTTTAATGTTCTTAAATATTAAAGGTAAAACATACTACAAGTTTTATTTATGAAATTTAGTACAGTAAAAAGTATTTGAAGACATTATGCTTTGGAATGTAGTGAAGCAATATTTTCCAAAGAAAAAAACATGAGCGAAGTAAAAGTACTTCACTACTCTCAGCTTCTGACTTATTCACATACATTTCCAGAAAATAAATCAGAATACTAGATAAAGCCAGGTTAGACATTTTTGTTTGATTTTGTTCACATATTAAAGTTAAATGTTTTTACTGAAAGGATTTTGGATTTTTCCTTATATCACTCCATAAATCAGAGAATACTGTGACACATTGGACACATAGGAATAAAATGTTGTATAAATCTGTGTGATTGATATATTCACAAACCCCACAGTAAAAACCTTCAGAATATAGAAAGGAATAAAACTGTAAGTTCTGGTGTTTGTAAGTGCTGCTGAAGTGGAGATAAAACTATTTTTGAAAAAACTACTTTAGGCGACTTTAAAGAAGTGATTTGTAATCTAAATCTACAGAAAGGTATATGAAAATAGTAATAAAATAAACAATTAAAATTGTAATTTGTATGTTTTCTTTACATTAACATGATAGAAGACAAGTTAAGGAAGCAAAATATCACTCCATAAATCAGAAAATACTGTCAACAGCTAGAAAAAATTTTAAAGTTTCTCCATATGAATAAAATATTGTATAATTAGGTAAATGTTATATGAATAAACCCCTCAGTAAAAACCTTCAGAATATAGAGAGGAATAAAACTGTAAGTTCTGGTGTTTGTAAGTGCTGCTGAAGTGGAGGTAAAAAAGTGCACTGCAATTGAAGTCTACGGACACAAATAGATAAAGTGTAAAAAAAAAACTTCAAATTGTTAGTTGGATGTTTTCTTTACATTTGTAAGACTGTTATGGAAGTAAAATGTCAACGGCCAGAAAAAAATCTAAAGTTTCTTTATATGTTAGGAATAAAATATTGTGTAAAACCAGGTGAATGATATATGAACAAACCCCTCAGTAAACACCTTAAGAAAGTAGATATGAATAAAACAGTAAAATGCAGATATGTACCATAATTGAAATCTACAACTGATCTACAACTACAAAAAATAGGCTCTTTGTTTTTGCAAGTTTTCTTTCCACTTAGGCATGTTCACTTAATCAAAATCTGGCCAGTGCATGAAAAAACAATGCTTTTGCCTGTGGCGTCTCACCTTAGATGTAATTCTGAAATTCAAACCTATTTAGCTAATTTATGTGGTTTATGTGGTTGAGCTACATACCCACAGTCAAGTTGAACGGTTTACTCAGAACCCAGTTGCCCTCGTTGCTGGCATTACATATTATTTGTCCCATGTTGCGATTTAGGTCAATTTGCATGTTCAAAGACATACTGGCTGTGTGTGTTGATTTGGTGATGATGAGGTCAGTGTAGTTAAACAGGCTAAAAGTGTAGGGCGGCGTTCCTTTCTTAGACTGACACTTGATGATGGCTTTATAACCTTCTTCGTCATCCTTCTTAACATCAATGGAGATTCCAGGCTTTGACACATATTCTAGGGAAAATCAGAATTTTGGTGGTTAGCAAGATTTTTTGAATACATTGAAACTTATTAATCAAGTACATGTTTAAAACTGACAGTAAATACATTTATAATGTTACAACAGATTTCCATTTTAAATAAATGCTGCTCTTTTGAACTTTCTGTTCATCTGTGAATCCAAAAAATAAAATGTATAATGGTTTCCACAAAAATATTGTGCAGCACAACTGTTTCAACAGTAAAGAGTAAAGATGCTGAAAATTCAGCTTAAATTACAGCTTAACACATATTCACACAGAAAATAGTTATTTATATTGCAATAATATTTCACATTTTTATGGTATTTTGGATCAAATTAATAGAGATGGGAGATTTCCGTTAAAAACACTAAACATCTTATTAACTCCAAACTTGATTGATAACTGTGTGACTAGATCGTACCTTTGATGTAGACAATCGCATAACTGCTGGAGGAGAAGGTCGTTGTGTCGTTGAGTTGGTTTGATGCCACACACGTGTAATTGCCTGAATTTTGTGCAGAAACCCTGTGGATGGTCAGAGTGTCTTCATTCCTGTCGTATGGCATCCGAACTAATGCGTTATTCAAGAACCATTTATAGGAGACATATGTTCCTTTGGTTTTTTTGCACTGGAGGGTCAAAGTTTGTCCTTCCCATATGTTCTCAATGGAAGGATGTGAAATGATGCTCACTTCCTCCACTGGAGCTGCAAAACACAGAAGATGAAAACACTGTGGAAATTAATGGACACAGTTCTTCATGTCTCTCAAACCTGTATGAGGTGGTTATTCTGTGCAGCCAGTCCACTGCAAGATTCTCTTCTTTAGTATTTTTGTCTTGTTTTCTAGAATTAATATCTACAAATTCTGGAAGTCAGAAGGCATTAGGAGACAGTGTGCCACAGCAAAGTTTGATCATTTAGAGAACAGCCACTCACTGATGACTCTTAAGTCAAATCCTTCACTGATCGAGCTCTCGATATCGCTGTCATTGTGTCCGCTGGCGTTACAGATGAGTCGACCGTCATGTTGTTTGGAGATGCGCAGAGAAAATGTGGCAATTTCTCCAGACAGTGAGGAGTACTCCCCAATCATCTTACTCGAGTTTGTCTCAACATAAAGCTCGTATTGGACAGACAACGTTGCTGGTTTCTCAAGAATATCACAGTAGAAATCCTGAATTGAACCTTCTAATGCAGCAGACGGACCCCACAGTATGGGTTCACCAAGCTTTTCCAGAGCATCTGCAACAGAAACTGTATTTAACACATCCCATTAAACCACCAAATAGCAAATCAAGTGTTATTTATTGGAAATAATGATGCACAAAGACACTTTTCCCATGCAAAACGTTTGACAGACAAGTTTGTTGGGTTTGAAATGCATCAGTACTGACTCCATGCTACGTTTATTATTATTGACTTTACAGTGATGCATTTGGCAGAGGCTATTCAACATATAATCAGTATTTATTTACCTGTAATTATTTCTAAAGCTCAAAATAAACATGGCAAGAAAGTGACTTACCCATCCTTGGATGCAAAACCGAAAAACCTGGTGGAAAATAATATGCATGTGAAAACAGACTACAACAGACAACACGTTCAAACATTCATCAAGAATGCAAAAGTTTGCACCTATGAGAATGAGTGTGAGATGCATGGATGCCATCCTTGCTGAAGAATATCCAGATCAGCAGAGAAAGAGCTTTATTATTAAAGGAGCAGTGAAAGCAGACAGAGCGAAGGACAGAGCTGATGAGACCCACCCTAAACAGTCCATGTGTTGAGCACAGATAGGACAGACGCCAGCGCAAACGACAACTGAAGACAGAACCACCAACGTACTGCATGAATATGATCAATATACATCATTATTAGTGTTGTTGCACCAATGCAGCCTGAACATGGTGTTCTTTAACGTCTGTCAGACGTTGTTGAATCAAGACATCTGGTAAAGTTTTATAATGAGATGAACATTTTCAGGACGGCAAAATTAGAACCGTTAATCACGACTTTATTGTTTAGAATCTGACAGCAACAATTTGCACTAAGCATAAATGGTAATACATAGAAATAGCAAATTTTCTTAGCAGCAGATGCTATTTACACTAAATTATTATTATTTTAGGATATGCCACTGTAAAAAAGAAAAAAGTTGGAAAGCAACCACTTTTAGATTTTTGTTTTCTCAATGCACACTTAGTAGGCCTATTGTAGTAAATTATAAAACAGCTGCAGTAATAATAATGTATTCAGTGTAAATTATAATTGTAATTTAAATGATTAAATAGATGCCACACCTCCCTACACCTATCCTTACCCCAATACTTCATTTTCATTTTTGGTGTAATATTAAAACTCCAACGGCGCAACCTACTGGTGTACTGTACAAAATCCCATCATAAACCGAGGGCTTAGTTATCAAAGTTTTACTTTGATTAAACTTGATGATGAATGATCCTAATATCAATTCTTATGTCTCATAATCATTCAATCAGTGTTTTAACTGCTGAAAGAGTTTGCTTGTGTCACATTCAGAAAAGCTGTTCAGTATATCTCCAGCTCCAGAGAGAAGCATTTTGATAAATACATTCATCCTATAACATATTCAGAAGATTTTTTAAGTAATGTCTTCTTTATTTAACAAGTAGCCTAGTGCTTGTACAGATCGTCAAAGCAGCCGTGTAGCGTTAAATAGGAAAAAAGTGTGTGAATAATGCAATCCTTTTAATTAATTCAACTTTTTTGTCAGTCACTGTTTAAAGGATTATATTGAAACAACAAAATATGAATATATCTGCTGTATATCATCAAATATAAAAACTTTCTTACGAGAGATGTTTTCTTTAGGAATCTGTCTCTATAGAAAGCATATTCACTAGAAGCATTTGATAAAGACAATATTTATATAAAAAGCTTACAATCTCATTGATAGAGAGCATAATTCGAAAGCAGGGAAACAGCACAGTAGTAAATGATGTCCAGTCATCTTTAACCTTTATTAAACACACTTGAACCAGCTCATTTAAAGTGTTTATGATTACTAGAATCTTCAAGACGTCTCTGCAGGACACTGGCTCCAGGTCTGCTCCGGTCTAGACTAGACTAGACCTCATACTCCATGATGAGGTTGAGGTTCAGACATCAGCTAAGTATTCTGCAGAGAGGAACAGTTGAGAGGTTAGAAGTGTTCTTTATACCTAAATAAAGCTTAAGAGAGACTAAAACCAGACTCACGTTATCATCTCAGACTGGGTCACATCCTCTGACAAAAAGAGAAAGAACAGCATGAACAAACATTCAACTAAAGGGTTTGAGAAAAATGATCCATGGAAGATTTATAAATAATTTTAACATTCAAGGAAATTACTAAAGAACATACAAAAAGAAAATATCCTTTAACAAACATTCTATTAACGTTCCTGGAAAAACTGTTTGTTTAAGAACATTGACAGTTGGCATTAAAAAATGTAATAAATAATGAAAATTATTTAATTATATATATTATGTATAATAAATTGTTATTTCTGGTATTGTTAAAAATGTTCCGTAAAAGATGCATAGAAAATGCTAATGATATGAAGACGTTATTAAAAACCCCAGAGAAGGCAAAGAACCTTTCCGTTTACATTACTAGAAGGCTTTTTTCAGAACTTTTACAGTTGGTATTAATAAATAATTAATAAATAAAATAAAATCTACTAGTATTAAATTAAAAAAACTGAATGTGTAAAAAAAAAAAATTCTAGTAAAAAGTCAATAAACAACGAAAAACATTTGACAACCGTCCCACTAAAAGTTTTGAAAAAATGTTATGTGAACAATGTAATGTTTTGAAAACATTAATAAAAGACCAGATAACCTTGTATGAATGTTCTATTAATGTTACTGAAAGCACATTTTTCATAACTTTGTGAAGACGTTGCCAGACTCACGGTTACTGTGATATACTGAGCTGTTTCTGTGCTTGCTGCTCCAGAACATAAAGAACGAGCCAAACACGATCACAGTCAACAGGAAACCACAGAAAACCAGCGCAATGACTTCCACCGACGTCGCAGCCAAATCTGCATAAGAACAAACACAAGCCTCATCGATTCTGCGTCTCTCTGGAGACTGACCGGACGTGGAGAAGATGCTCACCTGTCTTCTGTATAAAGATGTCTTCGCTCTCCACCCAGACTGAGCTGAGGTTATAACTGTCCCTCGCCCTGCAGCGGGAAACCCCGGCGCTGACCTCTGTGAGGATCAGGATCTGACCCTGATGAGTGACCGCGTGAGTGCTGCCCTCTGCTGGAAGAGATGAGTTGTTCAGATGCCAGGAGAACAAGGGGAAGCTTCCTCTGTCTGGGACACATTTGAGCCGAGCAGCTGCCATCGTCCCGTCAGCATCGTAGAGGTACGTTACTGTGACACGCACAGCGCCACCTACTGGAACTAACACATAAACATAGTCACGATGCTACATTTTTCTTAAAGTGCTCCTATAAAAGTGGTCATATGATGTTGTTAAAAATAGCATTATTTGTGTATTTGGTGTAATGTGTTTATGTGGTTTAAGTAAAAAAAGAAAACATAATTTTCCACATACTGTACATTATTGTTTCTCCTCTAAGCTCCTGAAACAGGTCGATTTGTACAGAGCTCATCGTTCTAAAAAAGCGAGCTGTGCTCTGATTGGCCAGCTATCTCATGCACTGTGATTGGCTGAATACCTCAAGCGTCTGATGAGAATGCTCCGCCCCTTACCATAACGTGACGCTGCGTCCCGGCGCTATGACACCAGAACAATAAAACACATCACAAACCACTGGAGACATAATTACTGCTGATCGTGACTTAGTTCTGTGTTTGTACTCGTGGTGTTGCATCACGCCTCGTAAACATAACAGCATGTCTGCATTCGTGATCGGAGAAACAACCCTTCACTG
>JAUMHP010000060.1:18172871-18192556 GCA_032361065.1 Enteromius trimaculatus
AGACTGTTCTTGCCTCTCTTTCTAGTCTCTGTGCACAGCCAGCATAGACTGCTCTGTCAGCTTCAGGAAGCAGTCCTTCGTAAATGTGCTGAACACACTCCAAACACAAAGGAAGATATTTTGAGGAAAATTTGTAACTAGGTTGTTTTGGTCACCACTGACTCCCATAGTATTTTTTTTTCCTATTATGGAAGTCAGTGGTGACCAAAACAGCCTGGTTACAAACCTTTTTATTTTTAGGTGAACTATTCCTTTAAGCAGAAGTGAAACTAACAGTATGTGGAAAATATGCTATATAAACAAACTTGGGATCACTCAACAAATACATGACATTATATAAGAGGCTTTGGAATCAGCACATTTTAAAGCATAATAAACTAATTATTTTGCAAAAAACATAGTAATTTGTTTCTCAGTGCAAGTTAATAAGTCCCAAAATGCACCCCATTGCACATTAAATTAAATTTTAAGCTTTAGGCAGTAGATGTAGCCGACTCAAATGTTCACATCATCTGTATTACTCACAAACTCACCTACGAGTAAACGCACGGGGTCAGATATTAGCTGCCGTGTGTCTGTTCGTGCTTCACATCGAGCGGCTCCCAGATCCAGACCCTCAGAGACAGGCAGAAAGAACCAGGACTCCAGAGAATCCACTCGCTTCTCATCCAGCTCCAGTCCGTCTAGCATCAGTCTGAACGTCACGGGAGGAGAGCCTCGCTCTGAACGACAGCTGATGTTAGCCATCAGCCCGGAGCCGTTAGAGAAGACCGAGAACGATAACGAGGGTGCCGAGATGTGCTCTGAAAACCAGAAAATAGATAAGTGTTCATTTAAATAAATCAAAAATAAAGTTAAATATATAAAAAAGTAAATATATATCATAGATAAAATACAGTAAACCTAAGTATTAATAATCATAATAACAATTTATTTTATTTTTTTTAAATGTAAAAATAAATATGACATCAATCACTTTTACAAACTTCCTTTGAAACTTTTGTCTGTAATAAAAAAGAAGAAATCAAAACAGGTTCGTCTTTCTGCATTTTCAGAGCCGTAGCAAGCTTTTTGAGAGGAAAGGATAATGAATATGAAAAGAAAATGTGTAGGAAAATTTTGGACTCAAGTTAATAAAAATACATTAAACCTACACTTTATAAGAAGAAAGAAAAAACTGATAAAAATGGACAAAAGCATATAAAATTAAACAAAAGATTAAATGTAAATATTAGATGAAAAATTGTACAGAACTAGAAGTAAAAAAAATGGAAATGAGTGAATTTAGTGAAGCACTAAAAATTGCTAACTGGGAGTAAATAAAAATTAGAAAGTGAAATAAACTTAAACCCAAGACATACCAAAAACATTACAATTAAAAATTAAATTAAAATTAAAATTAAATTTCAAAAGAAAAACAAAAATTAGAAATGTTGCCTCAGCAACAAACTGAAATAATTTTCTGTTGAAGCACTAAAATTAAATCTACAAACAAATTTAATAAAAATGACAAAGGCACATAACAGAATTGCTATAGGTTATTGACTACAGGATAATCAGCAAAAACAAACGCACAGGACTTGGCTGTGCCGCTTTCTGAGAAAGCAAAGTGCGGTTTCTCTCAAATGCAGAAGTGAGTGTTGTTAGGTTTGTTACTTTTGACAGTGACGTGGAGGTCTTGGCTGCTGGAGAATCTGGGGTTGACGCTCATCTGGTTTTGAGCTGTGCAAGAGTATATCCCAGCATGCATTTCCGTCGCCCGCTCCACTGTGAGAGTGTCTCCGGAAAGCCGGTGGAGCTCTGACGAGGACTTCACTAACTGTGTGTCCTGGTACCATGTGAAGGACAGATGCGTCCCCTTCCTGACAAGGCAGCGTAGGACCAGCTCCTGTCCTTCATAGATGACCGCTGGATCAGGATCTGAGCTCAGACGGGCTCCTACTACAGGAACTGACATAGACACCAACTTTAAACAACATCGAGCACACGTGATATCACGTGACCAGGGTTATCTTTAAAGGGTTTAAAAGAAAGTTTAATTTGAAGCGCTTAAATTACTAACTGAAAATAAATAAAAACTAAAACTAGTAAAAAAAAAAAAAACTAAATAGTAATATTAAAAAAATATATCAAAAGCACATGAAAATGCTGTTGGAATTTAATTAAGTTTAAACTACTAAATAAATTACTAGATGAAAATAAATAAAACATAAAACCAATCTAAAACTGCTTTACAATAAAAATAAATTAACCCTAAATACTAAATAAGTTTAGGTTGAAGCACTAAAACGTTAATCTCAGTCGTAAATTTAACCTAAATAGTAATATTTAAAAGAAAAACTAATAATAACTAATAATTAACTAATAGGTTCACAGAAGATCAACATTACTATCAGTTTAGCCCCGCCCACTAATTTAACATCACTGCCTGTTTAGCCCTGCCCCCCAATTCTGCATCGCTGCGTGCCTGTTTAGTCCCGCCCACCTATTTTGCATCACTGCGTATTTAGCCCTGCCCTTCGATTCTACATAGCTGCCTGTTTAGCCCCTCCCTCCAATTCTGCCCCAAATTTTACATCACTGTCTGTTTAGTCCCTCCCTCCTATTCTACATAGCTGTGTGTTAAGCCCCACCCCCTGATTCTACATAGCTGTTTGTTAAGCCCCACCCCCTGATTCTACATAGCTGTTTGTTAAGCCCCACCCCCTGATTCTACATAGCTGTGTGTTAAGCCCCAGCCCAACGATTGTATACTGCAATCAATATCGATGTCTGTAGATGATGATGTTTTTTGATGTAAAAATCTTGATAACATTATAAGTGAACCTCATGGAAAAGTAGAGGGAGATCATGACCTCTGTAATTATGTTCATTTACACATGAATTCAGCACATTTTACTCACTCACTGGATGGAAGTGGATGGAGTTGCTGGTTTGACCTCCGGCAGTCAGTCTGCAATAGTACTCGCCCTCTGACCCCTCAGTGACCCGTAGGGTGAAGGTGACCTTGACGTTGGTTTCTGTTGCAATAAGTGCCCCTGCGTCCTTCCTGAGTTCATAGGTCAGAGGTGAAGACCAGCCTGGAACAGCACAGTCAAACTGGACCTCAGATCTCATGTAGGCCTCGCTGGGTCCAGACAGGACTGGCTTCTGAAGCAATCCACCTGCACAGACATCAACCACACTTGTATAAAATGTAAAAAAAAAAATCATAACTTTCATTATGTATTAACCTCTTTACTTAATATCCTGATGATGGTTAGCATAAAAGAAAAATGGATCTTTATTGCTACAAATATACATGAGCTGCTGATGCTGCAGACTCAGAAATATCATGTTAATTGTGAAAAAAAAAAAAGATTTAAACAATTAACGTAGATTGGACAGGTTCTCGTTCTTGTTTCACTTCTGCATCACTTTAAGGTTCAGTTGTTTACACTGTAATTCAGATTAAAATAAATAAATCTTAAATATGAAAAAGTACACGCTTTAAAAAAAACAACCAAAAGCATTAAGCACAGGAAATAAATAATGAATAGAAGTACCGATCTCTGTCACAGCTTCCAACAAAACTGTAACACAGAAGGAGAATACAGTAAGTATACAATAAGTGATGTTTAGTGTAAATATAGTATTTTATTGATAAAAATCAGTAAATTTCTGTAAATATATCAGTAACTCACCACAGAGTGACAGCAGGAGGAAACGGAGGCTTCCGGCCATCATACAGGCGTTCACTCGACTGCTGACTGTGTGTGTGTGTGTGTGTGTGTGTGTGTGTGTGAGAGAGAGATATCAGCACAACGCAGTCGTTCTTATCATGTGTTGGTCAGAGATAATGAGCTTCATCTCTGTCACTGAAGCAAGAGACACTTTTACACAATCAAACACAAGGCTTATTATCATTAGCTAAAAACAGAAAAAAAAAATAGTACTGAAATAAAATATATAGTTTTAAAAATTCAGTGTACACAACATTTCTTAAAGCAGCTTAAAGTGCTGAAATAATGAAAATGAAACCTTAAAAACTAGACAAGTTTTCTTTTTATTATTGTTAAACTGACAAAAACACAGTAAAATTACTTCAACCAAAATTTTAAATGAAAACATGAAATAAAATGTAAATCAAAATATGAACAAAAACTAAAATAGTACATCAGTGATACTAATAACACTTTATTGTGAGAATACATTAACACCTGAAATACACACACTTAAGGAACTAAAGCTTATGTGTGAATAATACTGACCAAGGACTTAAAACTTAAAGACACTAAAAGCACCACATAAACTGCAAACGTGTTTCCACAGACATCAAATAATACAAACATACGGTTTCTTGATATTTAAAAGCATTTAAAGTGACAGACAACAAAATTGCAGCACACCTATAGTCAACTGAAGATATTTAAACAGGCCTTTATACATTAAACTGACATTTAGGTCAACTTTGACCTGATATAGTGAACTCAGAGGTCAAAGGTCATGAACACAGAGATGAAATCAGTATAAATTAGTGGTGGGCCATAATCGGCTTATAAAAAGACTTATAAAAATAATATTGCCGTTAACCTATTGTTGGGTTGGGAGCTGAGTCTGTACTACACAAGCTATGGTGACTTTCACCTTGATAGTTTAGCCAAATAACACTGTAGCCCTATTCGAACGGGACTAGTTTCTAAACTACTACTGCGATGCAACGCTATTCTCTCTTCGACGATTCAGAATAGATTCTGAATATTTCAGAATCAATGTTTTCCCACATATGTCACATGTGCGTGCTCGAGACGCACCGGCCGTCATGGCACAGGACTTGGGCTAAGACACATGCTTGTTTGACAGCGTGTGCTTCCATCCGTCGCATTTTACTTTAGATATGTTTTTTATATACCGCTTGGAATGCATCGGTATCAGATCAAAACTGATGTGCACACCGTCAGTTATGTTTTCAGAGCAGAGCAAAAGAGATCCGTGCATTAGTCTGAATGCAGTCTGTTAAAGCCGCCACTGTCTGTGATCTCATCAGTAATAATCAAGCGGCAATAATGCAGAGGAAAAAAATTAAAATCCGATGTTTAAAAGTCAAAACTATTTCTGTAAACGTTCGTATACTCAAAGAGCACTTTTTAAAATAAGTAAACGTTTTAAAAGAGTAGCCTGTTTAGATAATGATAAAAAAAATTACATTTTGCACAAAATGAATTGATTTAAAATGTAGCCATGTGCAGTAATCCTGAAGGAGAATGTGTGAGATGCATTGATTTTATTTTCCTCCTGATGTTCATTTATATTACAGCTAGAAGCTAGCGCCATGTAGTTCTTCATGACACTTACGAACACGCTGACCATTTCTGCAGCTTCAGAGCAAGTTATTCATTTCTTAAACCACTAGGAAGTTTTTAAGTTTGCATTTGTTTGAATTTTCTCGTATTTATTTCACGTGATGTTAGCGTGTTCGCTGCTGTCGTCTTATGATCGTCGAGTGCTGCTTCACCAGGAAGCGTTTATCAGAGCTGCACTGTAGACAAAACAGAAGAAAATACAGTCTGAATATCACAGGATAGAAAGAATCAATATCATTTTTATCTATAGTTCAGCTGTAGAATTGGGTTGAACATTGTGTTTTTCTTTAATCGTATGTCACTTTGCTGTACTTCTGCTCAGTTCTGTTCACGTCACACTCACCATCACCAACATGTCCTTCAGTCTCTCGATGGCTTTACGATTCGCTCGTCCACGAGACACGTACGACGTCAGAATGACACTGAAACAATGAACGGCTCATAAATGATTTACAAAAAGATACTTCCAAAACCAAAATGATTTAAAAAACAGCATCAACTACATCCACTATTTTTTTACTTTAGATTGTATTTTTATATTTTCTTATTTTAATTTATTTATTTTAGTTTATTTATCTGTATAGCTTTAGTTTAATTTTATATTTTAGTGCAATTTAACATAAGTTTACTAATTTAATATCTTTAGTAAAGTAAGTGTTTTGAGTTTAGTCAACTAAGTGACAAATAGGATAATTGAGTTGACTATACTTACATTTTTAAGGCAGCACAACACTTTTTAAAGGTGAAACAACCTTTTTTACAGTTATTCTAGAAATATATATACACACACACACATTTTTTTGTTAATGTTTGAGTTGTTATTAATGAGTTTTTAATTTTTAATTCAGAATAATAACCCTGATTCCATAAGTTTTCAAGTTTTTGTCATTTTTGACAGTATGGCAATGGTTAAAAGCCCTTCAGTGAACACTGGCGTCACATATATAGAAAGCATACTACAACAGAAAAGGATCGACCATTAGTAGTACTTACACTTCGGCCAGTATGACGGTGAAAGCAAAGGCCTCGGAGGAGATGTAGCTGATGGTGGTCTGGACTGATGCGGGAAGCGTGTTTATACACACGCTGGTCACGTTAAACACCATCCTGTTGCCTTCAAATGGCCCACAGCCACCCTGATCAAACCTCAGAGGAGATTTATGAATGTGTGAGAAACATAAGGCCACATATTAAAAGTGACTGCTGAGTAAATATTTGGAGAACACATGTTTACTGTCTAATTGTCTTTGATTAAGGCAGCACATGTTGATTAATGACAGTACATTGTATAAAAAGTTTTCAAGACTTACGTTGACGTCTAATTAAATATACATTAATCTGCATACATTTCCAGCAAATAATTCTGAACATTGGATGAAGTCTGGTTCAAAATTCTTGCGTGATTTTGTTGACATATTAGAGTTAAAGGTTTTTACAGAAGGGATTTTGGATTTCTCTTTTTATTACTGCATAAATCAAAAAATTGAGTGAAAACCCAGAAAAAATACGTTCTAATCAAATGTATAGGTATAAAAAAAAAAGGTGAATGATATATGAAAAAAACCTTCAGAAAATAAAGGAGAATAAAACTGTGTATGCGAGCGCTGCTGAAGCGGAGAAATAACTTAACTTGACTAAATGACTTTAAGCGACGTAGGTAAAGTGTTATAAATTAAATGTATTTTGGATATCTTCCCACTAATCTGTAAGAAGACAAGTTATGGAAGTAAAATATAATTCATAATTAAAAAAAAAAAAAAAAAAAAAAACTGTCAACAGTCAGATAAAAATGAATTCACCATATTGGGACGAATTGAATGTTGTGTAAATCAATGAAATGAGTGAAAACCTTCAGAATATAGAAGAGAAATAAAGCTGCACAGTTGGGTTAATGTGAGTGCTGCTGAAAAGCAGAACACCTTTAAAGATATGTATTGGGATTAAACTCGAGATTGATTTTCACTAGTCTGAAAAACAAGTTATGCAAGCAAAATAGCCCAAAATCCAGTGCATAAAAAACCTTTCCTAAACTCTAGATAATTATCAGCATTAGTACCTGTTGATATTAACAGCTAACGTGACCACAGCCATGAAGAGACCCAGCAACAGCATGAAATGGAAGAGAACAGATGAACTGGCGGTCCGGAACATTCTCTGAGCAGGAAAACAACACCGCACCACTGTGAACTGACAGAGACGAGAGTTACCTTACAACTAAAGTCTCGCTACGTATTACAAAAACTTTTAATCACAGCACTACTAAAAACACAGCTCTTCCATCTTTATTTGACCTGCTAACTCTAGCAATCTCTATTCTAATTCTATTATTATTCTAATTCACTCTCTATTCTGTTCTGTTCGATTCTAATAGACAAAAAGTCTCTTTTAGACTCATTTACTTACAGGTTGTTTTCTTTCAAAAGAAAAGGAATAGCTTTTGTATTCTAAAGAGTGAATTAAAGATCAAACCTTCTTGACGTAGAAGAGCAACAGCAGCCTGATGGTGTTGATGGCCGGCAGTAGAGGGCAGTAAAACACGCCGACCCACAGGACCGTCTGACTGTTGACCAGATCCAGAACATTGAAGGAGATCTCAAACGGCTTCTTACCTAATAACTGTGCCAGCTTTGAGGACGGAAACCTCTCCACCCATAACCTGTAATTAGATGCGGTCATTAACTAAAGCAGGGTTTCCTAACGAGCTGATGAAAAACGGGTTATTAAAATGCAAATACATAAAAGGGATTTACAATAAGCATCAGTGTACTTGCAAAGGAACATTTGGAGAATTATATATTTCTGGATTTGCTTGCAAAACGTTTGAATTTATTTTGAAGTAAGCATTCACACACGAGAGAAAAGTTAAGTTTCCCTAAAAAAACCTTCAATGGGTTAGTTCACCTGAAAATGAAAATTCTGTCATTAATTACTCACCCTCTTGTCGTTCCAAACCCATAAGACCTTCGTTCATCTTCTGAACACAAATGAAGATATTTTTAACGATATCAGAGAGTTATCATAGACAGCAACACAACTGATCCCAGATCCAGAAACACAGTTAAAACATCAGTAAAACCATCCATGAGACATCAGTGGATCGCAACGCTACGAGAAAACAAATATAGCACACTTTCTTCCCCGACTTACAGTATGTCTTCCGCCATTTTATAGTGTAACACAACACAACACACACACGCTTTATGCATTTGATGTAATCAGCCTCGCTTACATCCGGGTGAAAGCACATGCATGTGTGTAATCTGCAGCTGTTTGCGCCGGGAGAAAGGTACGCTTATGTTGTGATACATCCTCCAACATTTTAGAGAGTAAGAGTTATATTATGAAAAAAGGCGTTCTCCTAGTGTCGCAAAACTGAAGTTGATCCACTGATGTCACATGGACTGTTTTCACTAGGTCTCTGGATCCGGATCATTTCAGTTGTGTTGCTGTCTATGGAGGGACAGATCTCTGACATCATCAATAATATCGTAATTTGTGTTCTGAAGATGAACGAAGGTCTTATGGGTTTGGAACGACAAGAGGGCGAGTAACTAATGACAGAATGTTTATTTTTGGGTGAACAAACCCAAACCCAAACTTTCACATTTATAGGAGAAACTTTGTGTTTTAATTGCAAAACCTTTGCTTTATTCAAGACACTTTGTATTTATTTTAAGTTTTTCATTCCCTGAGAAATGTCGTGTTAGCTTTGAAAACTTTTGCACGTCTTAAGAGAAACTTTCGTGTTCCTCAAGAAACATCACGCTGATTTGCGAAACTTCTGCGCTACTTCAGACTTCGCATTCTACCGATAAACTTTGCGTTTCTTTGCAAAAGGTTTATTTTCTCTAACAAAATTGCGTTCTATCAAGAGATACTGAAATGCTTGCGAAATATTTGCGTTGCATTTTCCCATGAAACTTTGCATTGACTTATTAAATGCTGATGCTCCACCAAGAAACTTTGTGCTAATTTACAAAACTTTGCAGAAAAAACGTTCGCATTAGCTTGTAAAACTTCTGCATTTCACAGAGAAACTTTGCATTCACTCACAAAGCATTTCCTCTCAACTGTAAAACATTGCATTTTTGTATTCTTTGTAACGTTGTAAAACGTTGGTATTCCGGCAAGAAACTTTGTGTTTGTTTAAAAACCTTTTGCGTTTCAAAAACAAAATAAAAACAAAAATACTTTGTGTTGAGCTGCATGCCATATTAGCATTATCTGACCCCCGAGAATCATGAACATGCAAACGTGGTATAAAATGATGAAAATAGCCTCTAACTATTTTCTAAAAGATTAAATAATATATAAGTAACTCACCTCCTGGGATAAGCCACACAAAATGCGTTGAAGAAACACTCCAAGAGGTTAAAGATGGTGAGTTTGTACATCTCCTTCCCGAACGCATTCTCTCTGCACTGATATAAACGCATACAAACCGGTTTAAAAAGATTTAATTTCAGTATGAACACTGTCATGTTCGTTTCACATAAGCAGAAAAAGATCCCATCACAAATCAGGAAGACTACAGAGATATATAATGAATGTGAAGCAGCTCAGATTATTTAATAAGAAATGTAAGAGTCACGGTTAAGACTTTGGTGACTTTGCGGATTGTTTTCTAGGAGAAACAGCTTTTAACATACCTTATGTTGTTTTGAAAATGTTTCAACCCTAATGAAGAAGAACAGATAGATGCCCAAAGAAGCCAGCTTTAGGAAAATACTCCTGCACATAGATATTAAACATACTTCAGTTTAAGACCACAGGAACTTGTAAATATAACACATCAGAGGTCAAAGTGCTTGACCTGTCTGACCTGACCAGTGTGAGGTTCAGCTGAATGGTGAGCGAGAAATCTTCAAACTCTGAGATCTTACTGAAGACGTGTGGAAGTATGTAGTTTACTGTCGTCATTGTGATCGGAGGAAGATACTCCAACATCAGACACACAGTCCAGTGATAATCACACTAAATAATGATGAATGATTCAGAACAAAGTACTTTTATCACTAGAGGAACAAAAGTTGATTAGTGTTGCTTCAATTCTTTTCATATGGGTCTACCTCTCTATGTGACCTTTGAATGGCAAAATATATAAGAACAAACGAGCTGCCCAGAAGAACCAGCACGAGGAAGTTCAGAAGGATCCGCAGGAGGATGAGCTCGACCCAGTGTCTGAGAGATCGCTGCTGGACTCTCAGTTTAAACGTCTGCTCTTCCAGATCCATCTGCAACACAGGTCAGAGGTCATCCTTTGGGAATAATGTTCCAGCATCCTAACCCATCCCTCTGTGAGACTGGTGTGACTTCTCACCTTGAGTTCGTTTCGAATGAAGTTTTGTTTCAGTGACGCTGCTTGAGGGCTCTGGATGCAGAAATCCCAGCCACAGAAAACCTTGTAACTGAAGTTGGAACTGAAGCGGTTTCCTGTGAGCCACGAGTGTTTGTAGCCGACCACTGTCCTGAAGGTGAGAACAAAAATGTCAATGCGTTCACTTGTTAAAGCTTTTGCATATCAGGAGACTTTTAAAAAATGAGGCATTATGTTGTTATTGAGTATATGGTTATAGCGCTGCTTAGTGGCCTGCAAAACCTTCATTTCGTGGCTCAGAGGTTAATGATCTGACCTGCGCACCACCATGATGATGCTGAGGAGAAGGACAGAGATCATGCCAAGGAGGAAGAGGATGGGAGTGTTTAGACAATCTAAATTAAGAGACCCACGAGTGTAGAAACTATGAAACACTGGGGAGGATTCAAGAACACCCTGAAAACACAGAACAGACCCAGAACACAAGAGAGCATGTTTAGACACAGAGACAAGAGCATGCAGAATGATAAAGACAGCTAATATCAATTTAGGAAAAATAGGAAAGGATCTTTCAAAAGTCAAGAAACACAAAAATAAACTTGACATCTTGCAATTCTATTTTTTTTTTTTTGCCATGATGGAACAAAAAATAAATGAATAAAGTAATTGTGCCTTTTTATCTTGCCAATTTTCCTTTTTTTTTTTTTTGGACCGTAATAAAATGCCTTACCGATCCGACAAAGAAGTCTTTGAACGAGATGTTCTGGAATTCCAGAGATACTGAAAAAATAAGAGTCATGTTTTTATTGGAGGTCAGCAGAGTCTGAGTGCATCACGTTTAGGATCTTCGGCCTCTCTCACCGTGAGTACTTGACTCCTGTCTGAACACCAGCGTTGGCGTCAGCACCGACCCGCCGATAATGACGCAGTACAGCAGGTTCAGACACAGCAGGTAACGCAGAAACACGAAGTACGCCTTCACCCCGACCCCAAACTGACCTGAGTAACAGATCACATGCGATTAATCGCTCTGATCGTCATCTACTCACACAACACACTCAGCACAAGCTAGCTTTACATACGCCTATTTTCATGTGCATTTTGGGATATTGCATGAAAAAAACCCTGGTTGGAAACAACAAGATGCCATAAATGCGTGCATATGATACGCAGTTTTCCCCTAATCCTAATCCTATCCATGGCGTAGCATGTAGACAGCAAAGTACGCACTTTCACGAGATCTGGAGTTTATTTTATACACAAATTATTATATACAGTGCCTTCTACTGTAGCAATTTTACGTTTATATACTAATAATTTAAAGTTGGAAGTGATGATTTTGTTCTCTTTGACTGGTTGGATGGACAAAGTGCTTTATTCTCAAATGTTTTATGTGTTATATCAATTTTGCGCATTTCTTTAAATTTGTATCTTTAAGTGGACAACTACTCTCACCTTCAATCTTATGGAGCGTGTGTCTCCACGGCAACAGTCCTGATAAAGCCCGGCCCACATGCTCCTTTAAGCGCCGCCTTGTTTTGTGCTGGCTCCGCCTCCACGAGTCCCAGTGGCCAATGCTGCTTCTCTGCAGGTGCTGCCGGTCTCTGATTGGCGGAAAAAACTGATCAAAACGCTAAAATGCTGAAACTCAAAACTTGATGCTGATTTTGTTTTGGCCTTTTGAAATCTATTTCTGAGTTTACATCTTGCACGTCTGTTTTTTCTGCCATGGAATAAATATATAATTTTATTAAATTAAAAAGGCATAAATATAAAAAAAGATGATTGCAACTTTTCCTTTTAATCTCCCCAGTATTGAGCAAGATATTTCTGATATAATTATGGCAAAGCCGCTTGTTTTGAAATGTTTTTATTACATTTATTCACCATGATTGAGTAAATATGTTAACCATGTATAAATATGGTTTCGTTTGGATCTTCATTTTTTAAAATTTTTCAGCATAATAATATTTTCTAAGAAACATATAAAATTATCTTAATTTTAGTTTTTCAGCATTTTAATTTAGATTGAAGTTAGATTTTATTGTTTAATAATACATTATTATAATAATACATTAAATTACAGATTGTCTGCATTAAATAATTAAACGCTTTCAGTTTACATCTAAAAATTTAATTTGTAAACATTTGCATTGTAATTTAGTTTTGAATTTCAGTTAAATAACTAACTAAATACTAACTAAATAACTAAATTTGATTTTATTATTTTAATAAGATAATAGATGATGTTATATTAAATGAAAAGGAAAAAAAACTAATTCTCTCAATTTAGCTCCACTCAAAAACTAAATAAATAAATAAACACTTACCAATAGTTTTCATTTAAAATATTAACATTAATAATGAATTAATTGAAATTGTTTCACATTATCCTGCATCTAGTTTGAGAAATGCTGAGTTTGATTACTAAAAATGAGCAGCTAGCAAAACTACAAACTGATTTTCCTGCTGTCTCAGTTCTCGTCCGTCTCACCGGATGTCTCTCTTGTCCTGCAGACAGACGGGCAGATTTCGGAGAGGGACGCTGGGGTTCCAGGAGACAATGTCCAGCTGACTCTGCTCCTGACGGTCAGCGGTGGTTTCTGCGTGAAGCCATCGATGAGCCTGTGAGCTCGGCAGCAGACCAAATATCTCCGTCTGATAGTATTCACAGGAGTCGCTGGACAGATCCGAGCTCCAGCTCCCAGCTGCATGAACAAACATCGATTAAATAAAGCTGCGATGCTCAAACCAGGCCCAGAGCTGACCTCTGATGACCTCTGATTTGGATGGGAAAAACCATTGTACAGTAGTTCCATTTTTACATTTACATTTTTTTTTTTGTAGTAAACTAATATTATAAATATTAGTAAACAAATATATATATTTTTGGCAAATATTTACTTTATAGTTTTCATTAATTTTCTTATTGTTTCTTACTTTTATAGTATTAATGTATTTATTTATAGCTTTTTATTTATTTACATTAATCTAATTTTTATTTATTTATTTCATGTCATTTTTATTTATTTGTTTAAATCTATGTATTTATTTTAATATTTTGTTGTTTATTTTAATCTTACATTTTATTATGTGTTTTACATAATAATTTTATTTTGAATTTATTTTTATACATATTTTTTGCACATAATTATATACAATAAATAGCAGTTATGAAGATGTATGTGATTTTGAATTTGTTCTAGGAGAAAAAAAATAGTCAGAAAATAGAATTACTTAAAAATTATGCATGCACTGTACTTTAATATATAAAAAAATTTATATATAATAAATTTTCACCCGAGTCTGAAAACCCCTGATCTAAGGATGCAAAGTTTACAGGTTCTTCATGAAACCTTTAATGCAGATGAAGAACTCTTTATTTAAAGCATTATATAGAGTTTAGATGCTCTCAGACACATTAAGAAATCAAAACCTGCTCAAAACGTATTCATAAAGACACTATATTTTAAGTTTTCGTTCGTAAAAAGCAGTTTTGCTGATGAAGCGAGCTAAGATGAAGAGCATTTTAGCATTTGTATGTCTACAAATAAAACACAGGAAGAGGAAGAGGAGCCCAGCTTTAAATCATCATGCAGAAATAACTGAGTGTCTTATAAGATGGCAGTGATCAGTGATGATGATGTAATCTGTCTCAATAACTCATAAACGCAGGTGTTTGTTTACCTGAGATCAGTCTGTTGAAGTCTGCTGTGCTGTCTTCTTTCTCCATCATGTGTCAAACACACACTCTTCTCTTGAGCACTTCTGTGTGTGAGCTAGCAGGAAGTCATGTGACGATCGAGTGGGTGTCACATCAGAATGTGAGAACAAGACTCTGAGCAGAATATTAACAATCACTCTCTGCTGTTCACAGATATTTACACACTCCTTCATCAAGTCAGAAGTCAGTTCACTTCCTGACTCAATTTAAATCCACTTTTTATCCTGACTTCTTTTTTTCTTTACTTTTAATTATTAATTGTATGTTATTTTTGCCTTTTATTTTAGCTTTGAGGTTTTTTTTTACCTCTAATTAGTGCTGTCGAATGATTAATTGCAATCAATCGCATCCAAAAATAAAAGTTTGTCTTTACATAATATATTAATATGTAATATATAATATATTGTATATTATAACATAATAAAGTGTTTTTTTATGTATATATTAACACACACATACAGTATGTATTTTGAAAGTATTTGTATGTAAATGCATTTATATATTCATTTTCTCATATTTGATATATATAAATATATTTTATATATAAAAAAACAATTATTTATATATATATACATGCATGTGTTTGTATTTATATATACACAGCATAAACAAATATATTATGCAAAAATAAAAGCTTTAATTTTGGATGCAGTTAATTGTGATTAATCGTTTGACAGCACTTCTTCTAATCTTTTTTTATTGTTTTTGAAAAAGACTAAATAATATTATTTTCAATGAAAAATTATTTCTCTGAATTCATGACCATCACCTTTTTTGTTTGTTTGTTTAATTAATTATGACTTTATTATTGGTTAAATGCTATGTTTCACCTACTGAAATATATCTAGATTTTACATTTTTGTACTAGAAAACAAAGCAAGAACATCATGTTTTTCAGTGTGGAATCTCAGTTAAACTAATAAACAAGCATTATTTTGGCTGTTATGATCTCTAAGTGTTATTTGTTGTGTGATTATGGCGGTTTTGGAAAATGCAGCATCTTGACGTCATTAGTTGAGAATCTCATGTCATACAAACAAACAAAGTCTTGAGCAATAAAACTCGAGCAGATTCTGTAGAAGAGCTGTTTCACGCACATCTTCCATCTATCATGCTCAGAATCAACTTCCTCTGTTTGCTTCGAAGACAGATGAGTAATAATAACTCAGACCACAAAGAAGCATCGGAACAAGAACTGAATTCTTTACAACTGTAATTCTGAAGCAGAGAGCAGGTAGAGTTCTGTTTTATATATTTCATTATCAGTTTTAGCTTAAAACTTATTTGTTATGCAGAAGGAAGTGTTATATTGCACCATACATCAACGGAAAACTTATTTATTCATCTTTCAGATGATGTATACATCTCAATTTCAATAAATTGACACTTTTAACTATAGTTTTCTGGTCTACTGTCTAATTTAGTCTTTGATTTGTGTGTGAACACTTCTAAGTGCCCTCTTACTGTGTTTGACTGAAGAAGCCAAAGGTTTGATGAATCGGCTCGTACCATTTTGAAATGATTGAAGTCGTTTAAACTATTGTGTGTGGTGTATTTTTTGCAATTTACGTTAATATATTGACATAATACTGATTTAAGGCTTTATGTGAACATAAAAAATTAATAGAAAGTATTTTGGGTGTTTTATGAGGTGATAAATCATTTAACCCCCCTACGGAAGCTAAAGTGGCTCAGTCCTAGTTAACGTTCCAAAGATTTGAACCTGTTCTTTTTAATGATTCTTTTGAACCAATTCGCGAGCAGCGCTGTAGAAGAAGTAAGAATCGGTTGACCGAACGAGCCGATTCTTTGAACTTGTTCGGAGTTTTTATGTCGGTGTTTGTCGGTGTCATTAGAAGTTTGTCGGAGTGTCCACAGAGCTCAGCGGTGAGGTAACGAATATTTGTTTGCTTTACTCACGGCAATCACAGATTTAATACAGTTTTAAGGAGAAGCTTTCGTGAAAACGTTGGTGAGGGACAATGAGCGAATCGATCAGGCAGTTCCGTTTAAACTTCTGCAGGTGTAAAAACAATAAAACTAACTTACCTCAGTTTAGCGTCAAAATCACGTTTGCCACATGTTTAATGTTTAAAGGGAACTGAATCATCAAACAGTAAAGTTAGACATGTGAAACCTGTAGAACAGATATGAAACAGAGTGTATCCGATCCCATAACTAGTATTTAACATAAGTTACTTAACTAACGTAACACAATACTGAAGAATGGTCATAGCGTTATTTAAGAGATACTTACACATACCACCGTGTTGTCAATGTACCTTTCCAAAAACATGATATTTCCAAGGTAACGTTACTTGTCCAAAACATGTTATTTTCCCCCTGTTTTGTGTCACAGTCTTCAACCCAAACGGATTGATTCATTGGCAGGCTCTTAAAACATGTTTTTTTTCTTGTTGTTGTTGTTTTGTTTATGTCAAACTCCATATCAAAGTCTATTTGAGAGAATAGAGAATTTTTGATGCCTAGGTAGGGAGCTCACTAGGTTTAAAGCAACCATGAAGTTTGGTTAGAGTTCGATTAGTTGCAGATTCGACCAAAACAAACAGAAACATGGTATTTTTTTTGTTTCTTTTTTTGGTTTCCACGATGCACAGCTATAAAGCCTATGTATTTTGTTGTTTGGTATTTTGTTTGTCAGAGATTTCAGACTTTAGTGAGGATTTACCATGGTAATGTCATTGAAGCTTTACAAAAACATGGTATTTCCATGGTATCCGTCCAAAGCTTTGATTTATTGGGGTGTGTTTCAAAAACTGACGCTACCCGTATCTGCAGCACTTTGGAAGAGGAGCTACTTTAGGTATGGAGCTGAAAATGTAAGTTCTTTTAATATATTTGCCATGATATTATCAGTGTACTTTACCAAAAGACAGCATGCAGATACCATAGTACAAGACCATAAAGCGGTAAGACCATGGTACTTCTTGCTTGTTTTCTTTTGCCTTAAGGCAAACTGATCAATTCCCCAGCATGCCTAAGCATGCCTGGTCTTTGCGCACCAGACTCCATCGATATCAGAAGTATTCCAGGTTATTGTAGAGGTTATGTGAGGAGCATGAGACAGCCGTTCTGTTTTACTTGTCATGAATGAGAATCTGATAGTTAGGGGAATGACATCAGAATATAATTCATCCAAATGTGAAAGGGTGCACTTGTGTTTTATTTTGAATAGATTTGTCATGAGCTGTGACTCGAAACAGAACGAGCCTGTTGTGTCTGTGATTCTCTTTGTGTTCGCCTGACAGAAGGTGAATTGTTTCTCAGGGTGTTTTTTGGAGATTTTCTTCTCTGCTATGTGCTCCAGATGTTTGCGAACTGGACTAAACTCTCAGAGAAAGCAGCAGAGATGTTTTGGTGTACTGTGACTATACCGGATCGGCCAGCTCTAGCTCCAGATGTGCAGATGTAATCTGAGCTCTGCTTCTAGTGCAGCACTTTTGTTTGCTGTTCTCACACAATTACCACGACTTATATAAACCCCCTCCTTTGGATGCGTTTCAAATGGAGTTTTAGTCCCCTAGAGGGGTCGTATCCCCACACAACACTCCCACACTCACAATCAGAAAGTCAAACACACACACGCACAGCTGTCTTGCATTTACATTCATGCATTTGGCTGATGCTTTATTCAAAGCGATTCAGATTCAAAGTCATGATATTCGTCTGGATGACTAGTGCTCTGTTTAGTTGTCTGTGTTGTGGAGTTTAGAGCTTGTCATATTTAATAGGATGGGTTAACCATAACCTATTGCTGGTCAGTTCATGGTACTAAACCCATGAGAGTCATAGATTGCCGAATGAGGACTATATGTGCAGTTTACATACTGTATGTCCAGGTCGCTATGCAGGACTCGAACAGAATCGCAGAATAGAATTAGCTGTATGATGATTTTATTACATCTTTAAAGATTAGTTAAAGGGCTAGTTTCATGTCTTCATTTAATAACTATTATTTTTGATGATAAATGTGTGTTCAATTATAAATCCAGGAAAAATAATATAGTAAACAGAAATTCTGAAAAGATTTTACTTTTTCTTAAATTTTATTTTTTAGAAAACATTTATTTATTATAAAATGTAAATAAACCACTAAATTGGTAAAATTAAAATGTAATTTTTGGGGAAATTAAAATAGATTTCATGGGGCCCAAAAAAATTACATTTTGTTCAAAATGTAATAAAATGAAAAAAGAAAATTCAATGTTGTTAAAATATTTTTTAAATAATATTTTTATATTTATTATTGTAAACTAAAACTATTAATAAGTTAATTAATTAAAAATTATTAAAACATTTCTGTTATTTGAAATAAATTGAAATAAAATTAAATATGAATATTAGGTGACTGGAAATGACAGAGATCACTTAATCCAATAAAATTCAAATAAACAATCTGAAAAGGTAATTAAACATATTTATAAGCTGTGGTAGTATAGAAACAATACTAAAACACTGTAATGTAATGGTATTAAGTAATATTTGTTTTATTTACAATTTTGCAACATAATTTTGACCTGTTAATAATGCACTGTGCATGTAATACTATGTTTACAGTGTACCATACAGACACACTTCGTCTCAGTCTGTGAAAAGAGTTGATGGAAGTGATTCGTACATCTGGTGGTGATGATGACGATATGATGATATGTATATTTATAGTCAGTTTCCTAGAAGGTCAAGAGTGTAAACTGTTAATGTTTACTTCTGCGAAAGTGTGACTTAGTGAACACAAGCATACAGATGAGCTCAGAGCTAAAAGATGAGACTGAGATGTGTTTAATGCAGAAATACACTTTGTGGAAATTCAGCAGGCAGTGGCATTATGGGAAATGCAGTGCTCTGCAATTCTGCATCCTGTTTGCTGTAGTCACGTTGATTTCTGTAGCGCTTTATAATCATCTTCAAACACTATTGTAACTGTGTTAGTGATTCTTCAGATTCAGCCCTGCAGAAGATCGTCATAATTCAGATGCTTTCGATTCAGTTCAGTGAAAACTAAGAATAGAAAGCCACCGGCAGATTCTGACGAGGCGTGTTTGCAGGAGTTTGGGGTTGATAAAGTGTTTAAACAGATGATTGAGATGAAGAATCAGTGTGTGTGTGCGACTGGTTTGAGATCTTTAATGGAAAACTTTTGAAATGTCTTCTGACCACAGTGATGTCAGTGCCAGGAAAACACACCTCCACCCACTGTACTCTCCCACACACACACACACACTCTCTGCTTCTCATTTTCTTCGTGGGTTCTTTGTTTCCAGTTGTTTGTAAATCATTACGC
>JAUMHP010000060.1:18231302-18249046 GCA_032361065.1 Enteromius trimaculatus
ATCAGTGACTGGGGATGAATCAGAGACTCGGGATGAATCAGAGACTCGGGATGAATCAGTGACTGGGGATGAATCAGAGACTCGGGATGAATCAGAGACTCGGGATGAATCAGTGACTGGGGATGAATCAGAGACTCAGAATGAATCAGTGACTGGGGGTGAATCAGTGATGAGTCATGTGTTTGTGCAGCCGGTCGACAGGGAGCCACTGGTCTTCCATATGGATTCCGGAGCCCATCGTCATGACGACTCCGAGCTTCCTGATGAGTTTTTTGAAGTCACTGTTGACGATATTCGGAAGAGATTCGCACAGCTGAAGAGCGAGAGGTGAGAAAGTACAACAAACACTTGATTGACTCTGAAAACTAAAAGCGTTAAAAATGACTAAAACATGAACTAAACTTAAACTGCATATCAAACATCTTAAAATATAAATGTAATAAAATCTAATCCCAAATATTAACAAAAATAGTATTAATATCTCAGTCATGCTAATAATACTGTCCAGATCAGTGTAAATAGTTTATATTTTGTCTTCTGGGAAGTGTGTACATATCCTGTGTCATGACCTTTGCCCTGTGACTCGGACAGTTTAATTTCTGAGCATCAATTGTGATATAATGACATCTAATTAAGAGCCGCAGACAGTCTGTCTCTCTCTGTCTGTCTCTTCTGTTCCTTCAGTGACGACCTGAGGTGGTTAATGAGTTTTTAATGAGAGCAGCACGTGTGTGTTCGGTGTGTGTGTGTGTGTGTGTGTCGTGGTTGTCGAGTGTTCCCACAGCAGACGTGTCTGGGACAACAGACTGAAACACTGTACTCCGCTGTCAGTCAGTTCTGATTGAACTTTAAGAATTTCAGTAATATAATAAATGTTTTACATACATAAAAAACCATGCAATAAAGCGTGTCACTCAGAGAAGGAGATGTGATGCACAGATCGAACTGAACCTGCTCTCTAGAGTTCAGACTGTAATTCAGATGGATTTGATCTTGTTCAGGAAGGCTCTGGAGGAAGCGCCGCTCATGACGAAGTCTCTGCGAGAGTCTCAGGTGAAGGAGAAGCTGGACAGGTATCCGAAGGTGAGTCTGCTTCTCCTGTCTGATCATGTGACTGGATTCAGGTGGTTGATTGGTCGATGTGATTATCAGGTGGCTCTGAGGGTTCAGTTTCCAGACCGCCACGTTCTTCAAGGCTTCTTCAGACCTCTAGAAACAGGTAATATTAAATATATTATGTCTTAATCTATTAAATATGGTTTTTATTCTTTTTATGTTTTCTTCCATACACATACACTAGAGCTGTCAAATGAGTCAAAATAAAAAAATCTGTTTACATAATATATATGTGTGTACTGTGTATATATGAATACACACACATAATACATAAACATTGTTTTTAAATTAAATATATTTAATAGAAATTATGAATAAAAAAATATACATGTGTATATACTATAAATATTTTTAAATATATCCACAATACACATACAAACAAATCGTTAATTGTGATTAGTCGTTTGACAGCACTAACATATTTTATTTCAATATTTTATTTTTCTTTTCTTTGTTTTTTTTTAATAAAATATTTTTTTTGAAAAATGTTTTACTTTTTTTGTATGTTGTTTAATAGTAAAATATTTTTAAATATATATTTTTTAATTATTTAATATAATTATTTCTTGTCTTTGTTTTGATGTTATGTAAAGTTGTATAAACTATATTTCATTTAATGATTTTTAATTTCTTACTACTGCTGTGTGTTTAGTTATATCAAAAATAATTTTTGTACATTTTATTTGATATAATTGTATTTTATTTTCATGTTTTGTTTGTTGATGTTGTATTTAGTGTGTAAACATGACACTGCAGATTTGATGCTCCTCTGTTTTCAGTTGCTGCTCTGAGGAGTTTTGTCAGATCTCACCTGCAGGATCCACAGATGCAGTTTTACCTGTGTGAGTTACACACACACACACACACACTCATGTTGTCCTACATCAGGCTTCACCAAATCCTACCCTGGAGGTCCAATGCACTGCAGAGCTTAGCTCCAACCCTGATAAAAACGTACCTACCTGTGAGTTTCTAATGATCCTTACACACTGATTAACACGCACAGGTGAGTTTGATTAGGGTTAGATCCAAACTCTGCAGCGCAGGGGGAGATTGGTGAAGCCGGTCCTACATGACGTGTGTTTTATCTGAGTGTTTTTTGTTTTCTAGTTGTTGCGCCTCCCAAAACCATCCTAGAGGAGCCCAATGTCACCCTATTCCAGGTCAGACCGACTGTGTGTGTGTGTGTGTGTGTGTGTGTGTGTGTGTGTGTTTGAGAGAGTGTTTAGTGTGTGTTCGACATCTTCTCTCATGGAAGAAGTCATGGCTGCTATACAAGGTTGATGGAGAGGTCAGAGGTTAAAGCTAGGCTTCATATAATGCTTGTAGTTTGAACCTGAAAGTGAGATGAGATGCATTTATTGAGTCCAGCTGGACATTGCCGTCATTTATGTATTGATGTTTGTTGTGAGATTCACCCATAAACACACAGATACAGATATGTGTGTGTGTGTGTGTGTGTGTGTGTGTGTTTCTCAGGACGGCCACAAACAGGATGTTACTCGCTCACTTTCCGTCATGTAATGGAAGGAATGTTTCACACACACACACACACACCGTGTCTCTGAGGACAAATGCCCCTCAGCCCTTTCAAACACATTGTTTTCTTTTCAAAGAGCTCTAAGAATAGAAGCAGAGCCGCCATTA
Organism: Enteromius trimaculatus; assembly: GCA_032361065.1. Taxonomy (NCBI): domain Eukaryota; kingdom Metazoa; phylum Chordata; class Actinopteri; order Cypriniformes; family Cyprinidae; genus Enteromius; species Enteromius trimaculatus. The sequence goes on from JAUMHP010000060.1 coordinate 18,234,066, forward strand.
CACTGAAACAACTGACCACTGCCTGTGTGTGCGTCTGTTTATATTATATTAAATATTATAATAAATATTTTATTATTTGATTTACATTACTTTATTAATAATAAAGATTATTGTTATGAATAATTCATTATTTGATTTAATGATATTTTTATCGCTCTGAATATTTAATTCCTATTTGTGTTGCTGTTATGTTATCATTTATATCACTCACACACACACACACACACAGTCTACATGACATGACATTTATTATAAAGGAAATAATGTAATAAATAATAAAAAATAGTTTTTAAATATTGTTAGAAATTAGTTACTCTGTTATAAAATAAACTATAAATATATATTATCAACACTAACATAATTATTATATTATAAATAATTTAGTAGCAATAATATTAATATGTCTAATTGTTAAAGAATCATGATTTCCACATTTTATTTATTTTTATTTATTTATTTATTTTTTCAGATTTGTCCAGTAGGAATATTTTAAAGCGCAGTCATTAACCTCTGTGTGTGTGTGTGTGTGTGTGTGTGTGTCTCTCAGGCGAGTCTCTTCCCTGCTGCTCTCGTGTACTTCGGCTCAGACGTGACGACAGGTTTGTTAACATCTCTTTCATCTGCTGTCCAAGCCAGTGACATCAGTTTAATCTGCTTTACTGGAAGCACACAGTTCATTCTGGGTAATGGGCCCTGCTGGTCACCTGATCGTTAGTTTCCACTCACACACTTGCCGAGGCTATTCTGGTCAAGTTTGTTTCTGTGTGAAGGACGGGCGTTCCTCCGATGCTCCTCAGATTCATTCACTGGAACCTAGAGGACAGGAAGTGAGCTGTAATCATATCCTGTGTGTGTTTCCACAGATGGATACCTGCGCTCTGATCTTCTGGACGTCAGTGTCTCCACTCTACAGGCTGATGAACTCATAGCAGGGTGAATATTTGACTGGGTTTCTCCTTTCTTTGACTGAACTGTCCAGTATAACTAATAATAGGGTAAAATATTAGAATATATGTTCTTAGAATACATGAATATTCCATAGAATATTAGAATATATCCAAAAAAGTAACTTCAAATGGGCAAAAAAAACAAAGGTAAAGATAACGTTAAGCTTGTCATATTTGTCAAATTCTTGTTCATCCTCACGCTCACTCTTATTCCGGGCCGGTCCTGGCCCAATGTGCTGCCCCAGGTGAGATTTAACCTGCTGCCCCTGACCTCTCAGCCCATGTTCAAACATTCACCCCGACGCTGCAGAGCTTTGTCTTTTTTTTATATTTTTATTGGAAACATGCCAAATAATGTGTACGCACATAAACCCACACATTTTAATGCTCACACTCAAGCACTCCTCCTCACACACACACACTGTTTTCCTGGGAGGAGTGTTTCTCTCCTGCTGGAATTCCTTTGAGGTTCCATCCGATGTGAGATTCCAGCGGCTGTTTCCTCTCACATCCGCTCTAAAGATAGTGCCAGCTTTCCTAGAAACCCCTCCAGCACACACACACACACACACACACACACCTGTCTCCTGCACTCCTTCATCACACACACACATCAAAGCAGATGCTTTCCTGCTGGGATCGGCACGGCAGCTCACGGTGATGTCTTCATAGGAGACACACACACACACTGTACTGAAGAGGTCCAGAGTTTATCATCGTTTTCTCAGTTTTCTTGCACAAGTTTAACCCAAACCCTAAAATTAAAGTTTTAGTAATTAAAAAAAAATCATCACATTGTTCCATTTGAACACTACAGCTCAACCAGTTCCTAAGCAGTGCTTGTTCAGTCTGTGGTGCATCAGCAATTCAAGAAAAACACACTCATGTCTGACTGTATGAATAATGTTTGAACCCTAGTTGTTCTGGTAGTGTACTATTTGAAGAATTTTTGGGTATAATATGTCACAGTTTATTTTGCTATCCTCACTTACATGAATGAGCTGTATGGAGTCCTGCAGCCGCTAGCGTGTTCGGTTTGACTGTACGTGCATGTTTGACAGTTTGAAGGTAAGTTGGAGGAAACTGTGGTTATATGGGTAATGCTCATAGATCTGAATGTTTATCTCTAATCTCAAACATTACACGCATGCAGGAAGTCTGTAAGAAGCACAGCCTCTCAGGAGGTCATGACCTCTGGCCTGGGTCAGAGAGAGGTGCTGATCTCCTCTAAACACTTGTGTAAGCAGTCTTCCTGTTCCTGTGTCCAGCTGCATGCCTCGCTCTCCTCCGCCCGTCTCTGAAGAACACCCACCACCTGCTCCAGAGTCATGTGACTCCTCCAGCCAGCAGGGGGTGATGGAGGACGGCGGTGATGCTCAGCCTGCATCGGTCAGACCGGTCAGGACCGACCCTGGGAAAGTGCCCAAATGGCTTAAACTGCCAGGTGTGTTCAAGAGTTGATTTTATCGTACAGCATTATATATCGGTATCGGCAGCGGTTATCGGATTGTCAGATATCGGTAAAAATCCAATACTGTGCATCGCTAATTCAAATGTTTTTGTTCAACAGGACTGCATTTATTGAGTAAAAATCGGTTGGTTATGGCTTCAAATCTAAATATAGCATCGCTCCGATATGAAAAATTATATCTTTATTATTTTAAAAACTAACAATTGAAAATAATTTGTTTACAATTTCCACACAGGAGAGACTTGGTGTTGTTTTCAAACGACTGCTATATATCGTATCGACTGTCGGTTAGAGAAAGACAGAGAAATATCAGATATCGGTAGAAATTCTATACCGTGCATCCTTAATACAAATGTTTTTGCTCAAAAAGGCTGCATTTATTTGATTTAAAATTAAATTTTTATTCCAAATCTGATCTAATATTCTGGTATTCAAACTTTATATCTTGCAATTCTGATTTTTCTTTTTTTTTTTTAAGTTCAGAATTTATATTGTACGATTATGTAATGCTCACTTAATATTTACAATTTCTGCATTTATATAAAAACATTCTGACTTTATATCTTGTAGTTGAGCGTTTTTATCTCCACTGTCACAATATTTGTTTCACAAGTCTGACTTTTTATTGAAATTCTGGCATTATACCTCACAGTTATAACCTTATTTAAAAATATATATTATTTCTTGATATATTTATTATTCAATTGTAACGTTATATCTTGCAATTCTGATTTATATCCAAATTCTGAATTGATATTTTCCAGGTTTGACTTTATATGACGCAGGCTATCAGTGTAATGTGTTCTCCTGTTGTTGTGTTCTCAGGTAAGAAGTGAAGCGGACGAGAGTGTTCAGATTCTCCAGCACATTTCTCATCAGTAGATCAATAGATGAACAATAATTCATGCAACCCTGCATCAATTAAACACAAGATGATAATTGACAATTGACTTCTTGTCTTTATTTCTTATCTTCTACTCCTGATTAACTTCTGTGTAGATGTGTGTAGTTTGAGTTTTTTCTGACGTCACCTGACCCTGAGGTCATGCTTAGTTTTGAATGGACATCTTTCAGTGTGTTTTTCTGCTTTGAAGGGATGGTTCTCAGCGTCTGAAGGAACTTCAAAGTGTCCAGAGCTTGGTCTCCGTTAACTAGCTGTTGACCGGGTTAATGATGTCCAGCTGCGCTCGTGTTTAACCTACATCCTCATCCTGACAGAGGTCAAATCTAAATACACTTCAGCTTCATTACTGTTTACTCAAACTAACAAACACCAGTTCATTCAGAGAAACTACATCAAATACAAATATTAGACTAAAAGGAGAAATGCTGACAAAGCAGCTGAAATAAAATCAAACAAAAATGTGTGTGTGTGTGTGTGTGTGTGTGTGTGAGTGTAAATATACACTTCAATCATTCAGGTCAAAAGTTCAGAATGAATGTGTTTCTTATGTTATTAATAATGCACCACACAAGGTATATTATTGTAAACTAAAATCCTGAAAATAAATCATTGCTTGAAATTAAATAAACATTAAATGCAATATATGTATGTGTATATATATTTTATTTTTTAGTGTATGCTTTAATATTTTATTTTAGCTAGCTGCTGATGAGTAGCATTGGCTGTGTCTGAGTTTCTTCTGCTGGATTTGTGTGTGTCTGAGTCCATCTGCTGGACGTTTACAGCAGGTGTGTGTGTGTGACAGAGAGGTAGTGTGTGTGTGTGTGTTTATGTGGTTTATGAGGACACAGATGTGTATAATGACATGGGTATGACAGGTATTACAATATGAAGGTGATTTATGAGGACATTTTCAGTGTCCCTGTAATTCAAAACGCTTAAAAAACTGACTAAATTGTGTGGAGACACTACATGAGTGTGTGTGTGACAGAGAGAGCGCGAGAGTGTGTGTGTGTGTGTGTGTGACAGAGAGAGCGCGAGAGAGTGTGTGTGTGTATGTGTGTTTGAGTCCCCCTGCTGGACGTTTACAGCAGGTGTGTGTGTGTGTGTGTGTGTGTGTGTGTGTGTGTGTGTGTGTGTGTGTGTGTGTGAATTACAGCATGTGAATGCACTGATTCTTCAGCTGGTGGCGCTGTTGTGTTAAAAACATCCTTAAAGGAGTCGGACAGTTTTCTGTACCAGGTTTTATTGTAATTCTCTAAAAATAAAACCAGAAAAACAGTAGATAATATGAAATATATAATATTTCATGAAAAAAAGAGGTTTAACTTGATCCACTACAATAACTAAAACTACAAGTGAAATCAAAGTAAAACGAGGAGAATGTGTTTGTCAGCAGAGATGATCAGTGTTCTTCTGTGTTCTGGTTTGAGGTTTATTCAGTAAATGAGTCACAGTTGTTTTCAGAAGATCACTCCGGCTTCTATCAATAGTCTGTGTGTCACTGAACATTACCACAGAAATATTCATACGCAAAAAATAACATGCTAGTATGCTTGTATTTATTGACACTACGAAGAAAACACTAAATATGCTGGGGTCCTCACCGGGGGGTTGAAAATTGTTATTAATTATACAGAGTGGGCCATTTATATTGATACACCTTAATAAAATGGGAATGGTTGGTGATATTAACTTCCTGTTTGTGGCACATTAGTATGTGTGTGTGTGTGTGTAAAATATTATTGTGTATATTTTGCTGTATGCATTTAAATGGCCCATCCTGTACATAAAATATTATGAATATTAAAATATGAATAATAATGAATTATAAAGTAACATTTTAACCATTTTTAAAAGTGTCTTCAAATTTTTTTTTTTTAAACCACAAAGAAGTTGTATTAAGAATACACATTTTTAAAACATATGTCACCGGGGGGCTGAAAATGATTAGTTTGTTAGTTTATGTGCTTGTGTACGTTTTTATTGCATACTTGGTCCAATGGTTTTTGTGCTAAAAAAGTGTTTAGAAATGATGTATTTACAGAGGGGTTTAAAAATGATTAATTCATATTTTTTATTTAATGCATTATATACATTTTTATCATTATATTTTCTAAAAAAAAAAAAAAACTAAACTAAAAGTAAGCCATGTTCAGCCGGATCTGCAGATATTAAAATTATATTAGCTAAATACATTCCTGTCCCACATTATTGAGTTTAATTAAAATGTGTGTCTATGAATCTGGACAACAATGATGATGTAATGGCTTTGCAATGTGAGCAATAAATGTGAGTGATAAATGCACTAATATTGTAGTCTATTACGTGTGTGAAGCTTAAAATCCAGATCTCAGATTAATATAAAACATTAGGTCTCTCTGTGAGACACCTGGACATGAATGGACTTCAAGGTTAGTAAGTGATTTCATCAGACAGGTGTGTTTTTCAAGAATATTCAAAATGATGAACAAAATATATAAATGATGACTGATGATTTAAAGCAACAGCTCACCAGAAATGGGTGCCGTCAGATAAAAACATCCACAGCACATCAGCGAACATCTGGAGAAGACAAAAGATCAAACTAATCCACCTTTTTAACTAAAATATGAGCTCATAATCCATAATAACTCGTCCTCCAGTGAAAAAGGGCACTGTTTTGATCTCTTGTGATTCAGACCAGACCACTTTTTCGCTGGAAGAAGAGTTCTTATGGATATATATATATAGATATTTAAAGCATCTTTTTTCTCAGCCGTTTGGACGCTCGTTCTGACGGCACCCATTCATATGCATTGATGCAGTGACATTTCTCCAGATCTGATGAAGACACACACTCATCCTAATCTGGGATGTCCTGAGTATTTTTGCATGAACTGTTCCTTTAAGAGCAGCGACTGTAGATGTCTCACATATTCAGAGTTCATTCCTCAGAAATCCCGAGTGTGTGTGTGTGTTTATATATAGAATAACTCTCACAGGTGGTGTCTGACACACATTCCAGCTTCATATCTGCTGTGACACTCCCACACGTACCCATAATGCTCTCCTCTGGAGACAGCAGACCTGATCTTCTCATATTGTGGTTTCTGACTCCAGATTCTGCTGAAACACTGAGTCTGGATCTGAAGGTAAGTGATCTGATGTTAATGATGCAGCTCTGAGCAGGTTTTCTGTCCGTCTCTGTGAGAATCGAGTGAGTTTGACATGTTTGCTTTCTGACAGATCGTGAGTCAGACGCTCCAAAATAGAGTCAGAAATACTCCATGCCCGCCTGAGGAGGAACGTCTGAGGAACTCATCACAAGACATAAAACACACACGTCTGGGTCAGTAAGAGTTAAATTAATACTTTTATTCATCAAGGCTGCATTCAGTTGATCAAGACATTTATTATGTTACAAAAGTTCTTTTAAACTTTCTATTCATCAAAGAATCCTGAAAAGATGAATCACACATTTCACACCTTTAGTGTTTTATTTTGATTGCTGAATTTTAACATCGTTTGTCTTATTTTATACGATTTTTTATGAACTGATACATATCCTATATGATTAAATAGGATTTAATGTAAATGTTTTATTTCTATTTTTTATTATTCCAGTTATTTTTACTGGAATAAAAATTGTTGTTATGATTTCATTAATTTGAGGTAAAGGTTTTATTTAGATTTTTTTTCATTCTAAAATTATTTTAATTTAAATTTTTTATGATTTAATTTTTAGCAAGTGTTGGATTTTGTTTTGTTTACATTTAAAAATATTTTTAGTTTTAATTAATTTTTATTAAATTAATTTCTAGTCAGTTTTATTTTTATTTATTATTTCTGTGATTTACTGTAATTTTAGTGAGTGCTTTATTTAGATTTGTCTTTTAAAATTTTAATTTTACATTTTCATGATTTCAGTGTTTCAAGTGTTTTTAAATTTTGATTTCATTTAAAATAATTTTAACTATTTTAATTTGCCATTTTTATTAAATAATACCTAATTCTAGTCAGTTCTATGTTGTTTTTTAATCATTTATTTGATGTTTTAACATTTGATTGTGGTTTTTACAAATAATTATTTAACATTTTTTACTTACACATTTATAATCAGTGCTTTATGTTCAGTTGTTTTTTATTATTTCATTTTCATTTCTATGATTTATTTTTTGTGTTTTATTTTAATTTACCTACATTTTTAATTTTATGATTTTATTTATTTTTAGTCATTTATTTTTAATTTTACTGGTTGGCAAATAATAATAACAAAATAATAATAAATAATAATTTCTACTGTATTTTTGATCAAATAAATGCAGCCTTGCTGAGAAAAAGAGACCTTTGACCCCAAACGTTGGTCTGATCATGAGCGTCTCCGCCGGACCTCATCTGAACACCTCGGCCGTGTTTTCTCTGGTGGGCGTGGCCCGTGTGTGTCAGCTGACTTTGGGCTGCGCAGTCGTCTCATTAGTGGTCCACGGCGCCGGTTACAGCGCCCCCTATGGGTCTTTCTGCATGACTGTTTGGACGAGCTGCTTCGCGGTCAGTGCGGCCGTTCTGGTTCTGGAGGTGACCCGTCTCCAGTCCAGTCTCCCTCTGTCCTGGGAGAACCTGACGGTGACGTTTGCATCTCTCGCCACACTTCTGTCACTCACGGCATCTGTTGCTTATCCCATGTTCTTTGTGCGTGTCGACGACTGTCCGTACAACGACTGCGAGGTCAGAAACCTGCGGATAGCGGTCAGCGTGTGCTCGTGGGCGGCGTGTGTCTCGTACGGGACTGAGGTGTTCCTGTCGCGAGCCAGACCAGGACGCAGTGGGAGCTACATGGCGACGGCGCCAGGCGTCCTGAAGGTGACGCAGATCTTCGTGGGATGCCTGATTTTCGCGCTGCTCACCGCGGGGACTGATTTCACAAGACAGGCGGCGACGCTGTACTGCGCAGTGGTGTTCGGCGTTTGTCTGGCTGGGTCCGTCCTGCTGGTGGCGCTGGTGGTGTCAGGGCGGAGCGTGGCGCTGCGGATCAAGCGCATGTCGTTCGAGCGGCTCGCTGTGATCCACACCTTCATCGCAGTGTTGCTGTACGTCAGCTCCGCCGTGCTTTGGCCCGTCTTCTGCTTCGACAGAAAGTATGGCGCTCCGCTGCGGCCGCAGGGCTGTCCGAGGGGCAAGTGCTCATGGGATGTGAAGCTCGCCGTCGCTGTGATGAGCTTCGTAAACCTTGCGCTTTATATCGCAGACCTCGTCTGTTCCCACAGGAGCCATCCGGCGGAGCAGCGAACCCGAGTCTGAACATCACCACACACTCATCTCCATGAACATCACGAGTCTTGGTACAACATTCCTGTGCAACTAAATACAAACCATCAACTGTCAGTAAAATCTGATCTGCAGTGCAGCAACTCCAGTCATTTAGATATTTTTTTTTATTAATATTTTCATGTGGTTTGATTTTCACTCTCTTACTTCGTAAAATTTTGTACTTCTGTCTTTTTTTTTCTGTTACTTAAGGTTTGCTTTATTCATTTAGTAACCAAAGCAATACTTACAGTTTATTTTATTTCAGTTTTATTTAATTGATTTTTTATTGTGTGCTGTTGTGGTTTTTATCGCTTTAGTATTAATATTTTAGTTATTATATTTTAGTTATTTTAAGTTAGTCATTTTTTGCTTCAACTTTTCATTTAATATTTATATTTTAGTTAAGATTTTTGTTACTTTTGAAATGCTAATTCTTTTCATTTTTAAAATATTTTTTTGTATTTTAATATCCCGTTCAGTTTTTCACTTTCGATGTCACGTCAGCTGACGAACTGAAGCTTTCCTCCAAACTACTTCGAGTGTAAACTAAAGGAACCAGTGCTCATTGACATGCGATGACTGCATCATCCTCCTCTGTCACCAGCGGGCATCATTAAAGTCCCTAAATCATTCACTGTCTGCCCAACCATGGGACCTGGTTAGTGATTCAGTTCAGCCTAAGTTTATGCTCAGGTTACAGCCAACGCTCATGTCTTGCGTGCAGAGATTGCAGGCCCTACCCTAGAATGGTGGTGGGTTTCAACCAATCTTGGACCTCTTGAGCTATTCATCAGCTACCGTTAAAGACATTAATGCAGAAACTTATCTTCGAGTGCATCTGTCCCAGAGAGCAATATCAGTCCAGTCAGCAATATCAGACCTTATCAGTCCTGTTCCCCGTCCTCTCTCTAAACCCTGAGCACTACAGCAGGACCCATTTGAGCCTTTACAGTTAGTTTGTTTCAAAGAAAACTCTGCTCCTAGCTGCATTGGCCTGTTTCAAGAGGGTAGGGGACAGCTATGAGCCCAAGGTTCCTACTACTTCCTTCAGAGATCAGTTGTTGAACTTGAAGTAGGCAGACACCTCCCTAGCTTAGCTCCGTCCTGTTTGAGCCTTAAACCGGACACAAGACCTCAAGATCTCAGATCAGCTCTCTGGCTGGCAGAAGGGGAATGCTGTGTCCAAGCAGAGGATGGCCCACTGGATGTCATCATCCTGACTTATAAAGCGGCTCAGTTTGTGAGCTCACTCTACCAGAAGTGTTGCGTCCTCCTGGGCGCTGGCTCTTGGTGGCTTGCTAACACATATCTGTAGAGCTGTGGGATTCTACAGCCTTATTGAAGAGCTAGTGTCCTTCTGTGTTCTCACCTCACACGGGTAGAAGCACCAAGAGGCCCTGGCAGACTTCCTCAAGAATAACCCTTATTCCTTGAAGGAAGGAATGGAGAGGAGTATCTCTGGGTATGCACTGCACCTGTTGGCTATTTATACTTTCACTACGATCAGCAGCAGCTGGATGCAATCATCGCATGCCAGTGTGCACTGGCTCGTTTAACTTAACTGGAAGTAGATTGGCTTCTCTAACGAGATCCGGATTCCTTTACACAATGTCTCTATGTTCCCTCCTTCAGGAAACGAGGATTACATACTTAAACTTAAATTAATTTCAGCTTGTTTGAAGGATTGCTGATTTTTCAAATTTTTTAATCTAATATTTATATTCAATTTAAATATTTTAAAATAATTTTTATTTAATTTTAGCTAAAGGTTTAGTCATTTTTATTATTATTTTAATATTACTATTAAGGTTTAAATATTTTTTATTTCAGGTTTTTAATGTATATCCAGTTTCTTCAACTAAAATTAGGCAGAATTTCTAATTTGTCATTCAAGTTTTTCTCATTTCTTTTAACTAAGACGCATTTCCAAACACAAATCCAATAATTGCACACAAAATGCCTCACATCTCTTACCAAATTAAACATTTGCAAACACCTTTGTCATAATATTATTTCCTGTTACATTTTTGTATGTTAATTTTGCAAAAAGTGTTTTAAGGAATTGAAAACTGAGTCAAAGACTGAGAATTAGTGTCTGGTTTTGCAGATTTGGTGTGTTTCTGCTGTTTGAGAGTCAGCGTTCAGAAACTGTGTGACGAGAGAAGTGTGTGTAAGCAGATGAAAAAACACTGTAATGTTTTAAGAGCTCTAGCTGAAGCTCAGCAGAATTTGAAATACTTTAGTCTGTTCGATGATGCTTTCAGATATCACGCTTGACCGTGTTTAAAACTGTTCAGCAGATTGTCTTCTAAATTAAGAGCACATGGCATTGCTGCATTCTGATTGGTTGACAGGTAATTTGATGCACACATCATGTTCATACGGAAAGCCTTGATGTCCATTAGCGGTGCTGATGGTGTCCAGACTGATCCTGCAGCAGCTGGAGGTGTTTTTGCCCGTCAGCAGATCCCAATCTCCTGCAGGACGTGAAGCTGAAAGCAGCAGACTCAGCAGATCCTCTTCACGCCTTCATCCTCAGCCGCTTCTCCTCCGTTTGTCATCCAGGCACCGCTATTATTCACCCGTCCTCGGCTCCTCTCTTCTGCTGTCGTGTGATGAATCAGGAGATCTTTTGTTTATCATTCCCTCGTTTGTGTCTTGAAGTTGAAGTGTGGAGGATGCTGAAGCAGGAAACTGAGAACAGAGAAACACTATAATCAGACAAAACGGATTTTTACACACTCTGCGTTCACAAAAGAACTGTTTATTTTGCATCAGGGTTATTATTGTTCAATGAAACTACACCCACAAAACAGCTGGAAATCAAATATACTTTAACCGGGAAAAAATTACAATAAAATGTATTTATAAATAGCTATACACATTTCATGATTTGATTTCTACTGAAATATGTATGAGTTTGTGTGTGTGTGTGTGTGTGTGTGTGTGTGAGACAGAGAGAGAGTGTGTGTGAGTGAGTGAGCATTGGTGTGTGTGTGTGTGGTCGTCCTGAAGAACATCCTCTTCAAAAGGTGCTTACTGATAACACACTCAGAGACTGCTGACTCCGTGATGTAGATAATCACACTCATTTTTTTTAAGGCTGTAGTTGATTTTTCTGCTTATCTCGGCTCTCTCTCTCTCACTCTCTCTCTGTGTCTCTCTCTCAGACAGATGGGTCTGTGTGTGTCTCAGGTGATGCTGCTGTAATGTGTGTTTTTCTATCATCACGAGGACCTCACCATGACTTCTGTTGGTTTTATCTAGTGCTGATCATATTTTCCGTGCCAAAACACCAGGGGTTCACGCTTTAGCTACAGGGAGTTAATGAGAATTTAATAGAAACGCCAGCGCTGAAGTAAATTAAAAATGTATTTCATTCATAATTAGCATGATAATGTTTGAAATTGAATCAACATAACTGGAAAAAATAAAATCAACTTAAATCCTCTTGAGTTGCATCATGGGAAGGTGTTGTTCACAGAGGCTGTGTCAGAATGGCACTGGTTTCAGGTGTTACTTTCGCTGTGGAGATGTTTGATTATGAAGATATTCAGACCTGATCCTCTCCGTCGTGTGCCACAGTCTTCCTGTTTCCCATCATCCTCGGGGTCACTCAAGGCCAGTGACATCAGCATCACTCGTTTGTCTCAGACATCATCTCTGTTTGTGTGTGTGTGTGTGTGTGAGTGTGTCCCTTAGGGCGTCTCGTTCTACTTCAGACTCCTTCTCCGTATCCATGACCAGTGTAGATCACGTTATGCTCGCTGCCTGCATCTTCACAGCGGGAAGCGTCAGCGTCTGAGAGAGATCAGCAGCGACAGCTGTCAATCAGCAGCCAGAGACGTGCATGGCTGCGGGGAGCTGCGCTTTACTGCGTGAAGAACCTTCCTGTCAGGAGAGATCAGTGCATGATGTGCAGAGATGAAGCTAACCAACCCTGATCCTTCACTCACCATCAGCTAACCACTGCTAAACCACAGCATTAGCAGTAAAACCATAGTGCATCTGATGAAGATGTGATAAATCAGAAATTATTCAGTCTTTTAGTGCTCTTCAGTTCCTCTCCTGCAAGCTCATGCTTATCTGCATACACGTTTGACAGCCACGCCCACATCTCAACATCCAATCAACAAGTGATGCACAGAACCAAGCCCCGCCCTGCATTTATTCATTTTTTCTAATCCATTTCACTCACCATACAAAAAAAAAAAAAAGTCTGGTAGGATGAGATATAAACTCAAACAAAAAAGTTACAAATTAAAAACATGAAACTCGCAATTCTGCAAAACAATCTCACACATTTAAAATTCATTTTACGTTAAAAATACAGTAGAAACTCATTTATAGGGCGCCTCCTGTGCTTTATTGTGATGATCCCCTCGTGCATATTTTTGACATGCCAGTCAAGTTGAATGAATCAATATTAATTAAAAAGTCATTAAGCGCTCATCTTTTAATGAATAAGAGGCGTTGTTGATCCTAACGCACCTGAACGCGAGTTGCTTTTCAATAACAGACCTGTGCAGTGGGGTTCATTAGTATTCGTGGCGTATCTACCGTTTCTACAGACATCAAAGAGTCCCTCGGAAGACCCTCACATCACCTCCGAGCCCCTGAATGTCTAGAGCTTCCCCTGATAGCACACATACATCACGGAGATGTCTATTTCACATCTGCATTTACATCTGGAAGATGTATTTTTGTAGGGTGTTTGCTCATCTGTGATAACATCCTATCAGATGTCAAACAGACGTCTATTAGAGGTCTTTAAAAGATGTTCATGATTTTAAATAAATGTAAAACCTACATTTTAAGGCTGGAATACATGACTGTTAAAATCTGATTTTTCAACCACTAGGCATCATACACTTAACGACGTATATAGTGACAAAGGATCATACACTACCAGACTTTAAAGTCTACGTAAAGCGAAAGTTTGCGACCGATTTTACTTAGGCTACATATTTTGACAGACTTCTGGGACAAACAGAATATTAAATGAGGAAAATAGAGGGCGTGGCTTGTTTTTTCTATTGGAAATAGATTGGATGTAGTAAAGTAGGCGTTTCATTCAGAAATGAACACTGACAGCTGGAGGGGCGTGGTTAATGATGTCATGCTCGTGACCGAGCCTTCAACTGATGTCATCATAGGAAGCCCGTCATTTTAAAGGGGAGAAGGATTTTCTGAATTAGATTAAAGATTACAAAAGCAAACAAAAAAAAAACTGTTCACCATGAAAATGGCAATAGCTTACAAAATAAATAGCCTTTAGTCAATTTTGATTCCACACGGACTTTAAAGTTCTTCTGATAACAACAAATTTAACCAGAAACGTGCGACTAGTTGCTAGGAGATTCATGACAAATGAAAACAAATGTGTTCTAAAATCTGAAAAATCTGTATATAGACTGAATAAGACTGAAAATATCAAATGTTTGATAGCCTCCAACTGGATGGAATCAAAGTGTGAAGCTAAAACATCTGTGACCATCATACACTACCTGATTTTCTGTGGAATCTGTCAGCTTTAATCTGAATCTGACTATCCTCATTAGCTAGCTTTAACTTGTTCAGACTATAAAATCAGGAAAAAAATCTATCTTCCAGGCTTAACATGTCACTTTTACATACAGCCTGTTCTAAATCATAAACATCTTAAAGACATCTAACGTCTATCTGACAGGAAACAACATTTTTTTTAGAGCAAACACTCTTTGGTCTTCCAGAATGCTAGTCATCAGCAGCACAGTTTCTAGCAATAGCCAGCAATACACTGCATGGGTCAAAAGATATTTTGAAAGATATAAAGGAAGATATTTAGCAAATTTTCTAAAATATACATTACCGGTGAAAAATGTGGGGTCAGTAAGATATTTAATGGTTTTTAAAGATGTTTCTTCTGCTCATCAAGGCTGCATTTATTGATGATTAATAATCCTGAAAAAACTGTAATAGGCCTATTGTAAAATATTATTTCAATTTAAAATAACTGTTTTCTGTGTGAATATATTTTCAAATGTCATTTATTCCTGTGATACAAAGCATCATTACTCCAGTCTTCAGCGTCACATGATCCTCTCAGAAAACACACTAGTGCTGATGATCAGTGTTGGAAACAGTTGAGCTGCTTAATAGGTTCTTTTTAGGATCTTTGATCATTAAACAAAGTGTTACAGTAGTTTACTGTTTCACTACTGTTCTACTACTGTAGAACACAGTTATTTTAAATTGAAATAATATTTCACGATATTAGTTTTTTTCAGGATTTTTAATCTAATAAATGCAGCCTTGAAAGCAGCAGAAGAAACATCTTTAAAAAACATTAAATATCTTACTGACTCCAGTGTTTTGATGGGTAGTCTAT
>JAUMHP010000060.1:18289345-18300549 GCA_032361065.1 Enteromius trimaculatus
TTGACTTCGTACTTAATATTTTATAAATGTAATGATGATGATAGATGTATGGAAGCCCATTTCCAAACAAAAAAAAACTTTATTGTGACCAGTTTTTGATAGTTTGATGTTAATGTACAATAGTAATTATGCTGTATTTAACGATTTGGTTAAAAAAAAAAAATTGGGGGGAAAATTGTAAAAAAAACATACTTAGCTATTTTTTGTGTGTGTCAGTTCACAGATGTGAGGATCAGTGATGCTGGGCGACACACAGACAGGAGTGATGACATCACAGACTGTGACATCACTTCCTCTGCTCCTCTGACATCAACCACTCACGACGGTCAATCGGCCAATCACCTGAGAGCTTCCCCCGAGGACGATTCTCTGGAAAACACACAGATCACGGTTTTGTTTGAGGGACACAAGCTCCAGAGACCGGACGATCGCTCACACGACCAGACCACCACGATGATGTCATCGGGCTACGTGACCAATGACAACACTGACATCACCGGCCGCTTAGATACGACCCGGTCAGGAAGTGACATCATCAGTCACGCACCAGTAGATGGAATGGTTCTTGAGGAGGAGGTTGCAGCGCCGCTTCTAAAGTCTGAGTCAGTACCGTCTGAACCGTATCAGACGAGCCTTCAGAACCTACTCAAGCAATCCCAGGAGTACCGGCGGCGTCAGCGGCTCCTGCGCAGTCAGGCCAGAGCCGCAGAAGAGCACAGCCTGTCCGATAAAGAGAACGAGGAGCTCCTACCCAAACAGACATGGAGGACAGAGCAGAGGAAGGAAGACACTGACGTCTCGAGCGACTCCAAACAGAGGCCAGCTGCCAGGTTCACCAGCATCCCCATGCCCAAGTTCTGCTTGAGTCCTGTGCGCTGCAAAAAGCGCAGCAGGATTCCCGGTCCGCTACGGAAAGCTTCGGGCAAACCGGCTCCAATTGATCGCCGTGATGACACAGCAGTGATGTCATCACAGACAGAGCAGATCGCGCAGCTGGAGCTGAACCTGTCCAGCCTCAAAACGCTGATCTCTGACCTGGAGTCGACGCTCACGCTCTCACAGACGGGTGAGGACCACCCCAAACCACCCTCTGAGGTCACTTCCAGTGAAACCGTCACCGCTCGGGATGGTGGACTCGGGGGCGAGAACGCCAGAAGCCGTTCTCTGGGGGAAGCGGGATGCTCTGTGATTGGCTCGTCGTATGATGTGGATGTCCCGTCTGACCTGTGGAAGCAGCTGACCCCTGAGACGGGAGGTGGAGAGGTCATGACCCGGGTCAAACGGAGGCTCGTGATGGACGAGGAGTTCGGTGCTGGGCGACAGATGGAAGACACGTTCTCCAGCACACCCAGAGGTGATGACGGAACCCAGAACACATGACGAGCTGATGGTCTGAACCTAGAGCAGCTTCTCTTTGAAACAGACTTGATGAAGAATTTTCTGCTTTCACTTTGAGTTTGTTTCACAGACCGAGCTAAAACATAACGACCCAAACACTACTTTACACACCTTTTATTTTAGAATAAGACGTTTATTCGCCCTGAAGATGTATCATTTCATATCGTCATGTGACCACAATAATATTGAGATTAATATTGATAATATTGTTCTTCATGTGTTCAGTGATGTGCTCAGGGCTGCAGTCGTCTGCGCAGACGCAGGAGGATCAGGTGACGGCTCTGATGGAGGAAGAGCGCAGACAACAGCAAGAACTTCTGCAGGTGAGCAACACAGCACTTCCTGCTTCACATGTGCTTCTGAGGGAGCATGGGTCATGATAACATTATAGCTTGAATACAGTGAGTGTCACTACCGTCTGCTCGATGCATGTGTGTAAATTAGTGTAAATCACTGTAAAATGAAGCATCAACAACGTATTTTGTGATCCTCAAGTCAAGTACCAAGTTTTAAAGCTGTGAAAACTGACTTCAGTCATGGGGGGGAATTAACTGATTTTTAATATACTATATATTTTTAAATAAACTAAATTATGAAATATGAATTTTGAGAAATAAACCGAATTATGAGATATAACCGAACTGAAATTATTATGAGATATTATCTCTTATTATGATATATGATCTGTTTTATGAGATACGATCTTTGTATTATGAGATGTCTGTTTTATGAGATATCTCTATTATGAGATACGATCTCTGATTATGAGATACGATCTCTGTATTATGATCTCTGTATTATGAGATATGATCTGTTTTGAGATATCTCTGTATTATGAGATAAAACGTCACAGTTGCCTTTTATGTCTTTATTGTGTGATGAAAGAACCTTGCAGTGATCACAGGTCCAGAAGAGGAAGAGCTGATGTGTTTATCCTGAGTCTCTCACTCAGAGCTGAATCACCAAGAGGATTGTGGGAATGTTTTCTTTCATTTCTAGCTGCCGCTGAGAGCATCCTTGTGCGTTTCTCCTTCAGGTCCTGTAGCAGCTCGTGTCCTGACGCCATTAATTACGGCTGTAATGTATGCGTGGAACAGGCTTTAATGAACAGCCAGTGTCTGATATTAACGAGCGTCTGTGTGTGTTCTCTGTGGGAAGTGACACAGAAAATGAGGATAATTGTGTTTAATTCATGCGCTGCTGAACACACCTGTCTGTCTCTCGGCCGTCTGTGGCTCTCGTTGACCTTGTGTGTGTCGACATGCTCTTATTTCATCTGACTCTCTCTCTGTCCTGCTTTCATCGGTATTCTCTCGCTTTGTGGTTTTATGGGATTCTGTCTGTGGCCAGAACCATATAAACTGAATTCAACCACAACCACTGTTTACAGTATGAGAAGAAGAAAAGGATCTTCTGCTCATCAAGGCTGCAAAAATGATCAAATATTATTAGTGTGTATGGCAATAATATTTCACAGTCTTGGACTGTATATTTCAGTGAGCAGAGAGCGCTCTTTGCTGTCAGTGAGCTGCTTGTGTTGTGTTTGTAAAGCTGTCTCTCTGTCAGTCTCTAGCGGAGCGCTACCAGTTTCTGCGGAGTGTGTCCTTCCTGTGTCCCAGCGCAGACTCACGTCTGGAGGACACGCTGACCTCCATCACCCCCTCATCTGTCTGCACACACACTGAGCTCACAGACACACAGGTAACACACACACACTCTCTGGGGTCTCTTCATAGGTGTAATGGTGTTTCTACTGTACAGACTGTATGTGGTATTGTCCTACACTGACCCTACACCTTCCCTACACACTTTCCTCATAAACCACATAAACCTGCTCACTCTCTCACACACACACACACACACACACACACACACACACATACACACACACACACACACACACAGATATGAAAGCAGTGTGTCTCATGAGTGTTTATGTGTGTGTCTCTCCTCAGTCGCGTCCCTCTCTGCTGACCGCTGTGGTCAGGGGTTTTCTGACCCGGCGTCTCCTGCGCACTGAACGTGTGTCACGTCTCGTCAGGACGATCACGGTGAGAACACTGGATCACCCCTTACTGGAAAATACACATCAAAAACAGTTGAATCAGCTGCTTCCTCTTCACATTCAGCTGACTGACTGAACTATCCAATCAGTGCAGGCCGTGTGTTTTATATGAAAACTGAATAAATCATCTCTCCACTGACGTCTGGTGTGTTAGGACAGGACAATATTTCACAAATCTGAATCTGAGGGAGCAAAACTCATCTCAAATGAAGTCCTTAGCAATGAGTATTGCTGATCAGAAATGAAGTGTTGGTATATATATATATATATATATGTACTAAATATCTTCACTGAACATGATCTTAATATCCTAATGATTTTTGGCATAACAGAAGAAGTATAATTTTGACTCGTACAGTGTGTTGTTGTCTATTTTCAAAATGACTAAAACACCAATTCAATTTAAAAGAGAGAAAATATAATCATTCATTAAAATCTCTTATAAATAACTTAATTTGAGATGATTTTCTCAATAATCAGATCTTCTCCGCTCCTAACGAAGCAGACGTCAGTGGAGAGATGATTTCTATATGGATGATTGTGTGTGTGTTTCAGGACTCCAGCGTGTTCCTGCGGTCGTTCCAGGCTCAGGCGGTCAGCAGCAGACACGAGCTCATGCTTCAGGAGCGGGTCACTCTGCAGGTCAGCAGCGCTCTTCATCATGTGACTGTATAAACACACACTGTACGTGATGCTGATGTGTCTGTGTGTGCCGGTCAGCTGCGAGCGGCACGCTGGGATCTACACCACATCTTCTTCAGCTCCAGCTGCTCCGATCGGATGAAGATGATCCGCTGCGACCGCGAGCTGATCAGAGAGCGCCGGCTCACCCGCGTCAGCAGGGTTCGTGTTATTCTCTGTCTCTGGAGCTTCATTAGGATATTAAGTAAAGATCAGGTTCAGTGAAGATATTATTAAATATATCAAAACTTATTGATCCATAATATGCTTTGATAAGAACTTCATTTGAACAGCTTTAAAAGAGATTTTCTCAATATTTACTTTCAATATGGAAAGATGATTTATTCAGCGCTCAGATGATTTCACAAACTGACCCTCATGACTGGGTTTGTGCTCCAGGGTCACATGTTTAAGGTTTATGTGTAGTTTTTATTATTAATTGTGTTAATAAGGGTTAAATATTGAATTTTTATTTTGAGGGGTTTAGAAATGTTTGTATTTTTAGGTTTATTGAATGATTTATTTATTTTACATTTTTGGGGTGGTTAAAAATGATTCCTTTTTGATTTAGGTGTTTTATTGTGATTAAATATTTTGTTTTTTTGGTGATTAGGATAAGTTTGCGGTGTGATGCTGTAGATGTGTGTCAGGATTAAAGAGTCTGCTCTGTGTTTCAGGATAATAAAGTGAAGGGGTCTCTGTCTGCCGCCACCAGAAAAGCTTTAGAGCGCAAGAAACTCATGTGAGTGAATCTGCAGAAATGATTCGGGACATCTCGTCTCCCGGCAGCGCTGGTGGAGACACCTGCTGGTCAGAAGTGTGTCTATACTAAACCAGCTTCACAAACCCAACGCAGATACTTCTTGTATTAGAGTATTAAATTCACTTCACAAAATAAAATAGCCTCACATATGAAGTGTCTGTATTATGAATAGTTGGCAGGACTGGTTTAGTTTAGTTTAGTAATTACACAAACTAAAAACTGGACTCGAGACTGATTGGAGATCATGAATTTTGTAGTTTAATATGATCAGTGTTCGAATATATTCTGCATCCTTTCAGTTTCTGTCCTCTCTCCTGAGGTCACAAGAGCCTAATATTATAATGAGCCTAATAGTATAATTCAAAGCAATAACAGGACAATCTTTGAGAAAAAAAGTGTGTAATGTTTCAAAAACCTGAGCGGCAGTGGGTAGAAAAACACCATGAAGTCTCGATGTTTTTGTTTGATTTGCTGTCGTGTTTCATCAGGTTACAGAGGAAGTCAGCTGACAGGAAGAAGTTTTCTCCGTCCAGTGAGAAGTGGACCCTGGTGCCAAAGATCTGTCGCGTCTCGAAGAAGATGCCGGCGTTCTGCGAGGCTCGATGAAGCGAGGAGCAGTTTTTACACATTTTGCCAATTATTTAATCTAGTTTTATTTATATATTGTTCTTGACGTCTCTGTACGTCTCTCTGCTCTTGTCTTTGCACACTTCAATAAATTCTGATAAGAACTGTTTTACTTTACATTTTGCAAATATTTTTGTATAAATGACAAACTTAGAATTTCAAAATAAAGTATGTCAGTTTGTGTCAAAAAAAAACTAAGGTTTTTTTCCAGAAAAATGGTTTAACCAAAAACAGGACTGAAAATGGGCTACCAGACAGAACATAAATGCAAGAATTTTCATGTAGAAATATTCTCTGCCAAAAAACTGAGCATGACTTTAATAGAAAAACAAGACGACAAACATCATTTTAAAACATATGTATATTTTCAGTTGTATAATGCGTACATATTCTTCTCATTTAAATAATCTAAATACAATCTGTGATGCTTGATTGACAATTTACAAACAGCTTGTGTTCATGACGTCTGAAGAATCACGAACCGAAGCGGAGCAAAGCGATGATCCAGGAAATAAATAGTGAGTGAGACGTGACGTTCCTTCATCAGCTTCTCTGTTTCTCAGGATTGAAACACGGACGACACACGAGACGCACGACATTCACATCAAACCGCTTCCTGCTGGAGAAACGCATCACTTCCTGCTGTCTGTCACCAGATGCTCACTACTGTACAGAGCTGATGGACACCAGTCTGTCCTGACACTTCCTGTCATATTTACACACATCCAAACATCACAAAAACACACACCCGGCTCATATTTCACCCCAAAACCAACAGAACATATGAAGCACATTTTTATGACCATTAAAAAGGTGCCAATAATCAAAATTAATGCAATGTGTGTGTGTGTGTGTTATATATATATATATAATTAATAATACAATGTAAATAATATATAAATAAATTTTATATATGTGTATGTGTGCAATGTGTATATATACACACACACACACACAATGTCTTCCATGTATCCAAAAAATTATTCCAAGATTTTTTTGCATACATTGTATAAGCATATATGTGTGTGTATGTATGATTAACAGTACCAGTCAAATAAAATGTATGCAAATTTATTAATATATTTCTTTTTATTTATATTTATTTTATGCAAATAAATTAACATGCAAAAAAATCTATAAATTATTTATTGGATGCATTTAAGGTTTTTTTGCATGAACATAGGTGATGATGAGAGCTTAAATGACTCAATTCACAATTGACTTTTTTCCTGTTTAAAATGGAGTGAAATATGACTGTTCTTCATACGCATTAACCATAAAATATTACTCAGGATGGTCGTCATGGGCGTGACATCAGCAGGAAGGGGTGTGTCTGAGTCAAAAAAGCACTGGCGTTTCCTTGGAAACCTTGGAGTTCCGAAAACCAATAGAAAATTATATCTTCAGATCCCAGAATCCCGAGTGATCATGAGTGAGTGTATTTGGTTCAGAAGATTCTCTTATATCTCATCTATTATGTACAGCAGGTGTCTTTCTCTCTCTCTGATACACACACACCTGAGCACACAGAGGAGGGGCTGCAAGGCATTATGGGATGTCTGAGAGACAGCGGGCCCAGCGTGTCTCATGAAGCGTGTGACTGAGGTGAGTCTGGAGTCCGTTCGTGACCCCGGAGGGTCATGTGACGTTGACCTCCATCAGGTGGTGGTCAGCGGAGGGCAGCACTAGCACCTGCTGACCCTGGGTGCTGTTGAACACCTGACCCGGACCGAAGGCCTGGCGCTTGGGCATCGGACCCCGCGGCTGCGCAGATTCCCCGCTGCCCAGAGACTGGACACTGCCTCGGCTGCGCAGACTGGCCGTCTCCGCCTGCTCCTCCAGAGCCTTGTCCAGCAGAGACAGAGAGTCGTTCTCCAGACACGAGTCTGCGGAGCACAGAGAGTCACCAATCACTGAATCAGTGATGAACCACCACTTCATGACAGATGTTATTATGGTATCTCAGATCTTGAGTAAGCAAAGGTCATCTTTGGCCACGTCTGGATTTAATGAAAGTGAAGCATCATGGGTCTGACCTGTGTCCGGTGGGATGACCGGGCTGCTGTGGTGAGGCAGGTATTTAAACACACGTATGCTGGGAAACGGCAGGTGACCTGCGAACAGCGGCATGACCTCCATGTGAACCTTGTGTGTCGCCATGGCAGCCACCGGCATGGAAACGACCCCTGAACTCTTCCCACACACCGCCCAGTTACTGTTGTTGTCCATCACTGCAGACACACCTCGGTTAATAACAGCTTTACATCACACGAAACCATCAACCAAAACAGCAGCCGGACGATGACATCACGGAGAACACGTGATTACTGTCTGACACGGTCTCAGCGGCGTACCCTCGTACAGGAGTCTGGTGGTGCGCAGGCCGTCGCTGTCGCTGTACTCCTCGTCTGAGTCGCTGGGTTCAGAGAGACGCGTCAGAGACACCTCCAGCCTACAGAGAGCCCCGGTGTGACAGTACTGCTGTCCCTCCGCCGGCCGGATCTCTGCCTGCACACTCAACATAGTCTGACACACACACACACACACACAGAAACACAGAGACACACACACACATAGATGCAGACAGAGACACATGCAAAAAGTAAATCACAAACAGGACATATGGTGTTTAAAACACATCACATTTGTAATCATTGGTTAATTATATCAGATTAAATAAACAGATAAATCACTCTGAAACTGAGAGCACTCACCGAGACCCGCTCCAGACTGAAGCTGTATCTGTAGGGTTTGAGCGCCGTGTCTGGAGCATCTTCAGGAGCGAACGCAGCAGAGAACACACAGTGTAGAGAGACAGGACACACACCGCTCCAGCACAGCTCCCACACACTGAACACACACTGCTGCCCGTACACCAGCTGCACACACACACACACACACACACACACTACATCAACATACTGACCACTTATTTCAGCCATTTTGCCTTCATTTGGACTTTACTAACTTTACTAAATTATTATTATTATACATACAGCAAAAAAATATATACATATTTTACTTGTGTGTGTGTGTGTTTATGTGGTTTATGAGGACACAGATGTGTATAATGGCATGGGTATGACAGGTATTACAATATGTAGGTGTTTTATGAGGATATTTATGAGTGTCCCCGTAATTCAAAACGCTTATAAAACATACTAAACGGTGTTTTTCTGAAAATCTAAAAATGCACACAGTTTCCTGTAAGGGGTAGGTTTAGGTGTAGGGTAGGACATACAGTCTGTACAGTAGAAACACCATTACACCTATGAAGAGACCCCATAAATCACAAAAACCAATGTGTGTGTGTGTGTGTGTGTGTGTGTGAGAGACTCACGCTGTGTGTTTTAGTGTTGAGAGAGAGCAGCTCCAGTGACGGTGTGTGTTGATTCTCAGTCAGCGTCTGATTGGTCAGACGAAAGTTAGTGTCCGATACATTCTGCAGACAAACCTGGATGAACTTCCTGTTGGGATAACAGCACACAGGAAACACATCAAACCATCTGTTACTACAGTATCAGTGTAAGAGTGTGAGAGGTCACGAGGGGTCAGTACCTCCGTCCAGCAGACAGCAGTGAGTGTTTGACTTTAAAGGGCACATGGAAGGTCAGAGAGACCAGTGTGGAGTAAATGGACCAGGGACAGTCGACAGACACCTGAAACACACACACACTGATGTTTTAGCTTTCGTAGACGCTTACCCAGCAGTCATCAGGTGGTTTGTGCAGGTGTATCAGACCTTCTGGTCGATGACGGTCATGCCGCTGTTGAAGCGCGTTCGGCTGCGGGATCGATGACTGATCTGTCCGTTAGTGAGGCGCTCGCTCTCCATCCGCACTGGGGATGATGGGATATGACACAGAACGTCCAGCAGGAACTCCAGCGTGTGATACGGTGGCGTCACAGGAAGAGAGATGCTCGTCACCTTCTCGGACGACTGGACGGACAGAGCGCTCTCAGCCACCAGCTCTGATCAACAACACATCAGTTACCAGCTTACATGAAGTCATTTAAGAAATGCATTTTTATCATTTTTTTTTACATTTGTATATATTTTGAAGGATTTCCTGGTTATTTGTTGTGTAATCTGTAGCGGGGGTTACCTGCGCTGCTGCTGAGGACGCGGGCGCTGCATGTGGACGAGTGCAGCACAGGCATGGAGTCAGTGTTACTGAGCTGAAGAGCATCACCCTTCTTCACCGCATAGTGACCCGTCAGGATGGTGAACTTCACCTGCTGCGGCAGACCGGCCAACAGGTGCTCTGAGACAACGACACACACATCAGGTGAGTCTGGCACACTGACACACACACACACACACACCCTCTCACCGTCTAACTGACCTGTGAGCGGCTGGATGCTGAGCTGAGGCTCCTGAGAGTACACCTCATACTGAACCACGGGGTAAAGATGTGGCAGAACGAACTGCACTCGGCCCAGCGTCGCACACAGCTGGCGGAGAGTATACACACCCGGCTTCTGAGTCTGACAAAACCACACATACACTCCTCTTACAAATATGAACTAAATCACATGTAAATGTGTTTTTCCATTTTTTACCCTGTAAGCCTGAGATTCCCAAAGTCAGATCAACCCCTGACATTTCAATTTAATATGCCTATAAATTTGACCATTAATCTTTTTTTTGGTCAGTGGTCACATGTTTGGGAATCTCTGCTGTAATCTGATGAACTCTTCTCACAGGTGCAGTGAAGACGATGCTGTTGTTGCCAGGCAACAGCGTGACATCCCTGGCCCTGAGCATCAGCGCGGTGTCCTCCGGAGCGAGAGCGGTCAGCGCGGTGTTCGGTGTGTCCAGCGAGGCGGTGCTGTCGTTCCGGCGCAGCAGCAGGTGCATGTTCCTGCAGGCCACGCCGGCCGAGCTCAGAGCGCTCTCAGACGGACTATGCTCCAGGATCTCGCAGAGCTCCAGCGCAGTCGCAGATGCTGGGCTGGCCGCAGGGAAGGTCACGGTTCCGTCGGGGTTCTGAGCGGCCCTCTTCTGAGCCGTGGAGCCCGGCTGCTCCTCTGTGAAGTGTATGCTGGCTGAGATCTGCTCCAGCGTCACAGGAACTGGCATCAGACTGCAGAGACGCAGCTCCAGCTGCAGGGCGGCGCTCACGTGCACCAGCGCCGAGGACGGACGGAAACACAGCTCCTGCAGACGAGTGAAGGAGCTCATGCTCAGAGCCACACGGCCGTCTGTCAGAGCCAGAAACACACACTTAATACACACAGCCTCAAACTATCTGACACTGCTCTTCAGTCTGTGAACAGAACAGATGTTAACTGATTAATGCACTCAGAATACAGTTAATCTTGCTTTAGAATGGTTTTTCATATATTTAATTGCATTAGAATTATTACTTAATCTATAAAGTGTGATCAGGATTGGCTGTGACCGCTGTAGTGTACACATTCAGAACACAAAGCTGACCTTTCTGTTGACCTTTGCCCTCTGCAGTCTGGCTGGCAAAGGTCAGGATCTCGTGGCAGAAGTGTCTCCTCTCTTCATCGCTCAGGTTGGTGTCGCTGGCGAGCAGAGCACTCGTCTGCAGGTATCTACAGACACCGTCAAAGAATACACCACACACCCCGGGTCACAGCTGATGACCAACATTCCTCCACAACATACATTCAATTTAAAAATGTTAATAAATAAAAAAA
>JAUMHP010000060.1:18301008-18318925 GCA_032361065.1 Enteromius trimaculatus
TATACATACAGATACACTCATCTAATCACACTTTTAGTTTAGATAATAGTAACATAATGAGAACTGCATCAGAACAAACTCATCTTGATGATGTCAGATAGCTCTGACAGAAAGGTATGTAATAAATTATGCTGAATATCTGTTAAATATAAGAACACAATTAGATAATATTAATTTAGCTCAATCAGTTAGCAAGCATTCAGTCCAGTCTGCGGTGGAAAAACATCACGTTAGCTATTCCAGAAAAACGCTTGTCCTGCTCCGAGTCCGAAGGATTTCTGATCCCACATTTTGCTGCTAGTCCACTGTAAGTATTTTTGTATGAATATGTCACAGTTTACATTATTTTGCAAACCTCATAAATTATATAAAAACGTTACATATATTTTTTGTATTTGTTAAATGTGTTATTAAAAATAATTACAATATTTTCTATGATAATGTTTATATTTGGACATTTTGTATTTATATAAAGTTTTGATATACTTATTTTTTTTAATAAATATAGTACATATTTAGTAAATATTATTAAATATAAATAAATCTTATAATATAATAAAGTGTTGCAAATATAAAACTACAATAAAATAAATTATATTTATTTCAGTTTCACAATCTCAGGTGTTTTTCTCCTCCTCTCGTGTGTGTGTGTGTGTGTGTTTCATCATGAAGGATACTCGTCCATCTTCTGCAGCTGTTTCTGACACTCTGCGATCTGTTTGCGTGTGTGTGTGAGCGGCAGACTCCAGCTCTCAGACACGTACGACTTCAGAGAATCCAGCAGGAAGTTCTCAGCACTCTGAGGGTCACCCTTCCTCCTGCACGCACACACACAGAAACACACACAACCCATTTTTTCTTTTATGCCAAAGATCATTCGGATATTATGTAAAGAAGATAAAAAAGAAATGTATTGAGCTCTCACATGTAGAACTCAGCCAGACTCTTGCCCACGAGTCGAGCTGACCGCAGCCGGCCGATGGCTCTGTACATCTCCATCGCGGCGTGAGACAGCTCCTGATCAGACACACACACACACCATGAGCAAAAATAAACCCAGTAATCACAGCAGCGCTAAAATAAACCCTCACAGACTACAGAGAGAAGGCTCACCAGATAGTGTTTCTCGAAGGCCTCCACAGACGATAAGGCCTCCTTCAGCTTCTTATACGGACTCTGAGGACTGTTCGCTGAGACACACACATCACACACACATCTGAGAGCTGCTCAATCCCTTCATTACTGATGCATTCAAATATACACCACCAGTCAAGTGTTGGGAGCAGTTATTATTTTTAATGCTCTTGAAAGAAGACTGGAAAAATTCAGCTGTGCTTCACACAAATCAATTACAGTTAAACACGTTCACACAGAAAAAAGGAATTTTACACTCCTATATTATTTGACTATTTTTACTCTATGTTTATATATATATATATATATATATATATGTAGCCTCGATGAGAAGAAGAGAATTCTTGTAAGTACATATGTGTGTGTGTGTGTGTGTGTGTGTGTGTGTGTGTAAAACAGTTAACAGGTTGAGTATTATCAAACACCACATACAATAAAGATAATGTAAAAGGATGCGTTATTTCATCATAATTACCCGTTTCGGGTCTCTCTGCTCCCAGACCAGC
This sequence comes from Enteromius trimaculatus, assembly GCA_032361065.1. Classification (NCBI taxonomy): domain Eukaryota; kingdom Metazoa; phylum Chordata; class Actinopteri; order Cypriniformes; family Cyprinidae; genus Enteromius; species Enteromius trimaculatus. The sequence continues at coordinate 18,302,649 of JAUMHP010000060.1, forward strand.
CAGCAGGTCTACGGTTTTGTTCAGGTCCTCAGAGTTCGGGCTGTTCTCGGACACCAGACCGCACAGATCACCCAGAGACCTCAGCTGCACACATCATCACACATCAATGAAGACATCAGCCCAAACGGGCCACTGTGTGTTTGAGGCGTTAGCCATGTCTGATCCGTACCTTCTCAGTGGCGTAGGTCCACAGGCCCACGGTGTGAGAGGAGTTAGCCTCCAGCTGAGCGCGGTCACAGCAGCCCTCGATCCGGTGCAGGACCTCCAGACAGCTGAGAAACACCCAGCAGTCCAGAGCACCGCTGACCACAGACACCTGCAACACACACACAGAGCTGGCTGAAACACACCTCTAACAGGTCTACGACAAGCATGAAACACACGTCCCAAGCATGTCTGAAACACACCTGAATAATACCCAAAAACAAGTCCTAAAACACATCCTAAAATTGGATGAAACACCTCAAACACACCTTAAATACTTGAACAGGGCTGAAATATGTCTCAGAAATGTCTGAAACATACTGAAAAATAGTTCAAATACGAGCCCAAAACGCCCCAGACATATGCGGAAACACACCTGAAAGAAGCCCCAAGAACGGCTAAAACAAGAGAAGTGTTGTAAAAAACACACCTCGAGCAGCCTTAGCTCCTGGACACAGTTGTGCAGCAGCTCGAGGGCTCGGGCGGTCACCTCCCAGGGTCTCTGCAGGAAGATGAGCAGGGTGCACTGGCGGGAGAACAGGTAGCAGCGCAGGTCCAGCAGACTGGCCTCTCCTTTCTGGATCAGATCACGCTTCTCCATGTCGATAGGCCTCCGCAGCAGCAGCCCGTTCCAGCTCCGCACCGGCTGACAGAACGAGCTCAGCCAGTTAGCTCCATCTGAACACCCGAAACACAGAAGCACACCCCGTCAGATACTGCCGGCATCTCATGGGTTCACGCTAATACAATCATTTCCTATTAACAAGTAAAATTAATACATTTTAGCTGTATTTTAAATAATGCATAGAATCATATTTTAATCATACTTATAGAAATAAATAAATAATAATAATATATATGTTTTTTTAATAGTTTATTATATGAATGTAATCAAATTATATATATATATATATATATATATATATACTTTTTTAATAAATATATATTTTACACACAAATATAATATATTAAAAATATTTTTAAAACTTGTATTCTTTTATAGATATAAAATGGATTTATTATATTTTATAATTTTAAATTTGAAACTTTATCAAATATAATCAAATTGTAAAAAACAATAAAATAATAAAAAAAACATTTATGTTGATATAAACTCTTACTGCTGTAATCGAGGCTGACCAATAACATCACATCTAAACATAATCTGATTATTTCTGAAACACAACCCACACTGAATATTCTCAGATTACAGTAGGTTTTTCATGTCGCCTGTTATACATGCATATAAAATATATTTTTAGAAATAGTGAAGTGCAGCTGTGTAACACAAGACATTGATGCAAAGAAGATGGTTTACCTCCAGCGCCGAAGTTGAGCACATACTGCGTGAAAAGAGCGTCTAGTTCATCATACTGAACCAGAGCGTCCTCAAACTGCTGCAGCATCTCGAACACAAACGCCAGCTCCTCCTGAACACACACACACACACACACACACAGATCAAACAAGCCGTCATCAGCAGCACAGGTATATTTGTAGCAATAGCCAACACTGTATGGGTTAAAAACTATACATTTTTATTTTACGCCAAAAATTATAATATAATATAAAAAGTAAATTTTTGATTAGTAATATGCATTGCTAAGAACTTCTTAACAGATTTTCTGAATATTTAGATTGCTTTGCTCTCTCGGACTCCAGATTTTCAAATATTGTCCTCTCTTTAGAAACCAGACATCAGAGGAGAGCTGGTTAGTCAAGTTTTCTTGACTCAGGACTGGTGTTGAGATGATGTCTGAGGGCTGTGATGGACACCTGCACCATGAAGTAGTCGCAGAAGCTCCAGCCGGGCTCAGTGCGTTTCTCTCGAAGCGTCCTCATCTCGTCCTCGAAGCGGCCCAGGTTCCTGGTGAAGGACATGAGCAGCAGCGTACGGAGCTTAGTGAGGAACGAGCTCCAGGACTCCTGCGACCGAGACGACTCCTTCAGCGGGTCAGACAGAGCCACGCACCTGAACACACACACACGAGTAAACATGTACGCAGATACATTGTTTACACTTTGATCTGAATGTAAACAACATGACATAAGAGTGAGTAATTAATGGCAGAATTTTCATTTTTGGGTGAACTATGCCTTTAAATCATATTAAATACCTTGTCATAATTAATTAAGATGTACATGTTTTCATCGACTGGGTCTTATCCTGTTAAAATGAACAAAACATCTGATAAAGGGGTTGGGCCAAGTTTAACTTAACATCTTAATGTAAGTTTTATTAAAAAATATAATTAGATTTTTTTTTTCACATTTATCTAAATTTTATTATTTGTTTTCTTATCTTTCCTATTCATAGCTTGAATAATTTAAGTAAAGTATAATAAATAAATAAGTAAGAATTATATTTATTTAATTTAAGTCATATTTTACTTAGGAAATATTTTTAGGAAAATAATAATGACAAATAAAATTAATATAGATTAAAATTCAATGTGATTTTTTCACTTTAATTTTTAACATTTTATTTATATTTCTTAAAATATTTATATTTATTAAATTAATAATATATTTTTTATATATTTTATTACACTTGTTTTTTTCATTTATTTCATTTTTTTTATTCAAACGCTATAAAACTGCAACACATGTAAACTGTGGACAGACATATTCATTTCAAATATTTTGTATTTATTGAATTATTATTATTTTTTTATTAATTTAATAAATATTTTTTATAATTATATAATTTCTATATTTTATTTTTCTAAAAAAGTTCATTTTTTTTAATTCAACTTATTTATTAACCCTTTTGACAAAATTGACCTTTATGACGAGTTTTTTTTTATGTGTGTGTGTCTCTCTCTGGTGCTCATCAGACGCCGGGTGTGTAAAATAATCACCAGCAGTAAATGCACAGACAGCTGAGAGCAGAGCATGCTGGGATCAGGAGCTATTTCAGCCGCTCACCTGTCGCTCTGCTTGTTGCAGAAGTCGTTGCGGATCTTGTCGACGATGGAGGTGCGTGGAAGGATGTTGGTCTTGTTCTTCTTCTTGTTGTCGCTCTCCACTACGACGATGAGCCAGTCCACCGAGCCGTGAAGACGCAGAGCGGCCTGCCATCGCTGCATGTCCTCCTTCACCGAGGCCTTGTACACCTCCGTGTCCTGCACACAAACACACACACACACACACACTCCCATTTAGTCACTTAGAAGATGCTTTTATCTGAAGTTGTTAGATAGGAGTTGCTCGAGTTAGAGGGTCAAATGAAGAGGGTAGAGATTTCTTAAACACACACTTACACACACACACGCTCACACACGCTCACACACACACGCTCACACACACACACGCTCAAACTCCAGCTCACTCACGCTCCCTCAAGGTTTCAGTTTTGTTTAAAATGTATTTTTTTGTCTTAGCATTTACGATAAATGTTTCTTTTAATAAATGACAATATAACTTGAATGTAACGATATGTTTGTTTTACACTTTATGCATTTTGTACTATATTTGTCATGGCCCTCACATTCTGAATACATTAAAAGTTAAGGATTTGTTGTAGAGTGAGATGAATTAAACAAGTTTACAGAGCTTCAGAATGTTTGTAATTCTTTTATTTATAAGTATTTTAATTATTTCTGAATTGCAATAATAAAATATGTCTTACACACCAATGCAATGATTTTACAATGATATCTAATGCAAGACTCACGCAGCAGTCGGTCCAGTAGATGTGCAGGAAGGGGAAGGTCAGCAAAGCTTTATTTCCCTCTTTAGGAAGCAGTTCCTCCTTAAACTGGACAAAGTTAGCCTCCAGATAGATCATCTTGGGTGCTCGTCCGTAAGACCTTAGACGAGAAACATCTGATTAACGACCCTGCTGGACCATTTTCTTTAACGCTTTCCTAAAAAGCTTCTTCTGCTCTGACCTCTCTGAGGGAAGTGAAAGCAGCTCTTATCAAACATACACACACGTTGTATGTAAACGCTGAGCTGGACAAACTCTTCCAGATCTGGCCCTTTCTAAACAGGAAGAGTTCAACGACTGGATTTCCCAAGATCATGTGACAGAAAGCACTTCCTTATTCAGGCTTTCTGCAGGATTTTAAGCTCAAATGTAACTTTTTGAAGAATTGAACAAATAAAATGATGACTATATTAGCAGGGTAGGGCATAGTAACAAAAAATTACTGTTTAATAATTTACAGGTAAGACACAGAAACAAAACATTGTGTAAAAAGATCCACGTCACATTTCCACCTTATAACCATTTTTATGAAAACAGATAAGACAAAAGTATGAATTAATATTACTGCTGTCAAACGATTAATTGCAACCAAAATACATTTTTATGCCAACATTATATACATATGTGTACCAGGGCTGCACGATCTGGGGCAAATGTGTGATTGCGATACGATATATAAGTGGTTGGACTCAACTTGCTTGTTATGAAGGAAAATGCACACAGATTACTAATAATGCTGAAATCTTTGCATTGCCTTGCAGGTAAATGACTCGCGCTGACGCTTCATTCGTGTCTGGTGTGAACGCAAGAATCAATGTCTTGTTACGTCCACCAATGCATTTATTTATTCAACCACATTTGTCAGGAAAAATTATGCCTGACCCTTCTCACATGTTGTATAAGAAATACTACATTTTGCCAGGAAACAGAAGGCTTGCGTGCAGACGCTAGATTGAATAGGTTACGCTTTGAGATCCAAGACAAAATTAGGAAAGAATTCCAACAATAAAGTGTATTTGGATTGAATTATTGAATTTTAAAAACTTAAAGCTAACAAACGCCTCTAGTTTTAATAATTTAATAGACCTTTGAGGTTTGGGCAAAAACTCATGTGAATTATGTGTCAAAATTAAAGTTCATTGAATGTAATTTAATTCAGTAATGTAAAGATGTTCCTGTCGTTTAATTTTGTACAATTCAGTTTGAATTAGTTGTTGTTGGATTGCACTGTATACTGGATCTCAGCTGAGAAATACAGATTTCAGCATTATTAGTGATCTGTGTGCATTTTCCTCAATAACAAGCAAGTTAAGTCCAACCGCTTATATATCGTATCGTATCGCAATTTTCCCCAAATCGTGCAGCCCTAATAAAGACACACACATCCAGAATATATTTAAATATATATTTCCATGCATTTATTTATATTGAAATACATTTATATTAGATATAAATATATTTAATATATAAACATAATATCTTTCTAAAATGTACATACATGTGTGTATTGATGTATGCATAATAAATATAGTCTTATCAATCATTTTTTATAAATAAATTAAGAAAGCGGGTTTTCATGATGAACTGATCTTCTAATCGATCCAGCAGTTTGTAGGGTAAAAACATGGGTGTATTTCTGCAGTGGTCTGAACAAAAACAGCAGATGCAGATTAATTCTCCGTCATCACATGGTGCTTTCAGAGCAGCAGAAATAAAAGCGTTTCTCTGGCAATTACTGTACAGGAAGCGGTCGACTTTGATGTTTATTTTTAATGAAATCATGGTCTATTGAAATTCAGTGGTTACTGTAAACGATATTTTGCAATTCTGGTCTTTCCGTATCCAAATTTAAGACTTCATCATGAAGACTTTCTTGTACAATCTATTGCTGAAAAGCATCTATAGATCACGCTGTGAATGACTCGTCTGTGTATAAGCATCTCATCAGAACTTTGTGCTCTTAAACTCCAGCCCTCACAGAGCCACGTCTCAACACCAATCAACCAAGAACATTTAATCTCACTGATCATCTGAATATAAAGATCTGACTCTACTGTATAATAAGAGCTCACCTCCTCCACTCCATGGGCTCTCTGGGCAGCTGCTGGGTCAGTGATCCGTACAGAGACGTGAAAAGTTTCTGATCCCCCGCACCTGAGACACACACACACACACACACACACACACACACACACACACACACACACACACACACACACACACACACAACAGACTGAAGGTTAATCTTGGAAGCCACAAACATATGTATAGTGCTCAATTCACACATTCTCTCTCTCTCTCTCTCTCTCACACTGATAGTGACAGAGGAAAGCGTTTCTAAAACAGTAGTACAGTGACACCAGCGTAGCCGCTAGCACTCTGTCACGTACACTACCGGCGGATTAAACTCTGACAGTCTGAATTCTCTTCTTGCAAATATTTTTACTATTTAAAATAGCACATCTGTTTAAATTGACTTTCAAACAGTAATGTGTTTCTGTGATGTTCAGCATCATTCCTCCAGTCTTCAGAAATCAGAATGATATACTGACTTACTGCTCAAAACAACAGCATTTATATCTTTTATCATCACGTTTGATCAATTAAATATGGATAATAATAATCAGAAATGTGTGTTGAGCAGTAGATCAGTTTATTATCATGATGTCTGCAGATCATGTGACACTGAAGACCGGAGGAATGATGCTGAACATCACAGAAATTCACACAGAAAACAGCTGAATTACATTAGAATAATATTTTATAATTTCACTGTATTTTTAATCAAATGAAAGTAGCCTTGAGGAGCAGAAGAGACTTCTACAGAACTCCTTCTGTTCAAATAGCTAATCTTATGTTAAAGGATCATATAGATATACTCGCTCTTAAGAGTGCTGCAGGTGTCATTTCACAAGAAACCAGAGCAAAACACAGCCTGACGCTTCTGAACGATTACTGTGTTCATGACTCACAGTTCTGATATGATTCAGCAAGGTAAACCTAACAGCATGCGGTTAAACAAAAACACACATACTAGAATACCACAATACCACAAGTGCTGTGACCAACCAATCTGCATGACATCACAGGTTACGACCTTTCAAAGGCATTCAGGAGGTTCTTGGACATGAACCGAACAGAAAAAAGAATCTTTTAGGGTTTTACTAAACACAGGCCATATCCCGCTAAAGCTGCAAAATAACTGACAAGCTGGAATGAGAGTAAGCCTGTATTTACAGCAACTGTGACATCATTATTCTAGGAGTTCTTCACAGAGATTCAAGGATCAGAAGTGATTCAAGCCGTATTCTCCTCAGACAGAAGTCTGATATTTACAGGAATTATTCATTACGGTTTCATAAATAAGAACCGATTGAAATTCACTTTTTAGGGTTTAGGGTTTATCTCAACACAAGCAACATCTATATTCCAGCTGTTCCAGAACTGTTCTATCACTTATACAAACTAACTCATGGAAAAGAACCGACTGCAACGAACGAATCATACAAAATCAATAATATCTCACTAAAGCGGCAGATTTCAGACTCAATATCATTTTAAATTATTCATAGTGCTGTCAAACGATTAATCGCATCCAAAATATAGTTCTTGTTTACATAATATATATCTATATACATGTATGTGTGTGTGTGTATATTTATTATGCATTTATAAAGACACACACATACTGCATATCTTCAGAAATCATTTACATGTTTATATTTATATCCATATAATTTATATTACACATAAAAAATAGTTTTAAATCTTAAACGTAACATACTTTTCTAAAACATACACATGCATGTTATGTAATTAATATATATTGGATGTGATTAATCATTAATTATTCCACAAAATATATTTAATAAACGATTCACAGATGTGAACTGATTCTTAGAAAACATTTGTTTAGGGTTTTACTCAACACAAGCATAATCCCACTAAGAAATACATCTACTCAATATGATTTTAATATTCCCTGATATTTCATTAATGACTTCTTCAAACCGATTCATGGATGAGAACCGATTCGGTTTTACTGTAGGGTTTACTGCACACAAGCAACATCTGTACACCTGCAAACAACAGCCTCACACTCCTTCTGTGATAGCTTATGATTTCTGTGATGATATGATCATATCTCGAGTCAGGAATCAGAAGAAGCGCTGCTGCTGCAGTCATGAACGAATCAGTGATCGATCAGAACAAACACTGAGTCTGAGAGTGTGTGTGAATATATGAGCGAGCAGCATTCCTGTCAGAACCCACACACACACACACACACACACACACACACACACACACACACACACTGTCACTCACAGGTCACTATGGGTTTGTTCTCCATCGTGTAGATGATGGGCTTCTCCTCATGGGGCTCCATGGGTTCCGTTCACCAGCTTCAGTCCACCATCAACAGAGTAATCGATCACAATCACCGCCGCTAATGTATCGATGAGGCCCCTTCACTCTCCATTTCCTATCTGCTGACACCGAGTGACGACTTCCGCCCGCGTCACCGCCACACCGGAAGTACACGCGCTGCTTTGTACAAACCAAGACATAAGAAAAGCTTGAAAGTAGTTCTTTTCTGTTTTTAGTGACTTATAATTTTCAAAACTACTGCTGCTTTGTAATGAACTTGATTCTGGTTGTATTTATTTTCTTTGAAATGCATTTACACTGTGAAATATTTACCTTGATGTACTAAAATAATAGAACACACACACACACACACACACACACATAGATATATATATATATATATATAAAATGACAAAACCTCAAAATTACTAACCCTAAAAATATTAAATATATATATATATATATGTGTGTGTGTGTGTATATATATATATATATATATATATATATTACTTGATATAAAATAAACTCATTCATTTTACCCTGATGTACTAAAATAATTCAAGCCAAAACTTTGCATATAAAAATAACAAAGTAAAATTGACAAAACCACTAAATGACCACAAAAAACTTTATTAAAATTAAATACAAATATATAAATCTCGACGGTTGCAGACTTTTACTTTGAAACAGCACATTTCTAGAACACGTCTACTAGAGGACAAGGACTTGAACTTTGAAAAGTGTCGCTCCGTTCGCCTTGACCTTTTATTTTGAAATCGAGCCCAGTGCGCCGCCATGTTCTTATGAACGCGCGCTTCACGCCGCACGCAGAACACGAGCGCCATTAGCGTGAGACAGCAGGCCTTCACTGAGGAGAAATCGAGAGAAAACCGATCAATCGGTCGGATTTAAATGTCTTTCGGTCGACGTTCGCCATAAAACGGAGCCACAATGACGTCCAGCACCAATGTGATCCAGGTGACGAACGTTTCTCCGAGCAGCACCGCGGAGCAGATGCGGACCCTGTTCGGCTTCATCGGAACCATCGACGAGCTCAGACTCTTTCCTCCTGAGTGAGTACAAATGTCCCAAAACATACCCCTCAGAGAGCTAAAACATTTAAATAAGCTTTTTTAATAAAGAGAGAGAGCTATACACACACATAACTTACTGCACTGCGTCTTTCTAACAATACCACACTTCTGTTTATTCATCCCGATAAGTGTGCAGATATAGAAATACAGCGCGTTCACACTCGCACAGATGATCTCAATCTTCTAAAATAGATCAACTACACAATCCAGAACTCCCCTGCAGCAGTTAAACCGCTCATCCTTGGGTTTCTTTGTAATATAGTCGATGATTTATTGTTAGCTGTGAGCTACACGCGATACGTTCTGACGGTTAAAACACTAAGAATTGATGCTTGGTGCACTTATTTTACATTAGTTTCGCTTTATTGTACAAAGAGCCTTGCGTCACGCCTAGCTGCGTCTGTGCGTCATCAAACCGACGCACGTAATTAAACACGCCTCTGATCGCGCGGGGTTTCTGCGGGTTTAAGAAGCTTTATTTCTCTCTTCCACGGCATTAAAGACTTGAATTGGAGCAGGAAAAGACCGTCGTGGCATAAAATATGGCAAAAATAAATAAATCTCTTCCTCCGTGTTGTTTGTTTTCAGTACAAATAAATAAATATAACGTTTAATAACGAGTCTTTTTTTTTTCAGTACAAATATGTAAACACCCTTAAATCATACATTTAACGTTAGTGGAGATGCAAACTGGTCATATGAAGTCTTGTTTTCTTAGAAACCGAGTTTGATTAAAACAAGGGCAAATATGTCAATGGGGGAATAAAAGCTTGAGTTCTTCCACTTGCAGATCTTTCTCAAGTGAATTTGTATTTTTAGATGTTAGTACTAAAAAATAGACCAAAAATACTGAGGAAAAGCATGCATTGTTTGCAGTGTGATCAGACGATTCAGTAGAATTTAAGCATTCTAGTGTTTGTGATATTTCAATTATTTTTGTAAAATGAACTAAAAAGGACTTGAAATTAGTTTTAAGTTGTATTTTTAAACGTCGAAACATTGTTAATGTAAGACCTTATTGACGTATTGTTCCATACAATTTATTCCAATAATTTCCTTTACTTGATCGTAAAAAAATACGTTTTACAGAATGTTTGCACACAGATTCCTGCTGTTATTCAAACCAGGCCAGTAGGTGGCGATGTGACTGTTAAAACGCATACTTCGAAATCTGTTTAACAGTTTATTGCGTGAGTGACAAACACATCTAAGGCTGCGAAATTATTAATCGCATTAAGAATAAATGATTGTTTATATACTGTATGTGTATATATATATATATATATATATATATATATACCGCAATTAATTACACCCAAAATGAAAATTTTTGTTTAAATAATGTGTGCATATTGTATATATTTATTAGTATGTATACAGTAGTAATCTTTCATCAAAGTTGTCCTAAGATAAGAATAGGTATTGTTTTTGATTTTAGGACAACTTTTGATGAAAGATTTTGATCCACTTCGAATGTTGACTACTGTTACTAGTAAAAAAAAGCATGCAAGTATAAATTAAGGAAATTATATATGTGCATATATATATATATAGACATAAAAGGTTTTTTACACGTATAATAAACACCTACATATACACGCAGTACACACATAGTATGTAAACAAACTGTAATTGTTTCGTAAACCGTCAAATGTTTTTGTTTTCTGGTTGAATCGCGCAGAAACCCTGCTGTAGGCTCAGGAACGCACATGCATGCGTGATCTCTCTGCTCCATCATCAGGCAGAATGTAGGCTTCTCCACTAGCTAACTTGTGTTCTGTGCTTCTGTTGTTTTTCACCCATCGAAAAACACCGGGCGCCGCCATATCTGCAGTGAAGGTAGGCCGCGGGCGGATCAGCTCCAGAGCCGGCAGATCTAGAGCCGAGCCGGATCTTGGGTGTTTATGCTCGAAGCGTGACTGTAGGAGCTGTTGTTGAACCTTGTGTGTACATCTGGCAAAAGCATCTATATTTTCTTTCAGTGATTCTCCCTTGCCTGTGACTTCACGTGTATGTTTTGTAAAGTTCCACGAGCCGGAGTCAGTCGGAGTTTCCCAGCATCTGACCAACACGGTGTTCGTGGACCGAGCCCTGATCGTCGTCCCCTTCGCCGAAGGTTTGTGCCGCTCTTTTGCCATCTTCACGTTCATCACGCGGTCGATCCCTTTGCAGTGTGTACTAGACAACGGCATTAGCGCAGTGAATCCCAGGTGTATATGTCAGTGGCAGGAGCTGATGTTTAACTCATTGCCTTTCCAGTTTAGTTCCATTTTTTTGTTAAACTTTTCTCTTTGTCATTTGTGTGTGTGATTTTTATAGTGAACAAGGCAATTGCAGAGCCGGCAGATGTCTGAGAGTGACCCTCTGCTGCCCTGTAGACAAATAAACGCGGCGGCCCACGTGTTTCCCTGCTGTAAACTATAATCCTCTCTCTTGTGTCTCCATCTGAGCGCACAGACAAAGATCGATCGCTCTATTCATTGCAAAGCACTAATGTTTAGGCTGAGAGAATGTTTCTACTTTGCATGCTAATAAAGTACGGTAAGATGAGCTGTAGCGCTTTATGCATGAGTGTTTAGCACGCGTAATGTTAGGGCTTTACTGTGCGATTGTGATATTAGGGCCCTATGATTTCCACCATCGAACCGGGCATAAAGGTTGAATTTACCGTATAATGTCACGGAATTTGGATCAATTAAAGTAGATTGAACCTGCATCTCTGTGAATGAACGACGCAGACATGTGGTTACGTTTATTAGAAGCACACAATGATTTCAGCGTTTGACGTTTCTCTGAATGAGCTCGTAAATACGTGAACAACATCTCCTCCAAACTAGCCTCATATCATACATACACAACAATTTAGAGATATTAACGCCAACCTGTCAAAATAAAAGTTTTACTTGAATGTAGAAATATATTACTATTGTTCAGTGGAATGTATGTAATAATACCATCACTACTAAAATTAGCACAATCACACAATTCTTTCAATTTAGGATTTTATTCATTTTAATTTAATTTTCTAATAGTAAATCCATGGTTAATTTTTATTGTTTTCAAATAATTATGCCTTTATTTGATTAGAAAATTTAAATATACAAAAAAATCTAATAATTAGACATGCTAATATACAACAATAAAACATAAGGTAAATAAAATAAGGCATTTTATTGGGCTTACACTTATTAGTTTGTTTTAATAAATTAAGATTAAAGTTTCATGATGATTTTAAAAATGCTTTTTGATTAATGCAGTTTAATTAAATTGTTAAAACTGGGAAGAAGTAAAATGGATTTCATAGGGTCCTATAATATTTCTCCAAACTCCCTTTAATATTTTCTGCTTTTGAGTAAGAATCAGGTCTAGAATGTTCTTTTGTTCCTCTCCACATGACTGAAAAAGGCCTGAGAAGCTTTTTAACGGTCGTTTCTGTTTTTTGTTGTTGTGTTTTCCAGTTCTTTTCCCTGGTTCTGCAAGTCCTGTAAACCAGGCCCAGCAGAAAATGCCACCCAACAGTTTTGTCTTCTGCAGCTTGTCCTGTTTCTCTCTCTCTCTCTCTTGTATTCTCTCTCTCTCTCTCTCTCGTGTGTGTGTGTGTGTGTGTCAGTGAAGATTGTGTCGTTTGGAGTGAAATATTAATTTCAGAGGCGCTCACCCAACGGATTCCATGCACTCACCAAACTCTCATTGTCATTTAACTCTAGTTATTTTCCTCTTCAGCATTTGACACAAAGTCTAGAGTTAAAAATGGGCTTTTGCTGGAAGTTTATACCATAGTGTTCTGTTTTAGACCAGGTAACGGCAGCTTTAGCTCTCACATGCCAGCAAAAGCCCCGTAAAGCAATGTTATTTGCATTAGTAATGGTAAGTCATGCCATCAGTGGATTGATGAACTGTCATTTGATGCTGACACCCGAATCATAAACTCTGTTTTGTCTATCTTGATGTCTCTGTGTGCTTTTATAGCGAAGCAGCTGACCTGAATCGCTTGTTCATTATACAACTTATGAAACTTGAGAGCACATCCCAGTGGAGATCCGGCTGTGCTTGCTTACATTTGGTTCATGACTTAAAAAATCAAGTTCAGGTGATAACATCTTGGCAGTGTGTCTAGTGTCATTTCCTTTTCTTGTAGTATTGTGCACTTGATGCTTTTGTTAAGGGACCTCATGTGTTAGCTTCCTCTGACAAAGCGAGTACTGATGTCAGTGCAAATGTAAAAAGAAAGTTTGACTTTGTGGGTCTGTCTGTGTGTGGCGCGAGAAGCGAGGCGTGGTTTGATTGTACCGTTTCCGTCCTGCAGGAGTGATTCCTGATGAATCCAAGGCTCTGTCGCTGCTCGCTCCAGCCAATGCCGTCGCAGGACTGCTGCCAGGAGGCGGGCTCCTCCCGACGCCCAACCCCGTCCCATCTGTGAGTGTTCTGTAGATGTTTACACACAAACGTTTGAATTAGAGTTGTGCATGAAACTGGGATAATGCGAAATATTTGCAAATAAAGCATAGTTTCCGTTCCAACGAGTCAAAGAATACAAAATCATCACTTGATCGGAGAACCCACTGAATTAAATTTATTTGCGAAACTGGGATATCGCATCATAATTGCGAATAAAGCACAGTTTCCACTAACAACTGTAAGAAAAAAAAATCATTGCTTACTGATAAATGCTAAATACTGCTAAGAAAAGTAAAAGCCACTGAATTAAACATTTGCGCAAAACTGGAATATTGCATAAAACATTTGCGAATACACCATTTCCTTCCAACAAGTCAAAGAGAAGAAAATCGTCTCTTCTTGATAAACTTGCACTAAATATCACTAAATTAAATGTTTGAGCAAAAACTGGAATATCGCATAACTATTTGCAAATAAAGTACAGTTTTCATCCAACAGGTCAAAGAGAACAAAATCATCGCTTACTGATATTTAGCGGCAGTTTATCACTAAGAAAAAAATTATCCACTGAATTTTTTTTTTTTTTTTAACGCAAAACCTGAATATCACAAAATATCTGCGAATAAAGCACCGTTTCCATCCGACGGGTCAAAGAAAACAAAATCGCCGCTTGATCAACTGGCACTAAACATCTCAAAGAAAAGTAGAAGGCACTTAATTTAATGTAAAAATGCAAAACTAAAATATCTCGATATTTGCAAATAAAGCACCAGCTCCATCAAACGAGTCAAAAAGAAGAAAATCATCACTTACCGTGATTTATTGGAGAATCCACAGAAATGAACTTGTGCGCAAAACCTGAATATCACATGAAATCGGTGCGCTAGTCAAAGTTATGCTGTCTTTTAGCGCAAAGCCATATGATGATTTATTTTTTTATTTATTTTTATTATTATTCTGTAAATGTGTTTCCGTTATAACATTATAACAAATATATAACGTTATAACAAAACTAACATTCCGTTAGTTTTTTTGTTTGTTTTTTCTAATTAAACCAAGTTTATCCTACACCTAATGCACATCTTGGTAGTTGTTTTTCTTTCTTTTTGGAGGTTTGCTCAACAGTAGGTGTAAGGAAGCACTCCTGTAATGAAGCTGATGTTTTTTTTGTCTGTCCTTAGATCGGTGGCGTTCCTCTTGGAGGTCTAGGAGGGCCGAACTTGGACCCCATGGCAGCTCTGGCCATGGCGGCACCCAACATAAACACTCAGGTTTGACCTTTGACCTCCTGCAGCAGTGGTCGTGTTTGTAAACCGGATCTGCTGAACTCTGTACTAAACGTTGATGTGTTTTTCTTCTTAGTCTTTGTCAGCTGAGCAGCTTATGAAGCTTATGGCATCCATAGACCCCAAGTAAGTCCAAAAATATCAAGCATCTTTTACTTTTTCCAAATTCCTTTTTTCTCCCTAAGATTCCTGGGTATTTTTTCCTCCCCCTTTTCAATTTCATTGTTTAAATGCAGTTGTAAGCATCGAGTTAACCAGGTTCTGATTAAAGTTAAGACGCACTTCTGTGGTTTCAGGCTGAATCATCTGGCCGCTGGACTGAGTCTGACCCCGGGACTGAAGGCGGACGGCTCGAATAAAGAGATCGAAGAAGCCATGAAGAGAGTGAGAGAGGCACAGTCTCTGATCTCAGCAGCCATCGAGCCCGGAAGTGAGTGACTGACACGCTAGAACACAGATATCCGCTTGTGTGAATGAAAGAACGGTGTGATAAAGAGCTTGTTTCTCCAGGTAAGAAGGATGATAAACGCAAGCGCTCCAGGTCCAGGTCCAGATCCAGACGCAGGAGGTCCGGGTCCCGCTCCAGGCACAGGTTTGTGGAGACGATGTTTAGACTCTGAATGTAAAATTAAAACCTCCAGTAGATGGCAATAAGTCACTGTTAATAAGTGAGTCATTACAGTTCAACTGAATCATTTGAGCAGATGATTCATTCAGTAACGAATCACCGCTAAGTTACTCAGAGACGCTTGTGTTTGGAATTATTTGTTGTCGATGTAGCACGAAAACAGGAAATATGGTGTCTAAAACACAAATCTCTTAATGAACATCTAGTTTATTGAAAAAATCAATGTCATATTTGTAATCATGGTCATTGAAACGGTCAAAAAATGTCCATCTTTGTGTGCAATTGATTAACTAGGCTCGACAGATATTTGTAATACTCATAATTTTATGGCCGTAGTACAGTGGTGGTCTGATTTGAGTTTCCTGTGAGTGCAGGCGTTCTAAGAGTCATTCCAGACGGAGATCTCGCTCCAGGAGCAGGAGGAGGTCTAAGAGCCCGAGGAGGAGGAGGTCTCATTCCCGAGAGCGCAACAGACGCTCCAGATCCAGGTGAGAGCAGCTCCGGAGCCTCAAGGCCTGTACACACCGGGACGAATATCGCACGCGCATTTCCTTAGCGTTTTTCGTGACGTTTTTCGCCAGGATACC
>JAUMHP010000060.1:18319437-18335217 GCA_032361065.1 Enteromius trimaculatus
GATGCTAGCAGCTCTACATTCATCTTGGGCATCTTTTACTTTCCTCTTTCTTGCAGTGATCTTGAGCGCCACCAAGTTGTGTTTTACTGTAACTTCAGCAGCTCCGGTCACGTGAAAAAAAGCCCTTATCTCACTGGTCGGCCAGTTTTTAACGCGGCGTGTCAAATAAAAAAACGTCCGAGGCGTTTTTAAAAAAATTCGCTTTCACGCCTGCCGTTTTTCGCTTCGGTGTGTACACTCACATTGGCACCCTTTGTTTAGTCATGGCGCGTTAAACGTCGGCGATATTCGTCCCGGTGTGAACAGGCCATCAGGCTTTCTCTGGCTCAGTGTGCATCAGCACTGCTTCATTCAGTGTTTGTTTCTCCTGTAGAGATCGGAGGAAGGAGGACAAGAACAGAAAACGCTCAAAAACTCCACCCAAGAGCTACAGCAGCGCCCGACGCTCCCGCAGCTCCAGCCGGTGAGTGAACACATCATCCGATCAGTTCAGTTTCTCACAAAACGGTTTAATAAAAAAAACACATTTAAGAGAATGGATTTGACGGTTTCACAATAGTATCATACTTTTGTTGTTGTTAAATTTTATTATTGTTTTTGTGATTTAATATTCAGATACTAGTACATATTGCAAATAAGTTTATTTTACAACCCTACTTTTGATTATTAACCTGAAAGTGCTGGTTATAATTCCCTTTTTGCGGCTGGTTTTTGCCTTTAGAACGATTCTAACCTTGTTTTTTCACAAATGCGCTGTTAAAGTAAAGATGTGGGGTTAGACTAGCTCGGATCTGGTCTAAACCACGCTAGTGTTGACCAGTGAATGTCTTCCTCCAGAAAACGGCACAGGAGAAGTCGAAGCACGTCTCGATCGCCGAAGAAGTCTCGATCTCCCAAAAGGAAGCTGTCCCGCTCCCCGTCTCCTCGCAGGTAACACACACACAACACCGTTTGTTTTTGTGAAAGTGGGGACTCTTCTACACCAGCCCTACACCTACTCTTTGCAGGAAACTACAGGCTTTTTTAGATTTTCCAAAAACGTCATTCAGTGATTTATTAGTGTTTGGAAAAGTGGGGAAATACGGTAATTCCTGCCATACCCTTGTGATTATACACAATTATATATAATTACTCCCATTCTATATTTATGTCCTCATTTGTCACAAAAACGTACACACACCTCTTTCCTCAGACCTACATTAACCTGAAAACTCTCTCTCTCTCTCAGACACAAGAAAGAGAAAAAGAAGGATAAAGACCGCGAGAGAGACCGTGACCGAGACAGGAAGGATGACTGGGACAGAAATCGGGACAAAAGGGAACGCTCCTCCAGCAAGAAGAGCAAAGACAAAGAAAAGGACCGAGACAGAGACCGGAAGTCTGACAGCGAGAAGGGAGATGTGAAGGTACACCTGTCTCACTGGCCTACACCTGCGCTTTATATTCTACACCGCTAGCAAGCTGTAGGCAGTTTGGCCAAAAAAACATTTTACTTTTTATTTTATTTATTTTTATTATTATAGTAAATGCTAAATGTTTATTTCAGGGTTAAAGCCAGATTTTGATTAAATGAAACCACACCATTAATTATTTATTATTAGAACTGACCCTTATGACTGGTTTATAAAAACAATACTCAATGTGAAATAGCAGATCATTTAAACGTCACTGCAGACGATGTACACGGCGCAGGTCTAGTCCAGCTTCTGAATAGTTTGTGTTTTGCAGGTGACCAGGGACTATGATGAGGAGGAGCAGGGCTATGACAGCGAGCGTGAGAGGAACTCGGACGCTGCCTCATCACCGCCGGCTAAAGAGCTGTTAGCAGACAGCGCAGATGATGCGGGTCGCGGCGAGTCAGATGGACACAGCGAAGACCAGCGAGACGAAGACATGGACATGAGCGACTAAAACAGCCCACGGATCAGTGTTTGAGAGTTCAGATGAAGGGAAGCTCGTCCGATATCAGTCAGCTTTCCTCTCTGAACTCCTTCATTCCTTCATGTTTTTTAAATTCTGCACCCTCAGAATCTGCTGTATTTACTGGTACATGCTCATCTTACCATGTTCCCCAGGTTTTAGAGCTGTTTCTTCTCTCATGGCTGATGTGGAACGACGTTATACTGTATATTTAGTGTAGACCGTTGATAAGTACACCCATTCGCTATGTCTGTTTGCAGTTTCTATTTAAACCAATTACCCCTAATTAAAAGTGCTTGGATAACATTGTCAAGCAGTGTTTTTTTTTTTTTCCTTTTTAATAAATTGCATTTGTTTTTTATAGTTAGCCTGAGTTAGTTTGTCTTTTTAAACTTGCAGAACGTTTGTGGAACTTCACGTAAACTGGATGACGTTTCCTCGCAGGTCATTCAACAGCTGTATTTACCGCAATGTTTTTCCGTAGTGAACACACGCCGTCATCATAGACTGTAGTTTGCTAAGAAAATGACTTCTCTCTGTACTGTTTGCAATGTTACGAACTGAAAATAAAACTTCATATAAAATTCTTGTGGCTTTGTTCCTTTGAAACTGTCTGTTTGAATTTGCATTGTTTATATTGTGTTTATTACTTTACGGCCCGGTTTCACAAACGGGCCTTAGCTTAAGCCAGGCATTAGTTAAATTAAGATATTTAAGCTTTTACAAAAATGCCTTGTAAGAAAATATTACAGGTGTGCATCTTAACACAGAACAATGACACTGACATGTTTTAAGTCAGATATTTCAGAGCAAGATATTTTCATCTGAGACAGCTCAGACATGCAGTTTAGTCTGGGACTAGCTTAAGCCTTGTCTGTGGAACTGGGGGAATGTTTTTTTTTTCTTTGTGTCCAGCTCTTTGTGACTGTCTATGAAAAGCACTTAATAAATAAATCTTACTTGCATTGCTAGGGCTATTAGAGGCTTAAACACTAAATTAACAGGTGTTTGTATTGCACTTCAGAAGTCGTTTTTAGCATTTAGTGCTTTAATTCCAATGCAGACTCTTTAATGGATCGATTCTTACGTGTTTTTTCCCGCGCTTTCAGTGATGGGTTCCACGTCAACGCTTTCTGATTATTGGAGTTCTGTAGCTTTAAATGCTCGAGGTTTTAAATAATGGACACTGATTGGCTGTCAATCGTTTTAAAGGATATATCAATTTTGAGACAACATCTCTGATATAGATATTAAGGATATTATTTCACGATTGCTTGTGCGTCACCTCGTAGTTTACGGCGTAGGTTCGACGCTGAAGTATAAATTGGGCTTTAGCCTGCATGACTCGCTAAATACATATGAGTATTGATAAAGGTTTAAATTGTTTTACTTTTACCGATAATGTTATATTACCTTAAAGCTGCTGGTGAGCCAAACGTAGTCCAATCAAGAACAACACAAACAATATTAATACTCAATCAATCCTCTGAGGTGAAGGTTCTGTTGGGCCAGGTCAGCATTTTCCCGCTCTGAACCATGCGACTGACCAATCAGAATCAAGTATTCCAGAAAGCCGCGAAATAAAAATAGTTCTCGAGCACATTATTCATCAGTTATTTAGTTAATTTCTAAAAGTTTTATTTTTAAATACTTAAGTTAAATTATATGAGGCTACCTAAAGTTAACAATAAATGCATTACTTTTATTTTTACAGTGACATTACACCTATTTCAGTTAAATCATTTTTTTCTGTATTACTTTTAACCCATTAAATATACTTAAAGGAATAGTTCGCTTCCAGAACAAAAATTGACAGATAATATAATCACCCTTTGTCATCCAAGATGTTCATGTCTTTCTTTCTTGCAGTCATAAATAAGTTTTTGTACTGTTATTGTTCTGTTTTTCAGGAAAACAGTTCAGAATTCTCTCCATGGACTTATTGTGCCCAAATTTAAAATCACCTTCAAAGAGTCCTCAAAGAGAATCTGTTTTCCTACAAAACACACACTTTTTTTTTTTTTTTAACATCACTCCGACAGTTAGGGTTGGTCTAAAAACTCCCATTTCATTTTCTCCTCCAACTTTGAAATCGTCCTGATTTTGTTCTTAAATGAACTAAAATAGACTCTTCAAGCACCTTTAGAATATTATGATTAAGATATTATCAATATCTTGCTAATAAAGACAGTTTGACCAAAACAAAAGACTGATACATGGACATTTTATTAATTACAATTTGTCGTGTAAAAGTGAAGCAGGTTCATACAAGGTTCCTGCTGTACATCCGAGAGTTCAATGCATTTGGGAGAAAATATGATGAATTACTGAAGGCATAAAGCAACTCTAAAAACAATGACATGAAATGCAGGAAAAAAAGAAGTTGGTAACACAACAAAAATAAAAAAGGAAAGCGGCAAAACACATGAGTTTCCACACTAACCAGTAGTGGGTCATGGAAGCGTCGCAGCACGTTTCCATTCGGACAAACGAAACACAAAAGACATAAAAGACGAAGGGATATTGCTGGTGCAAACGTGACGTGAGCTCCTCTTCCCTCGGCACACAGCAAACACACATATAAAACACTCAGGAAAGATGTCGCCGCCGTATCTCCCTAACATTTTACACTAATATCTCAATAAACATACTCGTCAGTTATATGTCAATCAGTTATACATCAGTCGATTATACTACATTGGAAAACATATTTCAATTTGAATGTATTTACATCCATCTATCAAGGTGAAAGTAACGTGAAGGTCTTGTCCTTTTCTGCTACATTTACATCCGGTCCGGTGCGGTACGATCCTCCACTAGGATGTGAGAAAGCAAACATACAAGTGAAGGGCAGAGTGAACGAGCTCGTTTCCCATAATGCAACAAGCAAACGAACCGGAGTGGGAAGTGGTATTTACACAGAGTTTGTAGAAATGACTGTATTCTGTGACCGGTTTCATACAATTCAAATCATTTACAGACGCCGTCCATTTCTTTCCTAAATATACACGCTTCCTTTAAGTGAAGTATACAAGTTTGTAACAGTTGTACAAAGATATATATGAAAACTCGGCGTGTGTAATAATAATTTATAATGCCGTATTTCCTGCCAGGTACAGGGGTGAAGCGACGCTCCGTGTTTGTAGCGTACCAGTCCGGAGCTTCATCATGTAGTGCAGCTGCGCTCCGCTTCCCGTTCACACTCGCTTCAGCACGATCCCTTTGTGTTCGTATGACGTCAAGTATTTCCTACACGTGTCCATCTGCGACGGGTCTGGATTCTGAGATGGGAGGAGATGGAGGCGGGGTGGAGCGGGAGGGGGAGTGGCTCAGAGGTCTGGGAAGCGGCTGGGATCCTCTTTGTAGTCGTTGGGAATCGTAAAAATGGAGTCGTCGAACTCGTCGTAACGGAACTCCTGAAAGGTCACGGTGGCAGTGATGGTGGGGAAAACAGGGATGTCTGGAACAGAAGCGCACCATCATCATCATCATCATCAGAAGAAGATGCTGCATTTGCATTACTTTGGAATTATGGAACAACGAGAAAATTCTAATTCATGCAGCCTCCAAGTGCATCCACATTCGCATTGGCCAAATGCACCAAATCACCTTCATATCATTTTACAAAATCCTAAACTTTGATTAAAATCAACCATTCTATTATTTTTTGCAGATATTGGACATTTACATTAGGCTTTGTTTTTTTAATTACATTAGTTATAACTGTGTGTTGTTTACTGTGTATATTGTTTATGGTTTATTAGTTTACATTGTATTGTTTACGGTGTATTTTACAGTTTTAGTTAACAGTATTTTTTAAGTGCTGGCAAATTATTAATCATGAGAAATCGCATAAAAAATAAAAAAGTGTTTGCTTACAAAATATATGCGTGTATACTATGCATATTTTAAAAAAATATATATGTTACACTTATTAAATATATTTATACAAAATAGAAAATATAAGAATAAATACAAAAGAATGATTATATGAATGGATATATTTTAGAAATATGTGCTTTATGTGTGTGTAGTAATATATCCATAAATATACACTGTACATATAAAACCTATCTCAGATGCAATTAACTGTTTGACAGAATTTTATATATATATATATATATAAATAAAAGCTGTTTTTTGGCGTTTTTGCTGCATGTATCCGTTTACCTAGTTTGACAGGAAATCCAGGCGGAAGCTTCATCTGAACAAATTCTCTGAGTTTATTAAAGTGCTTGAAGGGTGCGATGACCTCCAAAACATTTAACAGCCTGTAAAACAAGCGATCAGTGATCAGTGAGAATCAGAGCATGGACACGGTCAGGAGTCAGCGGCGCGCCGGACACTTACGACTCGATGCCCAGAGGGAAGTCCTGACTCATGGCTACAGTTGCTTTGAAGTTCTTCTTGCTCTCTTTACACACGAGCTCTCGGCCTAGATGAGGAGCCCTGGAAGACACCAAACACAGGACATGAGCCTCACTTGACCTGCACTTGTGTCCAGCAATATTCAGAAGCCAGCAGTTTCTCATATGGACATCTGTGAAGATAAAACACCTATTATAGAGTTGTGTATATGTGATATAGAGTTGTGTTCCTGGAGCGCAGCACAGACATATTTTTATACAGTACGAGTCAAAATGAGTCAAATATCATGTTTTGTCCTCTCCTAACAAACACTTATGACTGGTTGCTGCTCTTCTTTTTCAAACATGATTTTGGTGTTTGTAAAAACACGGGGATTTTTCCACGAGATAAACACAGATAAATCCCGGACCACCCCCTGTATATGGTGAAAATCCCTGAGGAACAGGTACTGTCCAGACAGGGCTTACGATGGAGATCTGACGTACTTTCCCGTCTCAGAGGTGATGTACTCCTCCCAGGAGATAGTGTTTGGAGACGGAGCGGTCAGCGACTGACGCCTCACCGGCTGAGAGAGCAGAGAAACACAGTCAAATACAGACAATACACTACAATACGCTCGACTGCCAGAAGAGGGCGCCATACATATAGACATATCCATACTAATATATTAGCTGTTATTTATTACATAAGTAATGAGGGTTTATGTTAATGATGTATTTACACACATTTTTGTGACAGTTACATGATTTTCACTTTAAATTGGAGGAGCAGCTGGAAACAGGATGGAGTAATGTACTTTCAGAATGGTTGGAGGCTGACGTTAATCACACAGCCCTGGCTAAAGCTCACCTCCAAGCTCTGCTCGATGATGCTCCCTCCTTTGCTGAAGCTCTCCATGATGGCCTTGTTCCTCAGGATGTCCTCCTCGCTCAGATGCTCTCGTCTCTTCCTGGACTCTAGGACCAGGCCGTTGACCATGTAGAAGTCTGCCAGGAAGTTCCCCACTCGCTCCTGTGGGGACAACATCCAAACTCTCAGTGCACACCACAGATGGCGTCTCTAATCAGATTTAGATGAGGTTCCTCTGAGAGCGTTTTGGACTGACTCTTAATATTAAAAATCACAGCAGTGACAGAAATTGACTGCAGCGTTCCTTGAAATTGGAAGCGTTTCTATCTGCTGATAACACTAGTGTTCTGCTGATTGTGTGTGTTGGTGTCTCAGACACGTACGGTCTTGTCCTCTCTGAAGAGCCAGCCGGTCTGAGCGCGGGAGAAGGTGATGGATTTGGTGGAGAGCGTAGCGGAGTAGATGTCGCTGCTCATCAGGATGTCCACCTCCTCCTCCGTCTCCATCTCTGACTCCTGAAACACACACACACACGTGTCACACACACACCGGAGCGGAACACGCACGACGAGCGAGCAGACGGAGAACGTGCCTCGTGATGAATCCTCTGATAAACCTTCTGTTCGTTGTCCAGAACCACGAAGGACTCTGAGGGAGCAGCGTCTCCACAGAAGATGAAGCTCAGGTCTCCTCGCTGACACTTCATATCAGTGAAGTCAATCAGTGTAGTGTCCAGACTACACACACACACACACAGAGAGAGAGAGAGTTTATTTTTTTCCTCATTTAATGTTAATATTAAAGTTTTAGTAATTTTGTTGTCTACATATTTTATAAATTAAGAAATGAAAAAAAACCATCTTAATTTATTATTATGTTATTATTATAATTATTAATTAAAACTAATTTGATTGAGAGACTTGGACAACAACTAAACGTTCCGTATCCAACTGTGTATTCATTGAAAATTTAGTTAAATATTTATGAAAAATTACAATCAAAAAACAAAACAAAGGTTAAAATAATAAAAGATGGTGATGAGTAAGTCATGAGCTGTTCTGGGTGTGTAGAGATGTGTATTCACAGAGCAGAAATGTGAGTGTCTGACTATGGATCTGACGTACCGGATGTTGATGCCCTGTTTGTAGATCTTACAGGCGTCAGAGGGTAAAATCCGTGAGAGTAAAGGCACTGAGGAAGAGAAAATCAACAGCTTCAAACACAATCCAAACTAAACACACACACACACTCTCTCTCTCTCACACACACACACACACTCACCCCAGCTCTGGAAGTCCCAGTGCAGCTCCAGATAGAAGTCACCCAGCTGTCGAACAGAAACACAACAGTATATTTACAAAACAATTACAAAAGCTTGATATTTAATATAATTTTTTTAAAATTCACTTTTGCTCATTCATTTATTTATTGCCATATTAGATAGAAAGACCATCAGTAGAAATTAAAATAGTAATTTCAATAACAACACAGCATTAAATTAAGAAAATTATAAACAATAATTTAACAATATCTTGGTAAAAAACTACATTATAAAATCTCTTTCAGCTTGATATCTGATTTAAAAAAAACCCCACCATTTTCTAATTTATTATTATTATTTCCTAAATTATTTTTTTAATAAAATGCCATATTACCAGCAAATACTATTAGTAAAAATTAAAATAAAATTTCAATAAATTAAGAAAACTGTATTACATTTTATCTTGTAAAACACAGCAATTATAAAAAATAAATTCAGCTGTAAATTTTAAGGAAAACCTACATGTTCTGCATTTTTTAAAAATAAATTAGCCAGTAAAACCCTTGGCTGATATTATTAAAAGTAAAGAATCCCATCAGTGAGTTATGCACTCAAAATCATTGTTTGTTACGGAGCTCTGTGAATCCGAAGCGTCTGCAGTGAGGTGACATTAAGTGTCTTCCTTCCTGTTGGTCACTTCCTGTCTGCAGACCCAGGCACCTCAGACTGTGTGTGTGTGCTTCACCTCTTTCAGTGCTTTGAGCAGACGGGGTCTCTTGTCCTCCACGCTCTCTCGTGACTGCTGCTTCAGCTTCCTCAGCAGAGCTGTGACTGAAACACAACACGTCCTACATTAACTTCACCTCAACCTGTTTATGAATGGGTGCCGTCAGAACGAGCAGATTTTCAGGAAATCATACGAGACGAAGTGTGTTTCTATTGGTTACCAGAGTCTGAAATGAAACGATGGACACACATAGAGCAGACCTGAAATACAATAAAGTACTGAAATATTATCAAAAGTACTCAATTATGAAATATCAAAATGGAATAGTATAAAATGTATCAAAATAGTATCAAAAGTACTGAAATGGGATAAAAAAGTAATGATACAGTATCAAAATACTGAAATGATATCAAAAGTACTGAATTTGTTTAAAAATTATTAAAATAGTATCAAAATACTGATATATCACTAAAAGTAAAAAAAATATTGGAGTAGTATAAAGTACTGAAATGGTATTAGAAGTACTGAAAAATTACCAAAATACTGAAATTGTACCAAAATGTCGAAATAGATTCAGAAGTATTGAAATATTATCAAAATACTAATATATTATCAAAAATATTAGAATAGTTTAAAAAGTACTAAATTATTATCGAAAGTACTACATTAATATCAAAACTACTGAAATATAATCAAAAAGAATGAAAGCGCACCAAACGGACTGATGACTCTGGGGCTGATCAAACACTTGTCTCTAGCTCTTCTGAACGTCCTGCCGCTGTCACTAGTGTCTGTTTAACCCGTCACAAAGCTCTCATAAGAGCACTATATGACCTCTTAATTCGACAGCACAGCAATAGAAATAACTTTGGTTGGTGTTTTTCTCCGTCACGTCTGGAGCTCTTCAGAACTGACGACAGAAACAAGTCGGTTCTGATTCACAGCCATTAAACTCCCATGATGCACCGCGTGTTACACGAGCACGCAAACGCCTCCGTCCCTGAGCTCAGAGCAGACAGACGGAGCTCCGCTTCGGCTCTAATCTCAGTCTCAGATTGGCTTCAGGAAGCAGTCTTCCTGCCAGAGGAGCTCAGAGGAACCAGACCAGAAGAGCCACGTCCAGAAACATCCTCCGTTAAACTAACTAGTACAGAGATAACCAGCTCAACTCGGTCATCTGCTCTTAGTCAGGGGCTTCCAAACCTTTCTTCTTTGACCTCATTGACTTGTTTAAAGCACAAACTACAGACACATTTCTCAAAATATTTACTTTTGTGGTTCACAGATACAAGTCAAGTCAACTAGTCTTCTAACTAGTTGGCCAACATCTAAGATGACCTCTGATGTCATCAGTTGAAGGTCACGACCCACTCCTGAACATCTCTCCGCTGATGGACAGATCAAATCAAAACAGTGTGCTGCGTCTGCTGTAGGAGTAATCTTCATCCTCATCACCTCCACCCACCATCACAGATTCATCATTCACTGAGAAATTAATCATTCAAGGCTCCATAACAACAAGGTTTTCTAAAAAAACAGCTCCATCTGAGGCAGCGTGGCAAGCGGTGGCGAAACACCACACCAGACACGAACAGAAGAAACAGCTGAAGGTGATCGTCCTGCACTCTTCTACTCCAGAAGCACTCGCTAAAATAAACCTTTGGCTTCCCTTCAAGAGATTCTGACTGAAATACAGACCTATTAGCGTTACTGAGCGAATGACTGAAACAGAGATGGGAAGAAAGGGTCGTTTGGGAATAATTCATGCAGGTTTCAGAGGCTGTGCAGCGTTTCTGTGCAAAGAGGGAGCTCTTCATTAGAACTGCTGAACACACACACACACACACACACACACGCACACACACACACACACACACACTACACACACACACACTAATACTCGCAGGATTCCCTCTCTCACACACACACACACACACACTCACTACACACACACACACACACACACACTAATACTCGCAGGATTCTCTCTCTCTCACACACACACATACACACACTCACTCACTACACACACACTAATACTCACAGGATTCTCTCTCTCTCACACACACACACACACACACACACTCACTACACACACACACTACACACACACACTACACACACACTCTACACACACTAATACTCGCAGGATTCTCAGTGAATTAGCGCTGTAACCTAATCCAGAGAGATTTCATCTGACACACATCATAACAAATCACACACTCTTCATCTGGACCCGTGCTGTCCTTAATAGAGGAGATCAGAGCAGAGCTCACTCACACACACACACACACACACACACTAAACTAACTTCAATCAAACAAATGTTGTACTAGCAATAAATTAAAAAACAAATAAAACCTTTCAACTTCAACCACTTCATCGAAGGAATTTATTCTGATTTCTATTTAGTCAAGTATTGTTTTGTTTATTAAAACCAAAAAGGAAAACAGAAACTTCATTACTTGAAATAGAATAAACATTAACAGAAATACATATTTCATTGCAAGTTAGCAAGACAATATTTCTCTTTCATTTTGTTGAAGCTTAAGTCCCACAATAAACCAAAACACCATAAAATGTCATGCTCAATTAAATAAAAACAATAAACATACTGTACTATAAACCTAAGTAAAGAAAAAAGCTTAGGAAATAATTCTCATTTTAATTCATTTAATTCACTAGATTTCTATTAAAATAATAATAATATTAATAATAAAAATAAGAAAAGTCAAATAACCTCAACTCACTAAATAACTGAAACTGAACAAAAGTCATTAACGATTAATACAAAACTATGAAAATGAAATATAAGCAGTATCTAACAGTAGATATGAAGGAATATATATGAAGTATATGAATGGCGTACTCATCTGTCGGTCTCCGTAGCTGATGGCCTCGGCGAGCGGACTCCATCCCTGAGCGTTTTTCACCTTCACTGGTGCATTATGGGCCAGCAGGAGATGGGCACATTCTGAAATCACAGACGGTCAGAAATCAAGCACTAACTGTCTAATATTGCGTCTAAGCACGTCCAGTATTCCACTGTTTTATTCTGTATCACAGAACTCTTCCACGAGCTCCAGAAGGAGCCGCACGACACTCAAACAGCGTCCAGATCCCGATTTAAACATGAAACGAGCTTCAGCAGCTTAATTTAACACTGCAGCCACACAGCAACGTTCAGAAGAAGCTCTCCACGGGTCAAACACTAGAAATACTGCACACTAGGAACACTATATAGCGCACATTTACAACATTATTTAGAATTTAATCCAATTTTGTAGAAAAATGGAAAAATATATATATAGTACTGTAATATATTATAGTAAATAATAACCAATAAATCATATAAGAAAGTCATAGATGATCAGATTTAATTCTAATGGTCTCTCTCTTCCTCTAAACTGAACACAGAGAGCAGGTCTACAGCAGTTCTTCAGAAATCCCTCATAAATGATTAATAAGCGTGTAGTGTATTAATGAAATTAGAGTGTCGTGGAGCTCTCTCAGAGGAGCTGTGCATCAATATTTCACCACGAGCCGCATTCACACACAAAACAGATCATCAAAAAACTTCATCAAGTACAGTAAATACAGTCAGCTATTAACTTATGTTCAAAACAAGTAAACATTTACCATAATTACTCATGCAAGGTTCTCATGCCACTCTTTATAAGTCAGGATATTCACTCAACTGTGTTTAAGTTATGCTTATTTAAATTGCATTACAGTATATTCTATTTCTACTGTATCATCGTGAGAACTAAACATTATAAAACAACAGCACCTTGTTTTAGTTCAGAAATGATGTTCACTGGTCTGCTGTGTCATGCTGGGAAGTGTTCAGGTGTATCAGCAACAGGAAACTCACCTTTATGACCCATCATTACAGCCAGGTGAAGGGGGGTGTTTCCTGTAAGACAGACACTAGCGAGTCATTTACACCCCAGACAAACCCACACTGAGCAAGCGTTCAGCGCCATGTGCTTCTGGATTCATTTTCGATTTTTAACACACCTGTATAGATTTTCATTTCAGTTTTGTGAATCACAGTACTAAGATCAGAGAAGCCGTATGGAAACAGGTAACACAGGTTAGTGACTCAAACCAACCGGCTCATTAATCACGACTGATTCATAATCCATCCGACAGATGAAGCCCGAAACATCCAGAATTACACGACTCAAGCAAACTAGTTTTCTATTGCTGTCATGATGATTATGGCTCAAGATTCTGGATTACTGTGCTTCATAACATGAAGAAAACCACAATCTGAACAAAAATAAAAGGTCTAGATCACTTTGGCTGTTAATTTCTATGATTCTCTATCACCATATTTTTCAGGCACTATGGTATAATAATTATACTGAATAACAACAACTGTTCTAGATCACTATTCTTGATTACCAAGGTTCTAGATCAGGCATGATGAATCCTTATAAATCGTTCTAGATCATCGTGATTCATTAAGATCCTCATTCACCATATTCCTTATGGTTCTAGATCAGCATGTCTGTAGAACTAAGACTCTGAATAATAATAGATTCTTGATCACCGTGTCGTTCAGTCATTAAGGCTCTGGATCACACAACTCTGAATGAACATGAATCTGAATGATAACAGTTCTCGATCAGTGTGATTCTGGATTCTTATGGTTCTTCACTATCACATTAAGACATTTAAGCTCTAGATCAGAATACTCTAGTCTAGATCACCCTATTTTTCAGTTATCAAGAATGTAGAATAGCATCCAGCATCAGATGTTTTTGTATTATTAAGACTCTGAAAGATCATCGCACAAAATCAACATGCTTCTGGATTTTGATTTTCAGTTATGGTTTCTTATAGTTATTATGGCTCTGAATTATAACAGTTCTAAATGTACACATTCTGGATTATTATGGTTCTTGATCACCATGTTTTTGAGTCATTAAGGCCCTAAATCAACATGATTCCAGATATGATTTTGAAAAACAACCTATTTCTAGAGCACAACAATAGTGGATTATTATTATTCACAATCACCATGTATAATCTGAATAACAGTTGGAGATCATCACGATTTTGAGTCATCATTGTACTAAATCAGTATAATTCCAGATATTATGATTTTGGAAAAACAACATATTTCTGGACCACCACGATTATGGATTATTATCATTCTCAATCACCATGTGAAATCTAAATAATAACGGCTTTAGTGATCATACTTGTGGATTATGATGTTTCTCGAATCACCATGTGATCATGACTCTAGATCAAAACATGATTCTGAAAAATAACCTATTTCTAGATCACCACGGTTGGGGATTATTTATGATTCTCAATCACCATGTATAATCTGAATAATAACGGCTCTAGATGATCATGCTTGTGGATTGAACATGAAGTTTCTCGATCACCATGTGATTATGACTCTAGATCAACTAGAGCACAACGATTGTGGATTAATATGATTCTCAATCACTAATAATATAATCTGAATAATAATTGTTCTAGATCATCAGGTTTTACGTAATTTTGACTCTAGCATGATTATGAAAAACAATGTTTTTCTAGATCACCAAACTTTTGGATTATGATGATTCTGAATCACCATTTATAATTTGAATAATAACTGTTCCAGATCATCACGTTTTCGGACATTTCGATTTAGCATGATTCTGGAGGATTCTGAAAAACAACATATTTCTAGATCACCACGCTTGTGGTTATTATGATTCTGAATCACATTGTATAATCTGAATAATAACGGCTCTAGATGACAAGACCGTGGGTTGTGATGTTTTGGCTCTGGATATTCGTCCGTCTCACCGTGCACGTCTTTCTGCGCGATGTTCTGCGTCCGGATGAGCGATGACAGCCTCCGCACGTCGCCCCTGAACACGCACTCATGCACGGGGTACGCGCTGTCAGTGTCGCCGTGGCTCTGGTTCTGCGTCGAGCTGGAGCGGAGAATCTTGTGGTTTCCGCCGCTGAGGATCTTGCTGCCCCGGTTGGTTTTGATCGGCCCGGTGGCCGCCGGCTCCTCGTCCGGTTCCAGCAGATCCAAACCCGCCTTGCGCTCTTTGCGCACCGAGCGGATCTTCTCTCCCGTCATATTTACACAGATGAGCGGTGGAAAACAGCAGCCCGCACAACATGAACACTGTCCGGTGACTCAACGGAGACGGACGGGAATGAAACACGCACCGGAGCGACGCATCGAACGGTAAACAAACGACACACACTCACACACACACCCTACGAGGAAGAGCCATCTGCCATCTTCCGCTCGCAGTATCGCGAGAATCACGGGCGGCCGCAATGAACACATCGCCTAGTCTCGCGAGAACGAGGGGACTCGCCCTCCTGCATCGAAACAATCCTCGACTCTCGCGAGAATGGCGTGCGGGGAGACTGGAGAGACGGCCTAGTCTCGCGAGAGTGAGTCAGCCAAATACAACGGTGAGAGATGTCACCCTTTCCAGTCAATAATGATAAAACACTTCAGGTTTATTAGGGAAACAGATCATAAGATATATGTTTTTATTACATTTATAGAATAAACTTAATTATAGAAAAGAATGTATTCTTTCCCAGATAGCACACATACATCTAGGAGACATCTATTTGACGTCTGCATTTACATCTGCAAGACGTATTATTTAGG
>JAUMHP010000060.1:18342719-18360511 GCA_032361065.1 Enteromius trimaculatus
CAATGGGAATGCATGAGGGTGGGGCGACACATGCAGCCCCGCCCCAGATGCAGCCCCTCCTCGATCTGCAGGCTGCACACAGGGGCTTCTCGTTTCTAAAAGAAATGAACACTAAAGCAGTAAAACTCTCACACCTTTTATATCCTTTTCACACAAATGACTACATCAGACTTTGTACTTCCGCTCAATTTCAGTTCAATTCTGTACTCAGTCTGATATTTTCTTGGAAACTACAGAAAGATGGGCAGTAAGGTACGCAAAAAAACTGTGTTGCACAAAACGTGCACAGAGGTATATATTTTTATGAGGCAAGGTTAGGATTAGATCATAGTTCAATCAGGACATTTAAGTAATTTTTAGAAACATATACCTTAGAAAAAAGCATTACTGGTGTGCATCTTAAGACAAAACAAAGACACTGACATGTTTTAAGGTCAGTCAGGTCAAGTTTCTTCCCGAGTGTTGTTTAAGTTACTGTTATAGTGTCAAACGAAGCACTGAGATTTAACCAGAATCAGAATTTACATCAACATCATTAATTATCTTTAAGAGCTCTCTGAAACCAGATTGAAAACTGTCCTGTTGAACCGGTTGCTCAGCTTTTCACTAATCTTTCCCGTAAGAGGAAGATTTGATATTGGTCTGTAGTTACTCAATATAGAATAATCAAGATTGCTCTTTCTCAGAAGTGGATTAACTGCAGTTTTCAGGGAGTTTGGAAAAGCCCCAGAAAGAAGTGAGGTGTTCACTTTTTGGACATTACTGATTTTCTCAGAAAAGGAGGAAGTAAACTCATTGCATTTGCTGTTGGAGAACATTTAAGCGGGAATCTGAAAAACATTTTTGATCAGTCTATCAACGGTAACAAAAAGTTGTTTAAGTTAGTGTTCATAATATTTGAGAAGGTCTGTGGCTCCACACTGAAGTCATGTAGGCTGTGTTTATAGATGCTATACGTGTTTATGCTATCATCTCCCTCCACATCTTCTCAGCTTTCCTGCATTGTCTTTCCATACTCAATGCCTTTGGAGGAACCAGTCACACCAGCTCTTTTTACATGCATCTCTCAGATTGAAACTGAAACTTAAGTGCAGTTTAGCTGTTGTACGTCTCTCTCTTCAGTCAGGTGGCAAAAGCCAGTATCTCAGTGTGTCAGGATCGCTTCAGCTGTACAATCTGTCTGGATCATCTGTTGGATCCGGTGGCCATCCCCTGTGGACACAATAACTGGATGAGGAGCATTACAAACTTCTGGAATCAGGAGAATGACAGGGCAGCTGTCCGCTGCAAACGCACCTTCACTTCTAGACCTGCTTTATATAAGAATGTGATGCTGGCTGAACTGGTGGAGAACTTGAAGCTGATGAAGTTACGCTGGACCAGGAGATGTAGAGTGTGATTCCATGCGTACACACAAATGTTCGTACTAAAATGTATTTTAAATGTATGAAATAATTCAGAGCAGCTTGGACCACACATACACAATTATCATGTATGCCCGGGGCCTTAAAAGCATGTATAAAGAACCCTAATTAGATATGTTATTTACAGGATGGGTGAAATGTAACTAGACATTAAAAACTGACATTTTGAAAAATACATGATATGTGTGTTGGAACTAAACTCTTCAGGGCTGTGGCCCTGCGGGAACTAAGTTTGATACGCCTGATTTAACGTGAACAGTTTAATGTGTGTGTGTCTTAACAGCACTCTGCTCAGACTAGAAAACATAGAGAAGACTGATAAACGGCTAAAGGGCCAGAATTTAAGTTGCCTATTTATTTATTTTTTAAATAAGTGCTTAAGAGACCAGACACGGCTCGTCTATAATAAAATATTTAAATATTAAAACATAAGCCTGTATGTAAACTGGATCAATAATAAATTGTAAATGGATTCAGCATTCTGCAAAAAAACAAACAAAAAAACTGTACTATTCTAGACTATTTTAAGCCGTGGAGTAAGCATGATATATTAAAATCATTCGCATGGCTTTTACACGCAAATAAATGATCCTGAACTCAACAGCGCCCCCCATTCTCTCCAGTGTAACCCTGCGGTGAAGAGTGGAACTGCAGCTGTAGTTTCACCTTCCCTTATCTCTCGAGATCAGTCAGCTTCAGCTTCACGTGTCTGCATCAGGTCATTTTCTATATGAAGTAGTGTATCAAATGAATAAAGTATGAATCTTTGCTCAAAAGCCTAGTTTGGCCCTATGGTTTTATTGTGTTTGTTCTAAGAATAGCCATTTATTTATAGATTTATCATCTAAATTCCTCCACAACTTATAACATTCTAAATCAACGTTTGGAAGTGATTAAGGCTATATCATTAGATATCTGACAAATGTTTGTGCACATTTACAAAGAATAAAATGTACTTAAAAACCTACCTAGTGAAAGAGTAGCTTATATAAAAGTACTATATAAAATTACTTTTTTCAGTAAAGCTGCACTTAAAAAAGCATAGTGAGCAGTTGCTGCTGTTAATCAGGAAACCTGTGACAGTGACCGGGGTCTTGGGACCCTCAGGGGCCACAGGTATTTGTAGAATAAATAAATATAGCAAATTAATAAATTATAATAAAATATGAAATTAATAGTACATCAAGTAAAAATAAGCTAAAAAATATATTAACAGATAAAAATGAATGTAATAAAAAGCAAAGTAAATATATAAACTGTAATAGAATACTAGTCAACTAAATATTTTCAAATTAATCAAAGATTCAAATTGTTAAATTGATTAATTATGAAATATATTTTAAAAAGAAATGTTACTATAGTAAGAAAATGTTTCAAAAGATTAAAATAAAATGAATGCATTGAGATAAATAAAAATGCCAATTTGTGTTAAAATAAATTGTAATAATTATTAAAATAAATTAAAGAAAATTATTTTTTTGTTTTAAAAATAAAAGTTACAAATGATATCAGAAAACAAAGTGTAATAAAAAGTAAATGAATAGATTAAAATAAAAAAATGGATTAAAACACATTTAAAAGTTAGGTTACAATAAGCACATAAATACATATAACAGTACAGTACTATGCTTTATTAGACTATTTTCCTGGTGATGGAGTGATCTGCGCTCCGTTAGTGCTGTCTGACGTCATGACGTCACCACACTCGGAGCAGTTTCACAGCAGAGCTAAAACGAATTTAAAAACCAATAATTAGTGTCATATATTAAATCAAAATCACGGAGTGTATCCAAAGTTTTGTCATTTTTCAAAGAAAATGTACAGGTGTCAAACTTTAAGCGTGTTCTGTCGTTCTTTCCTAATGTATATTTAATGTCTCACATTACTATACTGACTAAACGCGATATATATTGTTACATTTATTACTTTATGCTTATTATGCTCGATTTTTGCTGCTGACGGACTGATCGGCGATCTGTTAGTCTGCCTGCGCCGCGCGTGCGTCATTGCGTCATCACACGCACAGTGTTTTTGCTTCGTCTCTTTGAACCCGCGGAGAGACTCTTGCGTTTACACCCTCGGTTTTCCCTCCCGGTTTGGACTTTCTGGCCTCATCCGATGCTCGCGCGCTCGCGGTGGATCTCGAGGAGCGGCGCGAGGCTCGGTGACGCGGGACGCGGCGGACGCGGGGAGTTTTCTGAGGCGTTTTATTGCGCATGTTCACGAACCGCCCGATTGAACGCGGATCGATAAAACACCAAGATCTGATCAAAACACGGCGGAACCCGACGAACGGATCGGTTCTGTGACCGGAGTCCCGGCGAGCCGAGCCTGATCGCGCCGATCGATACGTCATCGATACCTGATCGATCGCCTCAGGGATCTATAGCTGATCGATAACACATGCTGGAGCTCCGCTGCTGTCTGGAGGATGCGATGGTCACATTAGGCAGGTGTGCTCTTCCTCCTCCTCCTCCTCTGGTGTGTCGGATCAGGTGGATGTGAGACACACACACACACACACACACACACACATCATGCAGGCTGCGCCCTTCCAGTATGATTTCAACAGTGAGGAGAACGCGCCCAAATGGAGAGGACTGCTGGTGCCGTCACTCAACAAGGTGAGACAGCTGTCAATCAATCAATCAACATACATGACATCCGGGATTCGAACCCACGGCCTTGCTGTTGCGAGCAGGGAAATCATGACACACTGTTTATTTGATCAAGACTAGTGCCGCTGACATCAGAGGACCGATGAGTGTGACCCATAAGAGTCTATTAAGATAATAAATCATCTCTCGACTGATGTCTGGTTTGTTATGAGAGGAGCATATCTGTCTGAGACACAGCTATTAGAATCTGAGGGAGCAGAAACATCTAAATATTGGGAAAATCTTCTTCAAAGTTGTCCAGATGAAGTTCTTAGCCATACATATTACTAATAAAAAATGAAGTTTTGATATATTTATGACAGGAAAATGTATTCCTAAGACAAAACAGGAATAGTTCACCAGAAAATGATAGTTAGGCCATATTTTAGTCACCCCGAAGCCATCCTGGGTGTATACGACTCCTCCGAGCTCGGTAATGCTGCTGGACAGCGGACGTTATCTCCAAGATATATCCACAAATCGATTGCTTTTTGTGGCAAAATTATTCCTAGTTTTTGAATTCTGCGAGAGGAGAGCGCTGAGTTCGTGTCATACGGCGAGGCACAGCTCAGGATAAATAATAAAAGCTGACTGTGTTTGTCTGAGAGAAGACACTCATGGACTCTGAGGATGTCAAATATGCCGTAACTTAATTTTTGGGTGAACTGTTCCTTTAAGACTAACCGTGCTGTGTATGATGGTATCCTGAGGTAGTTTCTGCGTACTGCTGGAGAAACACCAGAGAATGGTTTTCAGTCACGTTAGAATGTGAACGCAGGACTCGTTAAACAGAGTCACTTCTAGGAAATTTGGAAGCGCTTCTGAAGTGGAGCCCATCCCTACTGATATAATGATCAACCGTACTGCGATTATACCCAGAAATATTCACTCAGTACTGCGCTCGCTCTTTACAAACCCATCCTTGCTATCACTTTTTGAGTTGACCTCTGTTCATCTTCAGAACACAAATGAAGATATTTCTGAGGAAGACCTCAGCAGCACTGATATGATCCCAGAACACAGTAAACACATCAGTGAAGCATCAACCGTAATTTACTCAAAATATTGTGCTTTATTTGTTCAATGCATCGTCAGATTGTAAAGAATTATGCACAGAAAGTCATTAATGCAGTAAAGTAACAGAGTTTTGATTCATAAATAAATAAATATAACAAATTCTAATAAGAGTGACATAAATGAATAGATTAAAATAAAAATGAAATAAATAAATACATAAAATAAAAACAAAAATACATGAATAGATGAAAATAAAAATATTAAATTATATTGAAATATATTCAAATTAATTAAAGATTTAAAAAACGAGTGAATGTCTGTCACAGAGGAATGAAGACTTGTTTCTGTTGTTACTTATTGCACTTATTGTCTGATGTTAGTTCGTACAGGTGTATAGTTTAATGCATGAATGCAGATACGCTTGGATATAGTTATATATGCACCTCTGTATAAAAGCTTTGCAGTAATGTACTCAGCAGCTGGGATTTGATGTACAGTAAGTTGTTGGTTATTAATATGTTATGTGGTGATATTGAGGCTTACGGAAGCTGTGAGGTTTTATTCATCGTGCTGACAAACTTTACTACTGTTCAGTGACGTGTATCGCTGTAAACGATGCGTATATAAATGACAGAACACACGCAGAATGAATGGTTTCGCTGAGTGGCCCCAGCTGATGATCTGTGTCTGTAGAAGCCGGTCTCGTGAGCATCTCTGCTGCGAGCCGATCCAAAATGGCAGCGCTCTGGAAGCAGTTTCACTCGGAGTACTGCGCTTGGCAGCTTCTGGCTGTTTCTTGCTGCCGTCTGTGACGCTGAATCCATAGCAACAGAGAAACTCCGAGCGCTCCTGCTCCTGCAGAATCCATCAAGATCTCTAAAAGATGAGTCTAGAATTCAGAATAACTCTGAAAAGAGTACAGCTCCTGTCGTTTTCAGGCACATATTAGTTAAATCTGTTCCGGTTCCTCTCCTGAATCAGATCAGAACATTTCTTCATCGGAAGAAGAGTTATTATACATTACAGACTCATATTTGAGTTAAAATCATCTCAATGCTGGATTAGTTTGATCTTGTGTCTTCTCCAGATGTTCGCTGATGGACTGGAGAGCTGTGATTATTTAGATTGTTTAATCATTCTGACGGCACCCATTCACTTCCATTGTCTACACTGATGGAATTTCTCTGAATCTGAAATAAACTCATCCTAACATTAGTTGGCCTGAGGATAGATGTTTATTTATTTATTTTTAACAGTAAACTGTTCCTTTAATTTGTTGATCATATGATCCTGTGTCTGACGGTCATGTGACGTGTTGACCCGGTCGGTCAGCTGATCTCTGGCTATTTCCGGTCAGTGGATGATGGTCATCTGCAGGTCTCATGTGTTGTTACTGAGGTTTAGTGATGAAGACCTCTCTTCTGCTCACCGAGGCTGTGGTTATGTGGTCATAGCGTAGTGTATTTCTGTGATGTCCAGCATCATTACTCCAGTCTTCAGTGTCACATGATTAGGGTTCGACTGATGTGTTTTTCAGGGCGATGCTGTACATATAGATAATATTATTTATCATAAATGGAGAATAACCCGTCATCAGAGTTTTTATTGTCAAATGAAATAGTTTATATTGTTTTAGTGAGCAATTTATTTAATTTATTTATTTTTTAATTAAACGTTTATGATTTATTTAATTTTCAATCATTTTTTTAAGTTATTTATTTTAATTGGACTTTTTATTTGTTACAATTTTTTAGTAAGATATTTATTTTGATTTATTTTAAAATGTGTTATATTAATTGATGATTTAATGAACTTGTAATTTGTTACATTTGTATGATTTAATTTTAAGGGCTTTGCTTTAATGCTTTTTGCAGTTATTTACAAATTTTATTTTACATATTTATTTTATT
Organism: Enteromius trimaculatus; assembly: GCA_032361065.1. Classification (NCBI taxonomy): domain Eukaryota; kingdom Metazoa; phylum Chordata; class Actinopteri; order Cypriniformes; family Cyprinidae; genus Enteromius; species Enteromius trimaculatus. The sequence continues at coordinate 18,349,728 of JAUMHP010000060.1, forward strand.
TAACATATTTTTAAAAGTTGATAAGTGATTTTATTTTTATTTGATTATTTGTTAAATCTTGTAGGGTAAAGTGTGTGTGTGGTCCTCTGACCAGAGTGATTGACAGCTGTCTGTCTCTCTGCTGCGAATTTGTGCAGACGTCACACGGAAGAACACACACACACACACACACACACACTCTGAGACTCTCATGAGGAACTGAGTGTGTATTGTGTTTGAGCGATGTCTCAACAGGAAGATTTCCTCAGGCACGTTTCACTAAAAACCCACAATCCCTCAGATACTAGATTAGACTGTGTTTGTTAAAATATCTCAGTGTAGGAGCTGAAGGAGCACACACACACACACACACACACACACACACACACACACTCAGGCGGGAGGGAGAGTAAACACACTGATTGGAGACGTTCTCAGTAGTGTATTTTAATATCTTTGAGATAGTATTGTAGTTTTCAATAATTTTAAAATGCTATTTTGAAAGTTTTTCAAATATTTTATATTTTAATCTTAGTCTAAATAAAAATGTTATTTATTTAGTTGTGTTTTATTGTTATTGTTTTGTTGTTTTTATTAGTTTTTTTGTCTCTAGGTTTCTACTGTAGTTTTTATAAATATTTAAAATTGTCTTTTTTGAATTTTCAATTTTATTTGCATTTTATTTAAAAGTAATTTTGTTTTCTTTGTTATAATATTTACTGTTGTAGTTTTTATAAATATTCTTTTATATTTATAACACATTTTTTAAAGAAATATTTTCCATTTTTATTTGAATTTGTTTAATTGAAGTTTTAATATTTTTATCTTGTGGTGTTAATAGTTTCTATAAATATTTTAAATGGATTTTTGTTTTTATTTTTTCTATTTTGTTTCATTTTAGTTTGTTTTAGTCATTTATTTGTGTCTGTTGGTGTTTGTGTTGCTTATTTAACTAACTAATTAATTTAATTTTACAGATTTATTATTTAATAAACTGAAAGCTGACTGAAAGCTTTATTTCTATATTATTTGTATTTCAAAATAAATGGTAATTTTTATTATTTCTTTTTTAGCAAGTGTTATTTTGATTGTATTTTTTGTTTTAATATACATATATATTTATATTAAGTTTACATTTTTATGAATTAATTTTAGTAGCAGCTTTTTTTTATCTTACAATTTTTAGTTTTATTTGAATGATTTTCAGCATGTTTTTATGTTATTTTGAAAGCATGTTCTCTCTCGTGGTTCTGTGCTAATGTGTGTGTGTGTGTGTGTCAGGTGCTGAGTCAGGTGCACCCGAAGCTGTCGTCTCAGCAGGAGGCTCTGCAGTACATCGAGGGTCTGATCCTGGTTCTGCTCAACACTCTGTGTCAGGCTCAGCCGCGCACCGTTCAGGACGTGGAGGTGAAGCTCATTATCAGACTCGTTAACCACGTCACGCTCCTCACCGCTGCTCTTTCTGCTCCATTAGTGCCGCAGCCATCCGTCAGAAACACTCTGATCTCATCGAACACACACAATTATAATTCTGATATTTTACTCTTCCTGAAGGAAGTCTCTTCTGTTCACTAAGGCTGTATTTATTTGATCAAAAATCTGAAATATTATTCATATCCTGATTTACTGCTCAACACATATTTCTGATTATTATCAGTTCAGTTGTGCTGCTCAATATTTTTGCATCGCAGGATCACGCTGTTTTCACACAGTCAGCACAGAGTCTGAATTAAAGTGACAGTGCGTTGTTCTTGATCTAAACTGACCCGATTAACTTGAAAGGTAACAGATTTGACCATAAAATCGTCTAATTGTTGTTTTTCGTGTTTCACGCTCACCATATGAAAAATAAAATGCACAAAAACACAAGTCTATTAAATGAATAAAACTAGAGGCATTTAGTTTTTCAATCTCTACTCCCTGCTGACGCGTGCAGTGTGAAACACTACTGTAGAGTATTTCTGGTCAGATAAATCAGAAACGGTAATAAATCTGACTGAAGGAAGTGATTAGTCTGGTTCGAGGGTGAGATGTGAGCTGATCTGATGGATATTTTACAGTCAAGAGAAACGTGATGAAGGCCACTGAGCATCATGGGACTGGGCTCATGTTAAACGGTGGTTCTGATGGCTGTGTTAGTGGCTGACCGACGGTCACTCAGGTGCTTCATCATGGGGCTGGGCCAAAACAACTACACCTTTCTTTTATTCACATCAGTCCATATCGATAATTATCACCATAAACGTCACGTTTAAAGGCAGATTTCTGCTCCTACAGTAAGTGAACGCTGTAAATGCAGAAGGTTATGTGTGATATTAACTATTCTTTAACTCTTGATAAGGAGTTATGGTGACTGGCCTAATTATGGTTCCTGACTCATCTTCATCATCTTCTCTCTGTGGCTGTGTTCCGCTCATCTCTCAGTCTTTGAACCAGGTGTGTGTGTGTGTTCTTCACGTGTTCTTCAGGAGCGTGTTCAGAGGAGTTTCCCTCATCCCATCGAGAAATGGGCCATCGCCGACGCTCAGGCGGCCATCGAGAAGAGGAAGAGGAGGAACCCGCTGGCGCTGCCCGTCGACAAGATCCACCCGCTGCTCAAGGTCCACACACACACACACACACACACACCCAGAGCAGACACTTACATATGTGTTCATTTGGTGTCATAATAATGTATTTTAAGATGTTGTTGTTGTTTTTTATTAAATAATAAACCAATATTAGTACTTTTAAAATTATTTTCAGTAAATATAGTATAATTTGTCATGTTTTATTTTATTAGTTTTAATTAATACTATAGTAACTAATTATATACATTTTTAATAATATTATCATTTATATTGTATTTATAAATAATATTTATTGTTAAGTTATTTATTGATTTTTATAATCGTATTTGATATAGTTATTTGTTTTTATTTTAAATAAATAATATTTGTAACTATTGAATTATTTTTTTTATAAATGTAATTATAATTTCTAATGCTTTATTTATTTTCTTTTTAATTAATAATATAGTAATCATTTAATTGATTTATCAATAATATATTTATATTTTATTTATGAAAATTATAGTTATTGTAATAATTTAATTTATTTGATAAATGTTATGATTAGTTATGTTTTAATTTGAAAATAATATTTGTAATTGAATTCATCATTTCTTTAGTAATTCATATAATTACAATTTATAATGCATTATTTTATTAATAAGGAGAGTAAGTTATATATTATTTATTTGTTTTAACATTAATATAATTATTTAAATGATTTATAATTTAAATTTGTGATTTAAAATGTTATTTGATATATTGTCATATGATTGTATTATATTATTGTTATGGTTGTAATAGAAGTAGTAATACTACTACAACTAATAATAATACTGACAATACTAATAATTGATATTTTTTGGTGTCTCAGTCTGATATAGTGAGAATATGGAGAAAAAACAGCTCGGTTTTATTTTATTACGCTCAAACTGAGCAAAAATATGAATTTAGTGCAGATGCTGAAATTTTTATGATACACTTTTGATGTTTGTGAAATGAATGTAAATGAATGTGATTGTTGATGTGGAAAGATTAAAATCAGCACAGATTTGAGAGCAGAAAAACACAGATATATTTGGAGACAGACACAATTTCTATTATTGAAGAGACAGTTCTATAATGAATAAGGGCTTTAATTCGAGGCTGTTCTCCTCACAGTTAGAGGAAAGGTTCACATGTATCTCCGCTTCTTCAGAGCCCATCCTCTGAACCTCGGGATATACTGTATGTGGAGTGGTTTGAGCAGTCCCGCTGGTGTCCAGGCGAGGGCGCTCCGCTCCTGATCAACTTCACTCAGTACTGGCTCCTCTGTCTCCTGCAGGAGGTGCTGGGGTATAAGATCGATCATCAGGTGTCCGTGTACATCGTGGCGGTGCTGGAGTACATCTCTGCTGATATCCTGAAGCTGGCCGGGAACTACGTGAGGAACATTCGGCACTATGAGATCTCTCAGCAGGACATCACCGTGGCCATGTGTGCTGATAAGGTACTGCCTCTCGTATACATGATGTTCACTGAGAGCTCCAGCTGTGCTTCATTTCACCAGCATTCATGATTACATATCAGCATAGATATAAAATCATACTACTACTACTGAATATATATGCAAAATACCAAACAAAACAAAAAAATACGGCAAATATAATATTTCACTGTAAAAACTAAAAAATTAAACAACTAAACAACATTTTTAATTAAAACAATTCAGGAAAAATGTAGTTACATTTAAAATTTTATTGAAATACTTTCTGTTTTATTTAAATATATAATATATTAAGAAAATAATATAATATATGAATTTGTATTTTATATTATAATAGTTATGATATTAATATTATTACTACTGCTACTACTAATAAAAATACCAAATAAAAACAAAATACAAAATATTAATGTAATATTTCACTATTAAAAAAACAAATCTAAAAAATATTAATATTTTCTATAAAAAATAAGAATAATGTATGACTAATGTTTTTTAGTCATAGACATTTTTTTATTTTAATTTTAAATGCGGTCCTGCAGCGATCGATCAGATCATCAGCTGTCAATCAAACTCACTGTACTTTGATGTCATACACTGCTTCCAACACACCTCAGAGGCTGACTCCGCCCAGCTCCGTCTCTGACTCCGCCCCGTGTGTGTTCCTGCAGGTGCTGATGGACATGTTCCATCAGGTGGAGGAGGATATCAGTGTGTTTCCTCTGGACGAGGAGCCGTCTGCAGCTGAGGAGCAGATGTACTATGACCTGGTGAAGGCCTTCATGGCGGAGGTGCGTCAGTATCTGCGCGACCTGAACCTGATCATCAAGGTTTTTCGCGAGCCCTTCGCCTCCAACACCATGCTGTTCTCTCCTCACGTGAGTCCTGCTCCTCAACATCACAATACTAGAGGCCGTTTAGAGCAATTTTTATTTTTATTATTTTGTCTATATCGTATTTTTTATTTAGTACTGCCCTTCAGAGGCTACAGAATATACTCATGTGTTTCCAGAAGATAAAATAAGTGTTAAACGTTCCCTGATCTTGAGAAATGTAGACGTTTGCATGCCTACATCACACAGTCTCTGTTGAAAAGGGTTCAAACGTAAAAATGCTGGAAAACCACAGTAAATATATCAAAACTTGAAAGATCCCTCAGATTCAGATTGTGTAGTAGTTGTGTCTCAGACAGATAAGATCCTCTCCTAACACACCAGACGTCAGCGGAGAGCTTGTTTATTCAGCTTCATGAGTGTAGTTCTCCAGTGAGTGGAGCTCCTCAGAAGTGTCTTCTCTTCTGTGTTCTGCAGGACGTGGAGAACATCTTCAGCCGGATCGTGGACATCCACGAGGTGACGGTCAAGCTGCTGGGGCTGATCGAGGACACGGTGGAGATGACTGATGAGGGCAGTCCTCACCCGCTCGTGGGCAGCTGCTTCGAGGACCTCGCTGAGGTCAGACTTTGAATTTAATTAATAATAATAATTACTATTACACTTTATTTGTTATTTAACAATAACATTAGAATTTATAAAAAAAAAATTATTACATTGAAATATTCATCTATTCTGCTATTAATAATCTAACGATACCACTTTTAAAGTTGTTTTTAAATTAATAGTAATAATGTATTAACCGTTTTGTTTTCTTCCTAACCATATTATATTGCATGATAAAGTCCTTAATATTTACTTACATTTATTTTGAATTATTAATAAAAACATGTTTAATTAATTATTTAATCATTTAATTTTTTGCATTTAATAGTAAACCTTTAATAATAATAATAACAACAACAACAATAGTAGTAAATTAATTAATGTAATTTGTAATAATTTTAATAAATTATTTTTTTAATGTTTAATAATTATATAATAATTTTATATTTTAAAAAATACTATTTGTATTATTTAATTATTTATTATCATTATTATGAAAAAATAATAATCATTTAATTCACATGTGTATTTTATTTAATAACAATATTATCTATATTAAAAATATGTATTTATTTGTAACATTGGTAAAAGTAACTCTTATTATAATTCACGTGTTTATGTATTTTCTAAGCGGCGTTGCTCATCACTGCTAGTAAGATGATTGTGTGTGTGTGTGTGTGTCGTTTGTTTTTCCTGCTGTCGATTAACTCTGAGGTGTGGGCCATTTTCAGGAGCTGGCCTTTGACCCCTATGAGACGTATGCACAGGATATCCTGCGCAGCGGCTTCCACGACCACTTCCTGAGTCAGCTGTCCAAGCCCGGGGCGGCCATCTACCTGCAGGTCAGAGGTCACGGAGAGTGCTCTGATGACTGTGTCCAGCAGTGTGTGTAGATGAGCTGACCTGTGTGTGTGTGTGTGTGTGTGTGTGTGTGTGTGTGTTTCAGTCCATCTGTGAGGGCTTCAAAGAGGCGGTGCAGTATGTGTTACCACGGTTACTCCTCACACCGGTCTACCACTGTCTGCATTACTTTGAGATCTTAAAGGTGAGTGCACCTCACTTCACCTCACGGACCCAAACATAACTTCTGAAACCTACAGCCTGCAGTCTGTGCTCTGTCACAAACGACCGCTTCAGAGCGGAGCATATACCAACTCAGACGTATTTTACATTATTTACAGCATCAGCACTTTTACCCCGCTGTAAGGTGTAATAATGTTGTTCATTAAATATTGTAATTTATAATAAATTACTTGGTAAAAAATAATAATAATAATAATAATAAAAATTATAAAACATATGTATATAAAAATATAATATTAAATGACTGTACAAATAAAATAATTTAAGGACTTTCTTTATCATTGGTCATACTATAGTGATATATAAATAATTACATTTTATAATAATGTTAATGTGGTTTACGATGAGCGTGTGGATGTGTTGTGAAACGATCTTCTAATCTCAGGAACGCTTGGAGGGCGTTCAGATGATTATGTGTTATTATATTGATTGTTTGTGGCCCATATCCTGCGGTGCGGATGGATCAGTGATTCTGTCTGGAGTCACAAGGATCTGAACATGTGCCTCTTCCAGAGCTCCAGCATTCCCAGCAGCCCTAAGCTGCTTTTCTGGATTCTTTCTGAGGGATTTATGGAGCAGAAAGCCGCTGTAAGCTCGGCTGAAAGCTGAAATAACTGTGTTTGCGCACACACCATGAGATATGACGAGAGATGACAGGTTTCCTGTCCGTATCAGACCCACGCAGAGCAACACTTTCACATGTTCACTTTAACAGGATTTATTCTAATGAGCAAATTTAGGATTTAATTCATTGTACTAAGGGATTTATGTTGTTTGCGTTTATTTTTGAAATTAAATATTTCTTTAAATTATTTAATAATGTCATTAATTTGTAGCAAGTGTTTTATGTATATCTATATTATATTTTTGATTTTACACTTTTTAAATAAATGTCTTATTTTGATTGTTTGTACTCTAATCAACATGTAAAATTAAAACAAACATTTTTAATTCATTTAAATTCTTTATTTCATAAATTATTCATAAATTATTTTTTAATTAAATTTTTTATTATGTAATTAGTTAATTTTAATGTGCATAATATTTTACAATTAATTTTAGGTATTTACATTTTTTTTAATGTTTTTTTGGATTGCTTTTAATTTGAGCAAAATATTAATATTATTATTATATAATATAATATTATAATTAATGTTATTATTATTATTATTATTATCATATTTATAATTTCATTTTATTTAATAAATAATTTAATTTGAATTTGACGTTTTTGTGATTCTTTTAATAAATCGATTAAAGCATTATCAGATGAGTTTCTGATCCGCTTGTCTGCAGCAACTGGAGGAGAAGAGCGAGGATGAGGAGGATAAAGAGTGTCTGAAGCAGGCTATTACAGCCCTCCTGAACCTGCAGAGCAGCATGGAGAGAATCTGCTCCAAGAGCCTCGCCAAGAGACGCCTCAGGTACACACACACACACACTCACACAGAGACACACACACATCTCCACACACACACACACACACACTCCTGTAGTGTGTCCATGTGTTCTGGGGTCTCTTCATAGGTGTAATGGTGCTTCTACTGTACAGACTGTATGTGGTATTGTGTGATTTATATATGTGTGATTTATAAGCTTGTTTCCTCATGGAGACCTAACAAATGTCCCACAAGCTCAACATTTACTGCTATTCCTATCTTTGTGGAGACAATTGGTCCCTATAAGGTGATAAATACCAGGAGCACACACACACACACACACACACACACACACAGAGACACAGAAACAATAAACACACACACTTGCATGTTTAATCTATAAACTATATTTATACTATAATGATATAAGTAATATACTATAATAAGTTTTATTACACAATGATTTTTATATAATTTTAGCAAATAAATGAAGTTTATGTTACTGAATTACTGTAATAGTACATAAATATAATTGAAATGACATTTGTTAACATGTTGTTAAGCTCAAAACGGTTAAGTTATTGGCTGGTCATTGTGTCCTGTCTGTATGATAAACACACACACACACACACACACGCGGGACTCCACCCATCAGTCCTCATGTGTTTCCCTCTGACCCTCACACAGAGGTGGAGGTCTGTTGCGTCAGGTCTGGGCGTCCCGGGCTGGTATTGTTCTCAGAGAGAGAGAGAGGAAAGCAGCTCTCGGTCACTCTGATCCCTCTGTGAAGGGAATGATGAGGATCTGACCTGGTTTCTGCTGGTTTTGAGCCGTGGCTGTGTTTCTGTGGTTTTATGCGTTCGTGTATGTGGAAAGGATGGCTGATCTTACGGTATGTGTGTGTTCCTTGTCACTTTCACACTGTTCCTGTACTAACGAACGTGACTACACCAGAACAAAGAACCCGTCTGAGAGTGGCGACGATCGTGAGCGCGTGAGCACTTGATTTAATTTAACTGGATCATTATTCTTGATTTGTTTTCACTCTCGAGTTTAGTTTTCGAGTCGAGTGATTTCAGTGTAAACCAGCTCTTAGGTTAAAGTTTGTTGATCAGACGCTGTTGTGAAGGAAAAGATTACAGTTGTGTTGGAATCTGAATCGTTTGATCAAAAATAAACATTAGCTGTGATCACTCTCAGCTCATCTGAGATCAAGAGTTTGTTTCTTCATCAGATCTGGAGAAATGTGTCTCTGCATCAGTGTCTCAGCAATAGATGGAAATGGCTGCCGTCAGAATGAAAACATGTCTTCTCCAGATGTTAACGGATGGACTGGAGTGCTGTAGATTATTCTGATGTTTTTATCAGACTCTTATTCTGATGGCACCCATTCACATCTATTACTGAGACACAGATACAAAAACTGTGTGTGTTTGTGATGAGGGTAATAACACTAGTGTAACAGTGCAGTGTGGCTCTGCTCCAGCGTGTGGCGCTCTTCAGCAAGACGCTATCATGAGGAGGGACAGTCTGCGCTCTCAGGGTGTCCACAAACACGCTCAGAAGTAAGACGTCTTTAAGCAGTTCCTCCTTCACTCTCGTCCTGTGATTAACACCAGAGACAATCAGACTCCTGCTCCTACTAAGAACATCTTAGAGTCGATCTGATGGTGTAGAAGTGTGTCTCCTTCAGGTCCTGGAGGGCTGTTGATCTTAAAGCTGATTGGACACTGTACACTAGTTATTTAAAGGTTGGTAATAGTTGGGGAACCTCCAGGACTTGGTTTAGTCTTCAGTAAGAGCAGATTCATGTCCCCTTCCTTCCTCATCCTCTTCAGTGATCTGTTTACTGCAGCTTTACTCTCATATATTAATATTTCCTTTAGTATTGTTTTACGGCTGGGTTGATGGAACAGGTTGATTCTGATTAACAAACTCTTGATTTGATTTGATACAATTTAATAATGATTAATTTGGACATATATGCCACTTTAAGTCAATTTATTTCAACTTGTTTCTGCTCCAATTTGTTTTTAAAAGACAAACATTTAAACAATGCGTGTAATAAAAGCTACTAAAAACAGATTTATTCAAACATGCATTTAAACCTGATTAATAGGTTGAGTAAATATTTACTTAAGGTCTATATTTATTTGGACGCTGGCACAATTTCAATCAATAACTTTTATTTCTATAGCGCTTTTAAAAATACAGATTGTAGCACTGAACATTATCAAGTAGAAGAACAGAGTGATGGTAATGTATAATGATTAGATTAAACTATTTATTAAATGCAGAGACGGTAGTTAGGGTTAGGTCTGTAGTCATCACTAAACACCGCTGTCTGCTGTCTCATCATCACTAAACACCTCTGTCTTCTGTCTCATCACTAAACACTTATGTCTTCTGTTTCATCATCACCAAACACTTCTGTCTTCTGTCTCATCATCACTAAACACTGCTGTCTCATCATCACTAAGCACTTCTGTCTTCTGTCTCATCATCACTAAACACTGCTGTCTCATCATCACTAAGCACCTCTGTCTTCTGTCTCATCACTAAACACGTCCGTCTCATCATCACTAAACACTTCCGTCTCCTCGTCACTAAACACCGCTGTCTGCTGTCTCATCATCACTAAACACCTCTGTCTTCTGTCTCATCACTAAACACTTCCGTCTCATCATCACTAAGCACCTCTGTCTTCTGTCTCATCATCACTAAGCACCTCTGTCTTCTGTCTCATCACTAAACACTTATGTCTTCTGTTTCATCATCACAAAACACTTCCATCTCATCATCACTAAACACTGCTGTCTCATCATCACTAAGCACCTCTGTCTTCTGTCTCATCACTAAACACTTATGT
>JAUMHP010000060.1:18395320-18408021 GCA_032361065.1 Enteromius trimaculatus
GCCTATGGAGAGTCCTCATAAATCACAAAAACCAACATGTGTGTGTGTGTGTGTGTGTGTGTGTGTGTGTGTGTGTGAGTGTAGAGGTGTGTGTGTGTGAGTGTAGAGGTGTGCGTGTGTGTGTGTGTGAGTGTAGAGGTGTGTGAACGCTTACAAAGAACTTAAAAATATTCACCCTGAAGTAACCGAGGAGCTCGAGCAGCCCTCTGCTGTTACCCGGAATCGACATCTACAGGCCAGTTATTTCAGGGAAATGTTTTGATCAAGTGAAACCAGTCCAGAGTCTGATTCAGGGGGAAATACCCACAGTTGAGTTCAGATAACTGTTATACGGAGCATCCAGAGTGTGTGTGTGTGTGTGTGTGTGAGAGAGGATATGATACATGGTTTATATTTACTTCACCAAAAAGGATGGCAATAACAGCAGTACAAACAAAACAGCCATCCTCATCTAATCAGGACTCGATCAGCAGGAAGCTTGGTGCCGTCACTAAACAAATATATCAAAAAATACAATAAAGACAATTCTAACTTTCACATCACTTAATTCTGACCTCTGAATATGACCTAATATGACCTTTTTACATTGAAAATGTCCATCTTGTGATAAATTCTTTTTTACAATAAGTATATAAAAAGAAACCGACTGAATTGTGCAGATATAAATGGAGCATTCTGGGAATAAAAACATCAGAATTGAAACAGAAGAGGCGTTATGTGATGATGGTGAGGGTCAGTCAGAGGTCAAGGCGGCTGGAATCCGAGCGAGCGTCTGACCGCTTCATTAACTGTAGACCATCATGCTTCTGTTGGAGCTGACAAGCAGCTGGTTTAGCGACACATCATGAGACGCTGAGTCGTGTATTGATCATACTGTGAGCTTCATTAGAGATCCTGACCTACATTCAGAGGATTCCTGAGCTCGTCTCATCCCACACACACGTCTCCAGAGAGCGTTAACATCACAAACCAGATCCAGAAAACCCACAAACCCACTCCAGTCCAAACCATGCAGAAGATGAAGACTCCTGAAGAACACGGCAGAGGCTGGCCTGCTCTGTTCAGAACAGGATGTGTGTGTGTGTGTGTGTTATGTAACACAGCTGGAGTGTGTGTGATATTACTGTTTTTATTACAAGCCAGGAGGATGGTAGACTCACAAACTAGAGAAATACGTGAAAAAGCTTCCTCTGCGAGAGTTACCTGGGCTGAAAGGGAAGGATATATTATTGGTAGGTGAGAAGAAAAAGAGTTTCCTAAATTTCCAGGCGGTCTACATGGAGACAGGATGGTCTGAAAGCAGGGGTTTTCTTGGGGAGTGATGAGTTTTAAAAGACAAATTGGGAGGATCCGTTGGAGAAGGTGTGTGCTAAATTGTTGAAATGGAATTGGCCACAACTGTCCTTCTGGTCATCAACAGCCTGGCTGCTTCAGGACCATTGTTTCGGAGCCGCCTGAAGAACTCATACAGAGAGTATTTGTTCATTTTTTTTATATTATATTTACAGTTCAAGCTGTACTGAGACTCCTTTATAACAATTATGTGGCATGAGCCAACACTGCTAGCCTAGTGCACACACACACACACACACACACACACACACACTCCTGCAGAGCAGAGGTGTTTGTGCAGCACATCTTTGTCCTAGATAGATGCCAGTCTGTGGTTTTCCAGCGTTAGCAGCTCTCTCTCTCTCTTCATAGGAAGATGAAACGGCTGCTGTGTAAACAGGCTGAGACGCTCGAGAAGCACCTGCTGCTCCAGAGAGACTGAAGAACCCCAGAGATCCCAGCAGCGCTCTCCTCTCCAGACGTCTGCTTCAGAAGGGTTCTGGGATGAGTCGTGGGGTGTCCTTCTGACGCCGCTTAAAGAAACCCCAGACATCTGGAGCCGAGCAGACAGAAGAGGAGACTCTAGAGGAAACCCGACAGGAAAACAGCTGATGCCGGAGACATCGGGAGAGCTGACAGAAAGACCCTAAAACAACTGTAAGAGAGATCAGCAGCAGCCTCCAGAAGGATGACCACGAGTACAGACGCTACACCAGAAGATACTCATCAGCAAACAGAATAGGAAGACCATGCTCGAATGTGCTTCAACAATCCTGGGACCAAGATAAACCTTTACCAAAGAGATGGAGTGTGACGTCTAGTGATGGCACGCTTGACGCAGTTCCTGAAAGCAACCAAATATGAAGTCTTATTCACTTTAATTCTATCTGCTCCGATACCTGCGCTCACATGATTCACACTGAAAGGTGCTATCTTCTAAGGTGCATCAGATCCAGATGTAAATACCTGGAATTAAAAGCTGGTGTGATATTCATCTTCTGATGTCAAACCCAAGTGATTTGGGTCCACAGCAAAAATAAAGGAACTGGACTCAGTGCCCAGTGCTTCTGGAGGAGAGTGTCCCTATCCATCCATCCATCCATCCATCCATCCATCTCTCTATCCTCTCACGCGCCTGTGTTCTCTGACACACTCAGTCCATCAGCCAGTGTTAATGTGATCCTGGCTTTAGTTTCTCTCTATATTCTCAGATAAAGTCAAATTTCACATGATTTCACTTCCTCATTTCTCACACACATTCTCGTATTTCAGTTTCCCCAGCTCATCTTCCTGCTAAAATACACAGATTTCAGTTTTTACAGACCCTATAGTACATATTTCTCAATACTGCTCGGCGAAGCAGTTGATTTCACATTCAAAACCACCAAAACACTTGATTCAGGTCTCGAACTCATTCCTCCAGAACACTAGCAAAGGTTGACAGCCGACAAACACACTTTGTCTCCCACAAAACAATGAGCTGAAAAACACTAACAACATGCAGCAGTACACGGTGTTCTCTCATTTGTAAACATTGTCTTAGTCTCAGCCTCATCATGCCAGGGTACTGGAGAGGAGAATCCGGCCGATAGTCGAACCTCAGATCCAGGAGGAAGAATGCGGCTTTCGTCCTGGTCGTGGAACACTGGACCAGCTCTGTTCCCTCTTCCCGGACACAGGTGGCTGAAAAGAGTTTCCTCCGCAGGGTGGCTGGGCGCTCCCTTAGAGATGAGGAGGAGTTCAGAGCTCAGAGTAGATCCGCTGCTCCTCCAGCTGAGGTGGCTCGGGCATCTGTTCCCTGGGGAACACCGGGAGGAGGCCCCGGGGAAGACCTAGGACACGCTGGAGGGCCTGTGTCTCTCGACTGGCCTGGGAACGCCTCGGTGTTCCCCCGGAAGAGCTGGAGGAAGTGTCTGGGGAGAGGGACGTCTGGGTGTCCCTGTTTAGACTGCTGCCCCGTGACCCGGCCCCGGATACGCAGAAGAAGATGTATGTGTTTATGTAAGTTGTGTGTGTTCGGTTTTGTTCAAAAACAGTTTTATTGTGCTTGACATGTTCAGAGTTCATCTCAAAGGGCACAGTGTACAACTGTTTCATCCTGACCTGATGTTTTTTCAGGACTCTAGAAATTGTTGTTATGCTTACACGGTGAATATTTGCAAAAGTAACGTTGTCTGCCAAGACTCTGTTTCTAATCTCAGTGAGTTTTATCCCATTGTTTCTGATGACCATATCAACAATGGCAGTTTCCTGCACATCAGTGAAAATCCTTCCTCTCCCTCCTGTGTGAGGTAACCATTCAGTCCTAAGCAGAAAAGTTAAGTTTATTTACTTCTGAAATGTGCAACTGAGTCAAATGCCCTTGCAGAATACAAGTTACCTGCAGGTTTGCCAGAAAACTATAGATGCCACTGTAGAGATCTCTCTGACCAGAGACCATGATTTATTACATGATCAATTACAGTAGCTCTGATCTCATCTGAGACTATGCTCTTGATATTCCGCACCCGCTCCCAGCCTCTTCCTCTTTCTGCCACTTCTCTATTTCTGTTTCTACATGTCCATCACAGTACAAACCTATCCAGCAGTTGTGTCCTTTTGTAAAGAAATCTCCTGTGTAGATGTTCATCTATAATGAGAATCAGCTGTGGCTGGTTAAACTGCACTTTTAGATTTAAAATATGTTTCAGTAAAATATTGCTGTTGAATTTTGCTGTCTTATTCAGTGTGGCATTATGTTATTGTTTTGAACATTAGTTTAACAGTTTTGAAAACAGTATGTAAGCATGTGCAGAATGTCCTGTACATACAAAGATGTTTGGCAGTTGTTGTGTCTGAGTGAGAAAACAATTCACGAAATTTGAGAGATGCAGTCATTGAATGCATTTTGTGCCAAAACAATGATAATTGATCCTCAGTTTAGTCCACATAGACTTCTTTTGTGCTCACTGTGTCAAGAGTTCTGCAAAAGTGAACTAAGTATTGAGAAATGTGTCCTAGCGTCTGGAGAAAACTGTAATAAAGACAGCTATGGTCTCTGTTACTGAGTTCACTTCAGTCAAGCTTAATTTATATTTTACATATTGAACTTAATTCCTTTGTAAAGGACACTGTTATTTGTATGAGCAGCGCTTCAAAGTAACACTCGCACAAAGAAGTTTAAAATGATTATTATAATTATCTTTAATGTTACACTGTACTTTACGCATGCCTCGCTTTTAGCCAATCAACGCCGCCGCCCGGCCTTCACTCGCACGCCGCAGCCAATCAAAACGCTGCGTGACGTCAGAGCCGCAGTGAGCGAGGGGCTAGGGCGTGAGCGCGCAGAGCTGTTGCCGGATGAGAGATCAGAGCAACACATGAGCGCGCCTGAGTGCGTGTGCGCTCCTTTCACATCGTCTTCATCATCCTCCGATTATCGATCGATTGACTGATAGACAGATACATCATGTCCGCGCTGGAGGAGTACGAGCGCGCGCCCAAGCGCCTGAAGGTGTCCGCCGAGGATGAGGAAGAGCTGGAGGAAGGCGAGGAGTCAGACTCAGCATCCGCGGGGCTCATGGGTGACGATGAGGAGGATGAAGGGCAGAGCAGAGCGCGCTGGAGCTCCGCGGACAGGAAGGTCAGAGCTGCATCACTGCCGATCCCGGAGCACTGACCGCGCATCTTCACACACATACAGCAGACATATTCATATTCATATTCATAACGCTGCACTGACATCACGCGCGCTTAGTACATGAAGCCAAAACACTGCAAAGAGAAAAAGAGCAATCGAGAGAGGGAGCCAGAAACATATACTCTGGCGTCATATATGTGTGACCTCACGAGAGTCCGTTTGTGGAAATTAAGATAATAATTCATCTTCCCACTGATGTCTGGTTTATTAGGAGAGGACGATATTTGCCAACTATTATAGCAAATCTGGAATCTGAGGGAGCAAAAATACCTAAACATTGAAAAAATCCTCTTTAAAGTTGTGCAAGTGAAGTTCTAAGCCATGCATATTACCTATTAAAAAATAAGAAATATCTTCATTGTACGTAACCTTAATATCCTAATGAATTTGACTATTTCTACAGATATAGCTGTGCTCTTATGACTGCTTCTGTGCTCCAGAGACACATATATATGTTTATATATTCATATTCACAGCGCTGGACTGATTCAGAGTAAAGAGATATGAAGATAGGGAGCCAGAAAGATGAGAAACATCAAAAATACTAAGGAAAAGATGAGAAAC
Source organism: Enteromius trimaculatus (assembly GCA_032361065.1). NCBI lineage: Eukaryota > Metazoa > Chordata > Actinopteri > Cypriniformes > Cyprinidae > Enteromius > Enteromius trimaculatus. The sequence continues at coordinate 18,400,896 of JAUMHP010000060.1, forward strand.
ATCAATAATACTGAGGAAAAGATGAGAAACATTGAGCACAAATCACCCTGGTCCTGCGTCATGATGTGATGATACGGTGTCCTCGTGCTCGAGCCCTTTCCTTTACTCCGTGCTGATGCCCAGTAAACCACATTAAATATATCATAACTGTAAATTAATAAATTGAGTGTAGTAAAGTGTAGTAAGCTCTTTTTGTAGTGAAATATCATATCTGTGAACAACATAATCACTTTTTTTTAGATTCAGGATAACAGTGTTGTATAATGTGTAACGTATTAGTGCATGTTCCTGGTGTGCACGTGTAGCAGTAAAATACATCTATAAAAGCTTACAGTGACATTTAAAGCATGAGTTTATCTTTTATAATGAACCCCTTTCATCTCATCAGTACGTGCAGAAATCATAGCTGTCATAAAAACTATGAATTGCATTTTTTAAAAATTGAACAAATGCAACAAAGGCTATTTTGTCGTTCCCACTGACGTGTATAAACGTTAATCAGTGTGTTAGCAATAATCTAAAAGATTGGTATAAAGCAGCAGATCAGTGAACGACGGCAAACATTTAGTACTATGGTATATGTCAGAGTACCATGGCTTTTTTGTTAGTTTCCTAATTAGACAGCATTAGATGAGACGCTCTTACAGAGGCTCGACCGCTTCTAATTCTGCAGTGTGACCTCACGCCGTGTGCCACCACCGTGTGGTCAACATACAGTCACATCGACACGGTTCCTGTTTTCATTTTCTATAATTCTATAATTCTTGGTTTTCATTTTCTATAATTCTTATTCCGGCATGCTGTGAATATGAATCAAGCAGAAATACAAAAGAGTCGTGCATCTGAAATATCGGGTATGATCATGAGATTCACGTTGGTATCTTATAACACGGCGTAACATTATCTCTCAACACGTCAGTCGATGCATGGAAGCCGGCGTTACTCGTTCGGAAAAAAGTGACTGATATTTTCTTGTAAATGAAAAAGAAATGCATCTCTAGTAACTTGAAAATGTAAGTTGTAATGCGTTACCGGAATACTACAATCAATCACATACTCGAGCTAGTAACTTTGCCATTTTTGGTGCATGTGATCAAGTATAATTTATTTATAGACTGTAGCAATTTTCAAAAAACATGCATAATTTCAGAGCAGCTTAATCAGAGCTGGACACTGAGCTGCTGTGTAAAAACAGCTGTGTATATTGAGATGGACTGACCACACACACACACACACACACACGAGTGAGTAAACACCAACAATCTGAAGTGCTTCATCTGATTGACCCGGTCACTCTATGACTGGCCGTCCAGCTCGGTTCCTCTTCTGCTGCTGATGTTGTGTGTCTAGTGGTCAGACGGACAGTCTGATCTGAGCGGTGTGTGTTCACGAGAGCAGGTAGAACCGAATCAGGAGTGATTTATGAAGTGTGTCCTCGGCCGGCAGACGTCTGATGCTTTAGTCAAGCGTCCAGTGTAGTAGTGTCAGGTGTTCCGTGCGTGAACCCGTTTGCTTCATTAGTGCTCGTTCATGGCCTAATTCTAATCGGTTTATTTATATGCACCAGTATTAGATTAAACAGTAATGTACGTTTTACTAAAACATTTCAAATATATGAAAAATACCACAGCTGTAAACAGCAGTCACAATGTTGGCCTGATTTTTAGTGAATTAATTTGCGTTTAAAATAACAGCGTTTGCTCATCTGAAGAGAGTGTGACATCATAACTGTTATTTTAATCGAGCGTGTTTCTGAATTATCTGTGCATGAGGAACGTGTATAGTCAAAATATTCAAAACTTTGAATCAGAATTTAGATCTGAAGTAAGCATGAAATCATAATTGAGCCCTATTATTTTAACAGAGCTGTGTAAAATTTTAATCTACTATTTTGCATATTAGATCATTGCACACTCAACATTTAAAGGAAGCATGAGTTTATAATTATACACTTGACCTGGTTTCACATGTGAATATCATAGTACATGTGGTAAAAATAATCCAAAGCATGTGTTTTCAAATAAATGATTTTTACTAACATGTATATAAAAACAGCACATCTGTAAACAATCAGTCTGTTCTGAATTTTAATTTGCGTGCAAGATAACAGAGTTATAACTAAAGTCATCTAAAGTAACTCGTTAGGATGTTGTGCATCATATCTGATCAGAAGCTTGTTTTCAATTCACAAGAACACAAAGAATTATACTATAAAATATACATTTTTATTTAGATGCATAGGAATTTTTACTAAAACGTTATTTATGCAGCGGCAGATCTGTGAACAGCGTCGTTGAATCTGGGTTTCATCACAACTGTAATAAGTCAAGAGAATCAGTTTGTTTCACATGCTTAATTTGACCTCGTTTCATGTGCGATCTCTAGAAACAGTGCAGTTATTATTCATTATTTGGTTTATTGACACGCTCTGTGATAGAACTGTGTGTGAGTGAGTGTGTTCACAGCCCAGACGCTCAGAATAACACACACACACACACACACACACACACCTAATGGCTTCGGTCTTTAGCCTGGAGCGAGGCGCTCAGCTCTGAGGAAGCGTTCTTCTTGAACAGCCCTGATCATTTGAATACTAAGTGGCTTTTATTGGCTGCTGTAACTGTCTGATCTGAGCGATGATTGCTCATGTACCTCCAGCGGACCTGAGCCGCGTCTGATATTGTTTCCCGTGGGCTTTATTGATATCTGCAGGCGCTCGGGGGAATCGCTGCCATCAGCGCCGTCACCTTTTACTGCCAGAGATACGCCGGGCACCACAATGAAATCAAACGGGCTCGGGTGGGCGGCGGCTCGTGGGTGAGAACGATACCAGGTCCTTCTGGAAGCAGTTTGCATCCATAATCTGCCCTCTTTTAATGCGTATGCAAACGGAGCGTCTCGTGTGGGCGGCGGCGTCTCTGGAGTCGTCTGGGATCTCAGCGGGATGATGGGAGAAACAGGGTCACCTGACTCGACTGATAAATGCAGATGAATGATCATTTTCTTAGTATTTGTGACCCTGTCTGTGAAGTCATTTACTGTTTTATACAAAAAATCACTATAAAACCTATACAAGAACATTCTGTGCAAATAAAACGTTAATATCTTTAATAGTGACTGAGTACAGCGTGTCAGAGGTCAAGGTGAATGACTGAAATCAATGTTTGAAGCTTGTTATCTCAAAATTAGCCTGGATTTCACAGACAGGGTCACATTTTTGTCTTGTTTTCTATAAATATCAACAAATTCTGAAATTAAGCAGCATTTACTTGACAAGTAAAATTATATTTTTATCAAATATTTTGTTATAAAATATCCATATCATCTTTTTTAGCTATTGAATGTAGATATTGGCAGATATTTTTGTGTGTTTTTAGCAAAACCTAACAAAATATGGACAGGCCCGGTTTCATAGACAGGGTTTATCTGAAGCGAGGATTAATCCACAGTTCAATCAGGACATTTAAGTGATTTTGTTATAGATATGCCTTAGAGAAAAGCATTACTGGTGTGTATGTTTAACATCAGTCAGTGTGATTTCTTTCAGTTGAAACAGCTCAGAATTTACATTTAGTCTAGAACTGTGAAACCTGGGGAATATCTGAAGTTATTTTACTTGTCAAGTAAATGCATTTTAATTGTAGATATTTATCTAGAAAACAAGATAAAATACTAAGGAAGAAAATTATTTTTTTGCGATGAATGTAGGATGTACTCAAGCTTTCGATTAGCGGTCCGATAGCTGATATTAGGCTGATTAAACTTTATTTATTGTTATAAAAAGCAGCAGAATTTGAAATCACAAATTTAAAGTTTGTCCTAAAACTAGCTAAACTAAGCCTAAAAAATGCTAGTTTTGTTTTATTTTAAATGTTCATTAGTCATTCACAGATTATCTTTAATGCTGTAAATGTGTTTTTGATGAATGCTGATGGCAAATGAGAATGCATTATATATTGTATTACTAATAATTTTACAGCAAATAATATTTAACTGCTTTGTTTAACTGTTCTACCTGAATATTAGATAGACTTCTGTGTGTTTCAGGCAGAACTGAATGATGGCGGCGAACAAGAGAGAGAATGTGAGCACTTAGACGCTTCCTTTCTCAAACACATCGGCCAATGCCAATATGAAAAAAGGCCAAATATTGGTTGATATATAGGCCTTGGCAATGTTAAAAAAGCATTGGATAGAAAACATCCAGAATACACACTGAAGTGTTTAGTTTTTGCGCCGTGTGTATTTGTGTCTATAGATTTCAGTCTCAGTGGATATCTTTGAAAGGTTTCTCCTGTATTTCAGCAGCGCTCACAGACACCAAACTTTACAGTTTTATTCCTCTCTATATTCTGAATGTTTTTACTGTGGGGTTTTGTTCATATATCGCTCTCACTGATTTTCACAACATTTAGTCCTTTTTTTTATTATTATATATAATTGTGTGATAAAAAGAGAAATCCAAAATCCCTTCAGTATAAACCTTCAGAATGTAGAGAGGAACAAACCTGTAAAGTTTGGTGTGTGTAAGTTCTGCTGAAGTTGAGAAAAAACTCGTTAAGAGTATAGATTGGGATTGAAATCTAATAGATGTGTAATTATCCTCCTGCACTTCAGCAGCACTTTCATACACCTTCCTCTCTATATTCTACAAGTTTTGACTGAGGGGTTTATTCATAATTCATTATCATGGATGTGTACGACACCTTATTGGTAAAACATGGTGAAAATGTATTGTTTTATGCCTTATTTTCTGATAAAAAGAGAAATCCAAAATCCCTTCAGTAATATCCTTTAAGTCTAACATGTCAACAAAATCAAGCAATGATTTCCAATCAGATTTATCTTCTGGAAGTTTATGCAAATTATAGCATATTTAAGAGAACTTGCGTCACAGCACAGTTGTCAGCTGCTGAGAGTATGCTGATGTGTGTTTGTTAGTCTCTAGTTTCTCATCTTAAAGGGTTAATTCACTGAAAACAAAACCTAAATCTTCACTGATGCACCTTCATCTTTCTTAATTTGTGAGCAGCGTTAGTCTTTATGCAGAAGACAGAAGCTCTCTCCTCAGAGATCGGCGTGTTCTTTTATATTCAGCAGAAGAAAGAAAGTCCTACAGGTTTGGAGCAAGTAAACGATGACAGCACATTCATTTCTGGCTGAATTACTCCTTTAATTGGTGCTGAAAGCGCTGCTGAAATCTTTGGATATTGACGTTTTCATTAATACATCTGTTACACAGTGGATCTGTTGAGTGTCTGAGGGGACTCAGGAATGAGCAAAAGGCGCGTCGACTGAATGGTTTGCTCAGTAGCAGCGAGCTCATTGAGTTCTGCTGTTGGCTTTTTACCAGAATAGTCTGTTACACAATGTTGTGGTGTGTAGTTCTCTTTGGATGACATTGCATGTCATTTCCTGTTCGTGCTGCCGCTCTGTCGTTGTTTCTGTCATTGGTTTGCAGAGGAAACACGATGCTATCAGTGCATCAGCAGCACGCGGTGCTTTAGGGTGTGAACACTCCCTTAAAGTTATATTTATGCTTATTTAAATATATGTACTACCCAATGATAGGAGGCTATTCTACAGACTACATCTTTAAATCGTCTAAAGACAGTTATGTCAGGGCTGCACAATCATCGCCATTACAATTATGAGTGCCACAATCGTTCAAAAACACAATAATCGTCCACTTATGTTATTTACCTTAAGATGTGTTTTTTCTTTCTCCAGGTTATCTTAAGGGTTTTCCATTGTTTTAAATATAGTTTTAGTTTAATATTATAACACCATGCATATTTTCTTTTAATTTAAGCAAGAAACTCAATCTAATTAATAGCTGACATTTGAGGCTTAGTACTGTGGAAAGTTTTTCAGCTTGTTTATATTCAAATAAAAATATGACCTGAAGTTGCTTTCATCAACGGTGTAAACATCAGTCAGTGTAAACTGTGTTCATCTTAATTAATAATCGCAATTACAATTTCTAGTAAATAATCAACAATTAGGATTTTAGTCATAATCATGCATACACATGCACTCACTGATGTAGATGATTTCTTTTATATATGTTTAATTTCATCTGGTAATGGTTGTCTGGGCAGCGTTCAGCTGCTGTTGTAACGCTGGGTTCGTGACTGGAGGTCATACAGCAGTCGGAAGAATCACTGGCCTTCGGTCTGCTCCGCAAACTATGTTTCTCAACCAAATGTGTGTGAGAAGTGTAATAATGCAAGATCATGCTAATATTGTGTCTGTAGGACCTCCCCGAACCAATAATAACACAGATGACTTCCTTGTTAATAACATACTTCTGCTGGGAAATATGACGTGAATTTTAAGTACATATTTTAAGTGAATGTTTTGAAACCAATGTGTTGTGAGGTTCATAATGAACTTGTTTCTTATACAAAAGCCCTCGAATGTGATAAAAACAAAAATGCAATAAATCTTTGGTCCTTTATAGAAGAATATGATTTAGAGAAAAGCCTCTGTTTTGTTTCATTTATTTTTATCTTCACGCACCTGTCCTGTAGCTATATTCTCATTTCTAATGCAGAAATGTACTGATATTGCCATGTTGTTTGTACATGGATAATTGCTTAATAATAATAAAAAGGTCCTCCCTGACGTTTTGGTACATGCTTTTATCTAAAGCGACTTACAAACGATCAAAATCAACAGAAGAGCAATGTGCTACACGTCTCAGTGAGTTTAACACGGAACATGTATCAAGAGTTTTTCAAGTTATATGAGAAATAAAAAGAAAACAGAGACTAGAAATAGTAGAGCAAGCTAGTGTTGTTTTTGGTTTTGTACACACACACACACACACACACACATATATAGAGCGAGAGAGAGAGAGATTTAGCTGTGTTTATCATGATTTTATGGTTATGGAAGCTGGATTGTTTGACGTGACAGACTTTGCTGTGAAAAGCTCACAATCAGTGAGGGTGTCTGTAGACGTGTGACTGTACGAGAGCAGATCTGTCACTGATGACACTGATGTGTGCTCAGCTCTTCTGTTACACACCGAGCTCATCTGTCCTTCACACACACACACACACACACACTCATGTGTTCTGGGGTCTCTTCATAGGTGTAATGGTGTTTCTACTGTACAGAC
>JAUMHP010000062.1:0-30628 GCA_032361065.1 Enteromius trimaculatus
TTGTGAACAAATTAACCATTAATTAATGCTTAACTAATGCATTATTTTGGACCCCTATTCTGAAGTGTTACCAAATTATTTATTAAGGATCATGTGACACTGAAGACTGGAGTAATGATGCTGAAAATGCAGCTTTGATCAGAGGAATAAATTACATTTTAACATTGATTCAATTACAAAGCCACTATTTTAAAAAACAAAACAAAAATGCACTATTTTTGATCAAATAAATGCAAATTTGGTGAGAAAAATATAATAAAATCTTTAAAGTATTTGTTATTTTAAGTAAATTAGACTAAACTTTTGTCCCTCACAGCGTTGTTTTTATTTATACTGTGTCTGAAACTAGAAAACTAGACTACATACTACATACCATACTTTGGCTTTTAAGTGAATATTGTCATCATCCTCCCACCCAAAGTGCATGTGACAGCAGATTTCTACCGAACTCTATGAAATATGTAGATGCATGAGCATGCTTTCAAAGTTGAAATCTCCTTTTAAATCTAGTGTCAAGTTTCTGGTATATAAATTTTTCAGCCGCTCCCCGATGGGAGGCTCATCTAAATGAGCCCCAGCGGTTCAGTTTGTTGCTCTCCGTGAGTGTCTGTGCCTCCACATCATCTTAATCAGCAGCTCCATCCTCTTTCTCTCCTCATCTTGATAGAACTGGACTCTTCCATCCATAATTTCCTCAGGGCCTGTCAGAGACTCCCTCGATACACATCGCTTCTCCCTCTCTCTCTCCTCACAGGTGTTTTGTGGCTCTGCATCGTAGCTGAGTGTCTCTACATCTTACTGCTGGCCACCGGAGGAATCCTCATGTCCATCGAGGTCTGCCGTTTTGGAAACGTTATCGATGGACTGAAACTGAATGCTTTTGCCGCCATATTCACAGTTCTGTCAGGTAACGTGTTGCATATACTGTAGTGTGGCATCTCTCTAACACCAAAAAACGGAGGATTGAAGAGTGATATGTACCACCTTATGTTGATTTTCAGGGGCATTTTTACCTTTTATTTTTGACCATGGTAAAAAAAGAAGTGCCATTTGTTTTTCCAGTTTCAAATACCAATAAAATGAGGTTAATATTGACCAAGGAATCCTTGCACAGCAGAAGTGGCATTGATGTATTTACCCTGGTTAATGCAGCTCAGAGATTCAATGAATGCATTTACACTGCAGTTTCACTTGCATACACAATATTTGGAGATAAATGTGTAAAATATAAAATAGGGCTGTCAAAAATAATGCAAATTAATTTTAACGGTACTAATTTTATTATTGCGTGATTAACGCAGCATGCATTTTCTGTTTAACCCTTGGCCTAACCCGTAGTTGGGAGAAATGGATGAAGATGCTGACAGTGTTGCCAACATTTCTGACCCCTTTAGCAAAAGAAAAAAACACTTGTCTTTAGGGTTTGCACAAACCTTGTTTAGTTCCTCAGACTCAGAGGTGTCTCTTTCCCTTTCATTTAAGAAAACAGATATTATGTTGTTTCTCTAATTTTACATGCAATTATAGTCGAAATCACAGCACGTAAGGTCTTTATCTTATGTGCAGGCTACTTACTGTTATCAGATGATGGCGCGATTATAAATCAGGATTCTTGTGAAGAATGCTTGGAAAGAGAGCTGGTTATGTCGTTTTAATGGGTCACGTTTTAGTCACTATTTCATATTCATTCCATTATCTGACACTGAAACAGTAAGATATATAAATGAAAACAGTGTTATTGAGAATTTAGCTGTATGTGCGCACAGAAAGGCAAACAAATATAATAATTAGTTATAAATGTGCATTTTGGTTTTAGTTTTTGTCTCTAGACTCTCTCACGTCTGTCACATGTGCTCAGTGTGAAGCTGCTTTCATCTGTGAAGAGCACAGGGCACCAGTGGCCAATTTGCCAATCTTGGTGTTCTCTGGCAAATGCTGTAAGCACAAACCCCACCTGTGGACATCAGGACCACCCTCATGGAGTCTGTTTCTGACCGTTTGAGCAGACACATGCACGTTTGTGGTCTGCTGGAGGTCATTTTGCAGGGCTCTGGCTGTGCTCCTCCTATTCCTGCTCACACAAAGCCGGAGGTAGCGGTCCTGCTGCTGGGTTGTTGCCCTCCTCTAAGTCCCTGATGTACTGGTCTGTCTCCTGGTAGCATCTCCAAACTCTGGACACTACGCTGACGGACACAGCAAACCTTCTTGCCACAGCTCGCATTGATGCACCATCCTGGATGAGCTGCACTACCTGAGCCAGTTGTGTGGGTTGTAGACTCCGTCTCATGCTACCACTAGAGAGAAAGCACCGCCAGCATTCAGAAGAGACCAAAACACCAGCCAGAAAGCACAGGAACTGAGAAGTGGTCTGTGGTCACCACCTGCAGAAGCACTCCTTTATTGGGGGTGTTTGCCTATAATTGCCTTGCTAATTGCCTATAATTTCCACCTGTTGTCTAAATATGATATAATTTTAAACTAAAACCACGAGTAGGTGTTGACAAATCACAGCTTTACAAGTGGATCACATTATTCAGAAATAAGCACATGACTACTATTGCTATTTCTGCCATATAAAGATGCTGAAAATAGCAGTGTATAATTATATAATAGTATAGTGTAGTATAGTATAGTAATAAAATAGTAGTTTGCGGTTTCGTATTTAGCAACTGGCTTATTGAATTATTGACTCAAATGATTTGTTTTAACATCATGAATCATTTAAGAACAGAATGCAAATGACTGTCGAGCAAAGCAAAACAGACCATACTGACAATATTGTATCTAAACTGTACACCACTACATAAATACATAACAGGTCAGCAAATGTATTTATTTATTACATAGCATTGTAGAAAGTATGAAATAGCAATCTTAAAAGCAGGACAAATGCCTGTGCAAGTAGGCAAACATGGCATTTCAAAACCGCACTGACCTGAAAGCAAATGAATGGCCACACTAGGTGTATATGATCAGCATGTACTTGATGTCGCTGTCTCTGAATATGATACTGATATTCTTCGAAGGTCAGCACACTTTGTAATTTAATTCTGCTATATCCACATTCAGGCCATATTGTTTTTGTACGACCAATTAAAAAATCAAAACCAGGTCCAGCAAACATCCCTCTTCTATACCAGCTATTGCAGTGCTTTGATGCAGCCAACAGTTGTCCTCATGGAGATTTCCGGTCGATCTACCTGCAGGCTGTCCTCTGCCTGGATTTTGTGGCGAATGTCTTTGCATTTATGTGGTATCAAAGCCCGGTCTGTTCCCCAGATACATATAAAAACATCCGGCTCAAAATCCCATTTAAGCCTCACGGTATTGGTTAGCAGTATTCTTGAATGTCATCCAGGCTATTTTTGACAGTTTCACAATTTAAGGGTTTATGGCAACATATGCGTCGGAATTCAATCTGCCTAAATCCTGCTTTACTTATTTATTTATATATTTCAGTGTAGCATTGACCATGCTATGAGTCCATTGTATGGAGGGGGAGTAGCACTGTACATCAAATATCCTGCATTTATGCTATTATTATTATAATATCTATGTATTATAATATATTTAATATTATATTACATTAAGGAGACATATCACTACTACAACAACAAATAAAAAAATTGAATTATATTAGTATGAAGATATTATCATTGTATGATCAATTTATATTTTTACAAATTTATATATATATATATATATATATATATAAATCATGCAAAATTAAAACTGAGGCATGTATAGTTGTGTAAAAAAAATTACTTAAATATAGTATGTATGAGATTTTTCAAATTAGATTGTCAAAGGGTAATAACAAATTTAAAAATAATAATAATATCAATTAATAATATACAATACCTTCTACACAGGTTTACTATTGAATGTTTGTAGATCACATTTGTTGGTATTAAAATGAATACCTCCCATGAATGCACTTCTATATTTAAATGAGGCTTTGACCGAACTAAACGTGTGTCAAACACAGAGTAAGATTGCTGAGAGACCTTTTGTGTCACGTTAGAGTTTTATTATTGCATGAAGGCTGAGGGATGAACTTACAGCCCGCTGTCATCTCTTTCTTGAGCTTCATGAGAGAGCGGGATCATGAACGCTGTGCATCATGGGAAGGGAGCTACAACCTCAATTAGCTTCTGTCTTCATTTGACTCAATCAAGAGAAGAGAGCAGTCAACTGCGTTCTTAACACACCAGACGTTTCGATGCGTTGAAGCATTAAGTACATGATGCATATTGGAAAGTTTTAAGTTTAATGCACTTTGTCACACAGATAATTATGTTTTGTGACTTTAATAACCTATTACCTTTACTTGACTTAACTCGTAATTTAGTGCAGTTGTCGATTAAAGTCTTTAGACCACTGGAAACTCCAAATATAACCTTACTTTATTACACAATAAACACTCCGTATGTTCCAAAGTAAAGGGATAGCAAAGCAAAAATTAGCTTTTCTTTGTTTTGTTCCAGACCTGCATGGTTTTTACAATTATTATTGTTATTATAATATAATAATAATATTATAGCATATTCTGAAATTAATCATGGTTAAAAAAAATATGCTTTTATATTACAATAATTCTACAATCTCTCTTCAAATTAATATACAGTAGAAACAAGACATTTGTTATATATTTTTTTTATGCTGTCTTTTTTATGAAGGCAAGTGCCACTGATACCAACACTACTGATAGGAAATTGGTAATTTTTCCTAAAATTTCCTAATATATATTAAGCCATTAAAATATAATTAGGAGCTGTCAATTTTAACAATTTTATTAGACTTATATGACTTGTAACTTAAGTGAACTTAGAACAATCTTCACATAAGCCCACCATATTAAATGTCATATTTAGCTACCTGTTGAGTAGAAATATACTGAAATTCAGTAAAGCTATCAAACACTAAATTCCAAATGAAACAGATGAATCCTTAAAGCTACAAAAGTGATTGGTTTCCTATAATAAACCTAAATCCCTTGTCAGAACTTTCTCATATTAGGAGGACTATAAGGGTTTCACTCACACACACTTGATTATTGTTAGTCTGTATGTTTTATTGTCTCCAGGGTTTTCTTTACTTGCTTTTGTATTTTTGTCTTGGTCTTTCTTTCTGGTTTTTGATTGTTTGCTGTCTGCCCTGACAATCATGCCTTTTGTTGGATGGCTCTTGTTGCCTTGCTTTGGATACTTCTACCTGTAGATAAACATAAACGCACCAAGACATGAAATACGTACCAACAAGTACATATCATCACTGCAGTTTCCAAAAGAAATGAACACTAGAGGCAGTAAAACACCTTTTCTTCTTTTTCACACAAATGTAGAGTTTCGATTAATAAAGCGTATTAATATGCTGGGAGCTCAATGTGTTTTCATTGACGGTAGGTACTTGAGAGACGAGGAGCTCCGCTTCAATCCTGTGTAACTACGCTTCAACAAAACACTTCAAATCTGTGGAAAAGGGAGTTGAAATGAAACAAATGTTTTTATATCAGCTTTGCATTTGTTAACACTATCAGGTAGATTTAGGGTTGGATTCGGTGTATTGAACCTGTGTTTTAGCGCCACCCAGTGGACATTTCTCTGTGAAACGGTGGTATGTAAAAACGCAAAAAGTGCACAGAGGTACATATTTTTATGAGATCAAGTTGGGATATTGTTGTTTGACCAAGCCTGTCTGACTTCACTATTTAAAACCTTGCATTTGGATTCAATTCCATTGTCATGCCCATTATTATATTATATTATATCAAACTGATAGTATATATTGACAGCATATCACAAATAAAAAGAGGGTTGAGTGCTCTTTATAGTTCATGCACAAGTCAATACACTTTGACTTTACTCTGACGTTTCCTATAGGTAAGAGAACTCTCAAAGTGCAGTAGAGACAAAAATGTACAAGATCTTCACCAATTCTTCGTTCGTGATTTTTAATATCCCGGTGAATATCATATTGTGGACATCATTTAGCAATATTATTGTGTTGTGAAATATTTATATTGTTACATCCTTATTATATTAGATTATTTTATGCTATATTATAGATAAGACATTTACTTTGTTCCAAACTTATATCAGTTTCTTTCAGGAAAATCATAATAAACGCTTTTTGGTTTGTAAGTGTCTCATGCACAAAATGCGATGTGGCAGGTATGAATATCCGTAAGTGCGAATGAGATTTGACTGCACAGGGTCATTGGAGAATCTATTTAGTGTTTTTAAAGTATGAATCCATTCTATAGTCAGCCTGAAGGAATCAATCACATCCTATGCCCCATTTGTCCTGGCAGTTTGCTGAAAAATGAAGCAATAAAAATAACTAATCATACTTCTGATGGGTTATTGTAGTGAACACGGGCTGCAGTGTCCGGAGATTCTGCTGATTCATGAATTAATGCGGTTAACAAGCTCTTTTTATTGTTATTGTTCGCTAGTGTGTGTCGGTGAAGATGTCTGCGCACAGGCGGATCGCTGCGGTTGTCATGGAGACATGAGGGTTATCGGTCAGACACACGTGTGAGGATTTAGATGGACATGATACTATAAGAGACACAACCCGCTTTTTATCGAGTCTGAAAGCTCAGACCGTCTCTTTCAGGTTGTTTTTCCACTCGGTTCTTTGATTTAGCTTTATTGAGCGGCTCAGTATGCAGACTTAGTGAGCTGTAAATAATGTGTAATTTACCTCTGTCCTTGCTATTTCTGGTGAGGTGACTTTGATTGTCCGGACTGCAGGTCTGACGCTGTTGATTATGTCCAGTTTGCCATCTGCCCTGAGCATTTAGACTGCTTTCACTTCCACATAATGACACCATTAAGCAGGAAAGCCTGACCTGTGCTGCTGCATTCATTCATTCAGAGAGATTTCCTAGCATGTCCTCTGATTGATAGTGAGAAAACACTGCCTTCAAACACTGATTCAACTGTGATTATATAATCCTTCTAATTATTAGACAATGCAGTCAGTGCATTGGGATGAAATACATATAATACATAAATATCATAAATACTGTATAATGTAGAAGAACGGCTGTGCAATTTTTATTTGGCATTTCAACTGAATCTAGTTTATTAGATTTAGTCAATTAGTCAATCTAACATGTGTCTCTGGAAACAAGTGATCTTTGACACTGTGTGTTACGTTGAATATCAAACACTTCGTTTCTGTGTTGACACATTTGTGGACACATGCATGTTTTGGACTTCAGTTCTAGTTTTTGTTTTGGCTCAGAGTGGTTTGTTAGTTGCCATTTTTTCTATTTATTTCACACTGGCTGATGCATCATAATCATCCTGCGCATGATAAACATCTAAATGTGTTACACTTCACATTTCAAATGACCGTTGTTTTCCACAACTCATATACACACACAGACAGGGAACGATGGGAAGCTTTGTAATCGGTGTCAAAACACCACCTCTTTAAAGAACAGGTCTGGCAATCTCAGCAACACACAACAACAGGTGCAAAAAAATACAGCTATGAAATCTGCTCAGACCAACAATTCTAGGCATTCGTTTTCAAGACAACAGCCCTATTTATACCTCATGTCAGTGCCTCAAGTGACATTTTGTGAAAGTAAGCTTTGCACAGTGTTGCTGCTCAAGTCAATCTGTTTTTATTTCACTGTTTAATATGGTTTTTCTATTTTTTTCTATTTTTTTCTATTTCTATTTTTTCTATTTTTACACTTTTGATCATGTAGTGTAGTTGAGCTCATACAGACAACACTGACTAATGATTCATGGATTAGAAATGTGTATGGTGCAGTATGTGGTGTGGAGCTGTGCCTCCTGCTGGTGACAGAGGGATCGCGCTGTAACAGTGTTTGTCTCTGCTCTGGTTCTCAGGTCTTCTTGGTATGGTAGCACACATGATGTTCACTACAGCGTTCCAGCTGACCGTCAGTCTGGGCCCGGAGGACTGGAAGCCACAGAACTGGGACTACAGCTGGTCTTACATGTACGTCCACTCATATCTGTGTCTAGGTTTAGCAAGCGTTAGAATGAATGCAAAGGGTTTTTACAGTAACTGCTCTGGAAACAATACACTGCAGATGCAAAACCAAACAATGCTTGGATGTGAGCTCAAAATTCGAACTCAAAATTGATTTATTGGCGTGACTGCTAAGATACAATATCGCCAAAGCTTGGAATATATGTGGAGATATATAACAATATAATATAATATAGGCTAATAAAAATGTACAGTTAAACTATTAAAAAGAATAGCTGAACATGAGTTCACAAAAAAATCTGTGTGTTAACTTTTTTTTTTTAAATTGCTATTGCCATTTTGAAATGCTTAAAACACTAACTTGGTGAGATTAATACTTGGCTTTAATAAATAGAATATTGATTCCATTGTTAATGTAAAAATTGTTGTTTTTGCTTTCTTTTTCTTATTTAAATTTGATCAAATAAGAAACACTGATATATATATATATATATTATAGATTACAGAACAGCTGTTTGTAAGTATTAGTTCCAAAACTGGTCTCATAACCCATCTTTAATGATGCCTGGTTGTTTAATACCTAGTTATAAGACCTTAAAAACCTAATACCTTCTCGATGTTTTTCCTCCAGCTTGGCTTGGAGCTCCTTCACGGCCTGCATGGCCTCCTCCGTCACCACCATCAACAGATACACTAAGACTATTCTGGAGTTCAAACACAAGCAAAGGAATATTGAGAAGAACCTGAAGATCAAGCAGAAGCTGCTGGACCTGGACTCTCCAGACCAGGTGTGGGACATGTACATCAGCTCCGTCCCCAGCACGGCCGAGGAGTTTCTGGACCTGTCCAGTTCTGGACGCAAGCTCTCCACCAACTCAGTCTTCCTGGACCTCAACGACCTGCCGTCTCCACAAGGAGAGGAGTACTGCTGAAGCCCTGCGTCACGCTCTTCTAGTGTCATCACCAGACTCTGACAGCCGAGGACGCTTTGCGTTGAGATTATATAACTGTTGCATTTGATGTTGTGCCGTGGTCTGAAGGTGATGCTGTGAGTTTTAGTTTGTTATTAATGTCGAACCAGATCTGCAACGAACAAACGACTTTCCTCAATCCTAGAGAATAAAACGTGACACAAGGCTTTCTTTTTCAATTGCTTTGGAAATATCCCCACGCTCATTCATGAGAAAAAGTCTTTTTGTGAACGCTGCCTGCTGCTTTAGATTTGATTTAGTCATTACCAAATCGATCCTGAGGGTCTTTTTTTCTAGATCAGTTCTAATGAGACACAAATTACATCGCTGAGTGCCTTTGTTTGTGCTATTGATCTTGGTTCTTTAACCGTAGCATGCAAAAGTTTTGTAGCCTATTTGATCAAATTATGCTGTTTCGTTTAGCTTTGTTTCATTAACTCATCAGCTCTAAACTATAAATGAAAAATCAAGGGAATTATTTAGTTGTTAATGAATCATTCTGCAGAGTGCAAAGATCTATATGTGACAAGAGCAAGGATTCTAGATCAGCTAAGCGCACATGAATATTTGGGATAAAAGAAATGACTTGCTGTGTCGTTCTGTTTAAGATGGAGGAACATGATTATCTTCTCTTTCAATTCTGTATATTTGATCTCACTCAGATCATAAGATTAAATCACTTCAATTTATCCATTCATTTGTAAACCGTCTAAAGAGTCTTTGTACTGCCAAAATGAACTGTTTACATTTTATGTGCGATAATGAATGCAACATTAAATACTTTTTTACAGTAATGTACACTCCTTCTAGACTATATGTGTAAAATGCATGTCAGCTTAGGTCAGATTGTTCATTTCTGTATTTGACATCTCTCATAAGTGCTGTGTTCGTCAGTTTGGTTTAGTAGGTTGTTTTTATCCATTGGATTTCTTTGACGTTATGTTGATGAAATGTATATTAAGTCTTCTACAAAAGCAGCAAGACACAAAGTAATAACTATATTAAATCAATGCATTATCATATTAATAATAATAAAGAGAACCTTTATAACCCGAAATCATGCCTTTTTCTTGTTTCATTTTTTGCATAGACACACTTTGTCCAGAGGGTGTCGCTATAGACAGTGTTTTATCTACAGTACTGTATATAGTGGAGCTGAACCGACTGACCTCACACTGCTAGAGACGATGAGATTTGAATTTCTCTTTCCTATTTCTTTTTATCAAAGGAAAATTAGTCAAAAGTGACTTGAACTTGTGTTTATTGACGTCCTTCTGCTGTTGAAACAACATACATTTGATGTTCATTCATGTTTTATTTCATGCTTTAATAACTACTAAAGAGGAAGAGGTGAATGGTCCACGTGCTGCTTGACCTGGGCAGGTCTTTTCTGTAGCTTGGAAGTGCAGAGCCATTCAGCACCAGAACCCACACTGATTGTAAGCAGTGTTCAATTTACTCATATTAACATAGTGCATATTAATTTATCATTTGATGAAACTACCTTAATTTAGAGAAATGAAGTCCAAGCGCCACCTACAGGCTGTAACAGTAGAGAGGTTCTTCTGAACTTTCTATTCATCAAAGCATCCTGAAAAGTAAAATGCATGATGGTTTCCACAACAAATATTTAGCTGCACAACTGGGATAATAATCAGTATCAAAATAAGCATATTAGTGTGCTTTCTAAAGGATATTATGTGATACTGTCACTGAAGACTGGAGCCATGATACTGAAAATTCAGCTTTGATCACAGCCAAAAAATGTAATACAGCCTCGGTCTTCATTCAAAAACATTAAGCTCACACCAAACCTTTAGAAATACATTTTAGCCAATAGCATCGTGAGGGGATTTTGCTGACATGATACAATTAATCATTTTATTTTAGAATTATGTGAAACATAAAATAAACAAACGGTAAAGAAATATATTATTTAGCATGAACATTTATATTACATTCACCAATTTGAGGGATCAAACAGAGCAAGAAGAGCTACACAGGAACTTAAAATAATTTATTGGTTTCTAATAGGCTGCATTTCAGACTAGTGCAAATTCATGCATGCAGAGGGGAAATTCACAAGGACCGGCCTCATCTGCATATTATCCACATTTAAACCAATTTCCCATTTGAGCTACTGGATGTCGTGATTGTAGTCACAGAGGCCCTACTATGTCTCTTTCTGTTCAGTGTAAATACTGCGACGATGTGTCAATGCTACATGGTTTATTTCTGATCAAACGTGATTGAAGCTTGACTTAGCAACCATAAAAAAAGACATCAAAATGGCAAGAGCAGAAAAGTGCTACTTCAACCGATGATTTAAGGTCATTTCTATCAGTTCTCTGAAGCTGAGTCACATCGGCGGTATGAAAAGACTACTGTAACCCCAAGTGCTCAGACCTCTATTCATCTGGCAGACGCATCGATTTGAACAGCTATGGAGCCATTGACCATCCTAGGATATCGTTTTTCACTTCGATCACATTTTAGAGCAACTCGGTTAAATCGTATGCCGCGTGCTCAAGAAATCAACCTCAGTACGGAGCCGTATGCAGTGGTCAATAAAAGGTCATTGCCATCCAAAGTCCATGCCTGCCATTTGGTAGAACTTGAGGTTGTGAGGCTGGTAGAATTCCCTCAGTTTCTGAATGACCTCCGGGTGGATTTTAGGATGCGTTCGGCCTTTGGTTTTGCCCAGACAGTGGGGTTTGCTACTCCCTTCTGGCTTTTTGAGGCAAGGGAAGCCCTTGGTCTTGTTGAAGTAGAAGTGTTTATCTGTGATGATCCTCTGCAGGCCGAGGAAGTCCTGCACTCGGCCCAGCTCGCCCGCCGGGTCGCTTATCAGCCTCTCGCCGTGGACAAAATGGATCTGCGAGAGTGGAAAGTAGGCCAGCCATCGCTCCAGGTGTCTGGCGTACAGGCCGATGTACAGCGGGCTCCAGAGAGAGTCTATCTGTCCCGTGGAGCGGTTCTTGAATGTCAGGCTCTCGAAGCTGGGGATGTCGGGTGTCTTGGAGATGATCTGGGTGTAGTCTGAAATGGCGCGGGTGATGGGGTCCCTGACCACCACGATCAGCTTGATGTTGCGTGACATGGCGTGGATGCGGCCCGGTGTCTCTGGAGAGACAAAGTATCTGGGTGTTTTCTCCATTACGATTTGCCCATTGAGGGCTTTAGGCATCATGCTCCTGGAAAATAAGAAGAGCAGGGATACTTGATCAGGCCTACTTCTCCAACAGAAGTTCTGCCTTGTTTTGAGTACATTTATATTGCAGATGCATTCTCTAGAAATGCCTTTTTATTCTGTTTTAATTGTTTTTACTGAGCAAACGCATTTTGTTAAGAATAGGATTTTTTTTTTTATGTCAAACAAGGTTATCATAACTAAAACTAAAACTTGAAGTAACAAAATTACAACATTTATTTTAACTAAAGTGAGATAAAATATTACTATAATAACTTAAGTAAAAAAAACTACATTTACTTAAGTAAGAGCAAATAGTACACTTTTGGTTTAGTTTAACTTAATGCAGGCTGTGAAAATGAGTAAAGCTAAAACTGAAATAAACATGAATAAATAAAACAGAATTACAAGTATAACTAAAATTAAAGATTTTTTAAAAATTAAAAAATACAAATATTAAAACTAATTCCGAATATCAAATGTTTTACTGTAAGAAAACACATTTTATTCTGATATGTGACCCTGGACAACAAAACCAGTCGTAAGTGTTATTTTTCTGAAATTAAGATTTATGGATGATCTGAAAGCTGAATAAATAAGCTTCCCATTGATGTATGATTTAGATGGATTGACCGAGATACAACTATATGAAAATCTGGAATCTGAGGGTACAGCTTTAAAGTTGTCCAAATTAGATCTGATCAATGCATATTACTGATTAAGTTTTAATATATTTTCGGACGAAGTACCTTCATGAAACATGATCTTTACTTACTATCCTAAGGATTTTTGGCAAAAAATAAAGAAAGAAAGAAAAATAAATTTCGACCCATACAATGTATTTTTGGCTATTGCTATAAATATACCCCAGCGACTTAAGACTGGTTTTGTGCTCCAGGGTCGTATATGCATTTACATTAAATACATACATATTAATACTGTAAGTGGTGGAAAAGGCATCTGGATTAGGATAAATGGAAAATAAATTACTTCTGGTGCTCAAAGTGTGCTTCAGAATTAAACAGGGTGTATAAAATGACATTTTATGATTGCACATGGATTCTTAAACATCAAACTGAAAAAAAACAAACAATAAAAAACATAAAACGTTCTTTGTTTCAGCTATAGTTGCCCGTGCTAAATTTCTCATATTTGTTTACTAGGTTAAAGCAAATAACTGGAATACTTAAATGATAAAAAAAATAGATTTCACATCATTGAGGCTTAAACAACACTGCTGCTTACTTTTTGCACTTTTGAGCTGTAATCTGATTACCAACGAAGAAGAGTTAGGAAAGTCATCAAGTAAAGTAGACTTGCTTTAGAAACTTACTTTTCCTTCCCTACCACCATCAATCTTCCGTTTCCACAGATCTGTTTTACTTTAAGAGCTGGATCGCGACTGCCAGCCCGGTATTGATCATCTAAATCACATCACGCCCCCAGCGGCGGCAGAAGAGGCTCTGCGGCCCGGAGCACATGACTTAATGAGGTGACACGGAGCAGATCAGCCCGGGCCACACGCTCCACTGTGCCTCTTATTGGCTGTAAATGAGAAGTCAGCCAGCTCTGAATGTGCATCAGTAATGCTGCTTATCGTGCAGATGTGCAGCCGGTATCAATCACGGCGGGTTACCAACATACACGAGAAAACAAATGGAATGTGCGCATGTCTTTCTTAGCGTTGGCAGATGGGACTCATTTGTTTTAAGTGGCTCACAGGCGCTTCAGCTTTAATGGTCCACCTGCACCCCACCTGCCTTTACACCACCACAACTAATGTCTGTTTATACAGGGACTGCAAGAACAAATCTGTCAAGCTCTGAGAAGTCAAATAGACGCGAGTTGGTTCCAACAACAAGAACTGAGCATCAAACAAAGCCGTTTACAAAGTAAAGAATGAAAAAGGAGCTCAGATTAAACAAATTACTTCTGTGGTAATCAATCCTACCTGGTCTCATGGCATAAACGTACCTGGGTGCACTTTTTAGTCAGACATGAAATACGTACGAATAAGTACATATCACTGCAGTTTCCAGAAGAACTGAACACTCGAGGCAGTAAAACCTTTTATTCCCTTTCACATTCATTTACAGAGTTTTGATTAATAAAGCGTAATGCTGGGAGATTCTGCTTTTAACGTTATCACACACATCCAGCTTGACATCTATGTGTTTTCATAGACGGTAGGTATGTACAGAGATGAGCTCGGGTTCAATCCTGTGTAACTACACTTCAACAAAACACTTCAAATCTGTGGAAAAGGAAGCTGAAATGACACGCTTGCATCAACAAATGTGTTTTTATATCAGTTTTGTATTTGTTTGTAGGTTTAGGGCTGCATTTGGTGTAGCGCATACTTCCGACATGATTTTTAGCAACAGTCCTGAATATTTCAATTCTGAACCACCGCTCTACATACCTATATCAGCATAATAAATATGCCAGGGGTCACGTATTGAACCTCTGTTTTAGCGTCACTCAGTGGACATTTCTCTTTGAAACGGCAGCAAGTTGCACAAAAAGCCAAAGAGGTTTATATTTTTATATGACCAGGTTGAACAGAAACCATTACATATGAGGATTCCAATTCTGTTCTCAGAAAATAAAAAACACACCTGGCGATTCAAGCTAATTCTGATTCTTCTAAAACTGAAGGAGAAATAAAAATACAGAACTCTCATCGCGACCACGCTACAAAAAAAAAGATTCATTCTAAATTTCTGTTCAGATGTCGAAAAATGCATGAAAGCAAGACATTTACATGTCAGTGATGCCTATTAAGGGATCCAAAACTTGGCCAATGAGAAAAAATAAGCAGGAACGCGCGCGCATGATTAGCTACGGCTGGAATCGCATTTCCTAATCAATCCAATCCTGTCTCTCCCAATCAAAATCATAAGCTTTCCCTTAAATAAGCTCGCTACCTTCCCTCCCTTATCTCGTTATGCATCCCTCCTCCACCCATTTCTCAGCCTCATTCCTCGTCTTCCTATCGGGGGGGCTAGCGGAGTTCGAGACGGACGCCAAGCTCAGCCCTCGCTAGTGTTCAAACAACTAGGGCTCCCGGCTCGCCCCCTGGACAGCACGCCAAACAAGCTTTAATTGTTTACCACAAGGACGCGCAAACTCGTGAAATCAGTATTAGTATTAGTCATTTTGGCAATTTTGTAAAGACAAATTTTGATTGATGGCTTGACAAAAATTATGAGGGAAAATGTAAACGGTTTTCGCTTTAAAAGTAAAAGTAAAAGTAAAACTTTTAACATAATAAAAGTCCATCTCCCGCTGTCCTGTCATATCAAAATTGCCCCACGTATTTGTTTAGAGCTGTTGTTGGCTTGTGCTTGATTTGTGCATTTTTCTTTCCTGACTCAGACCAGACAACCTTTTCACTGGAGGAAGTGTTATAATGACCTCAATTTCATTCAAAACGTTTTGTTTCGCACAAACAGGCAGATTTTGTGTTTTCAAGATGGTAATTGATGGACTGGAGTGGTGTGGATTTTTCAGCTGTTTGGACTCTCATTCTGACGGCACCCATTCACTGCAGGCCATCCATTGCTGAGCAAGTTCTCCAAATCTGATGCAGAAACAAACTCATCTACATCTTGGATGGCCTGAGGGTGACTTCATTTTCAGCAAATCTTTCTATTTCAGGCTCAACTCTAAAGCATAAAAATGATAAACATGAACAGTTGTAAAATCACAATATATCATTATAATTAATGCTATTTTATAACAAGGCTTTATGGAATTCCAAGCTATCAGCCTTACTAACATAATCAAGGACACCTTTTAAATGTATGAGGCTCAGTGGGTCAGACCCAGACTGCATTTGATCAAAGAGATGACAAAGACATACTGTCCGTCATGCTGTTCAGATGGGTGACTGAGGACGGGCCATATGATGCCTCTAGTGTCCTCTGGCAGGAGACAGACTCACATCGCTGTGCCAGCCGTCCCTGCAACGCAAGCTCCTATCGATACAGCACCACGTCAGCCATGCCAATCCCAGACCTCCCTGCATTATCAATGACTTCATCTGAGAAAGCACTTAGCCTAAAGACTTCCCTGTTTACCTATGCCTATTATGGGGCCAGCAAGTCTATTAGATCTCACCATTAATTATTCACTTGCTTCAAGAGATGTGACCGCTTCGTACTTGCATGTGCTGCTGAGAGTTTGTCCTCCAGCTAATGCAAGGATTTCTGATGTCCACTGACCACTGAACATTACGGGTTAGTGTTCAATAACACCGAATATGGGTCAACGCTTATTTTTCACACTATTAACTTATAACAACACTATATTATTATTTAATATATTAATTAATTATTATTAAAACTATAAACTGTAAAAAATGCATTTCATATTTACGGTTATTTAAATGCACCTGAGCATGTTTCTGATTTTTTAATTGTTTTATATCTTTGGGAGCATAAAGTGAAAAATATCAGGGTGATATTGTACCTTAATAACATAAAAGAGTCTTAAAAGAAATGAACGAAATCTTTTTAAGTAGTTGTCTTTCATTATTATTATTTCTTAGAGAAAAGCCCAAAGCTGCTTTGCTGCATATTAGATATTTGAAAAACATTTTATTAGCAGGAAATGTTGTGTCTCATAAAAGTTACCTTTTTTTTGCAAATGAACTCTTTATATATCCTGATATTTTACTAGATTTCTACAATTCTTATTGGCTTCAAATAAATTGAGACAAACTAAGATACCGATCCAAGGGAACATCAGTTTAATTCAGATTAGCCTGTGAGTCAGTAATTGCAGCTTATACTGAATATATGCTTGCTCGTGAGAATCTGTGTAAAACAAATGCTTGAATTGGCTGTATGACTTTACATATACTAGACACATTTTACAGAATCCAGCACAAAGCCAGGCCTGGTTCAGAACAGGTAGGTCTTTGTTAGTTAGATGTTGACAGAACATGAAGATCAATCTAAGCAGTATGGATTGTCTGTAAGTGTTGAAGCGGCTTCATTGTTTGGCTCATTGCTCTGTGTTGTCCAATCCCAGCAGCACACAGGAGCCGGTGGATAGGTCTCCCCTAATTGAGGCTGCGTTTGGCCGGGCCTCTCTGAGGTATCCTGAATAAACCAAATGGTGCCGTGAGTATTGATCATGATGGGGGTATGGTAATGCGGGCCTCAGCTGCTGTGGGTGGCAGGTGGAGTTTGTAGATGGGCCACTCTGTGGCCTCATCAGCAGCTTGCTGTGCACAAACAGATGTGAGGCAATTACCCTGTCTTCTGTCCAGGCATCAACTGCAGCAATGGAAGTAATAAGATTTTTTTCATTCCAATGAATCTGTTTAATGGGATGATGAAGCTTTCGGTTTTTCATCGTTTTTTTTTTTTTTAGAAATGCTGACTTACAAATAAACAGATTTAGCACACCTGGGCGCTCGTGGACAGTTGCCCTAATATAGTTTAAAAAACAGAAATGTCCCATTGCTTAAATGTCTTTGTTTTAACATTTTGATAGAAAAAAAACAACAACAACTGCGCATTAGAATGATTTCTGAAGATTCAGATTTCATCACAGCAATAAATTACATTTTAAATGTAGCAATATTTCACAATTTCACAAAAGAGCAAAGGAGTATCTTTCTAAGGTACTTTTTTTAGTAAAAAGGACTGAACTTTATATATTCACATAGAAAACAGTTATTTTAAGTTGTAATAATATTTACACAATATTAGTGTTTTACTGTATTTTTGATCAAACAAATGCAGCCTCGATGAGCAGAACATTTAAAAATAGTGTGTACTGTATATATGAAATTGGTCAAATTTTCCAATACATAGTAAAACTGGTCAGGAATTTCTAGTAAATTTCACTAATAGTTATGTAGGAATGGCAAGTAACACATGAAATTCAACATGAAATTTCAAGTAGATGTAACAAAATTATTTTCTCATAAATTCCCATCCGTCAATCTTTGTTAATAGTTGGTATTTGATAAAATATTGAAATGCAAGACCTGTTTTGAACTGACTGAACTAATTTGTGAAAATTAAGCATATTGATGAGCTAAAATTCGGTCAGGTTATGAGAAAATAAACATTTTAATGACATCAGTTTTATTTTTATTAAATTCTGCAAATTAAAACACAATATGAGCTTGCAGTAAGACAATGAGGATTAGGAAGTGTGTGTGTGTGTGTGTGTGTTTGGGCCCAACCGTCCATTTCTTTGCATATAGAGGCCATTAAAGAGCCAGTCAGTTGTAACTGTGCCCTGTCCACTTCCCAGAAACATCCATCATCGAGGGGCTCAGACGCCAGATCCCCATTCCCACTCCCCTGAGACACCTAATGAGAGCTGAATTACCATTGGACCATCTAGCCTTATGTTGATTCCATAAACTACAGTTTACTCACACCAATACAGACACCTAGCCAAGATAAGCACAAACATTTCCCACCGGACTCCCACGTTATAACATCAGCCATCTATTTTATGCAGGAATGCATACGATAACTCACAATCAGATCTGGATCTTGTAGTACAAATCGTGTGTTTGTGCAAAATCTCATCAAGCTCTTGTACTCGTCTATTAATATCACCATCCTATTCAGCAGCAGTATTTTGATGAGTCTATGTCCTTGTGAAGTAGATGCACTGCTCATATAGACAGTGCATTAATAATTAATGGCCTCCAAAAAGCTCCTCTCGGGACAAGCCTACGAAATGCTATGAAGGCATGTCTCATTTCTGTATTACAAAACAAACTCATTACGCTTTGTTGGCGTGTAAGCATATGCACGTTAAAAAAAAAAAAAAACCTCTTGCCAAAATCAAGGTTTGGCTGCGGATACAAGGGTGTGAATTTAAATGGCCATTTTAATGACCGCTCCATGAATTGCAAATGAATTCCCATAATGTGATGACATCAGATGCAAACCAAATTACAGTGCGTGACGCAGCAATATTATCACAGCGAACGCGCATTCCAGAGGAAATGAAGAGAAACACTGCTTATTTTACCGGACGGCTCCAGGAAATCGGTTTTGAGAGTTTGGGGTCGGCTCGCCTGTCCCGCTAGTACTTCTGAATCAATATATTGATGCTTTTCAGGCTTCAAAACCTGCAAATGTGTGTTTCAGAGCTCCCACGTGATGGCTAATGTTTAGATCTCAAATATTGTTCCAGACCTATTGAGGGTGACTTACAGCAAATAGATTTCTTTAAAGGAAAGTGGCAGTATTGGCATTTGAAACTTGAACTCGGGGTCTCAGCAGAATAAAACCTCTTGCGAATTGTAACTGAATCTAACCAGTTTAATTCTAGCGTGAAGGTCAAGCACTGGCGCCAATCAATCGTAGAAACACTATAAGGACAAAACTCCATCTATCACCTCGGCCTTGTTCCAGATCTTATCCGCGCTTTTCTGCCATTTGTTCTGATCTGAATTGAGATTGCAAAACCAGCATCCCACCCCCCAAACCTACACCTACGGATTTAATCTGCGCTTGATAACAAGATTAATGACCGGTCCATTCCATTAGACCCGAATAAGTCAGCATGGGCAGATTCCAGGATCTGCGTTTGGCCGCTTATCTGCGGGTCCTCTGACCATATGAAGTCCCTGGCGGAGATCATTATGTTTGGTGGAAAATGTGACTCGGGTTAAAGATCAATTGACAGGTCTCACAATGATGTCAAGTGGGCCGTCATGCTGTGAGGTCCATCTGGTCCCGGGAAGATGACAATCTGCCTGCTCTCGGCTCGTTCCTCTGAGCAGAACAGCGGGGAGTTATGTGCAGAACACAAAGGAATATCAAAGCAATATGCTTACAGGCAAACAACAACCACAGAAGTGTTTCAGAAGAGCATTTAATGTCGCCGCCGACACGAAGCGAGCTGATTGCGAATTGACAAAACAATCAATCAGCCGCTTAAAAGGTAAGTAATTGAGTTTTGTCGACTCTCTGAACAGTCCAAAGGCAGCGTGACAAACCATAAAATTGAGAGCGAGACTTTATTGAGGATCCGGACCGAATCTCCAGTGGGCTTGTTGATCAACCTGCCACTCTGAGTTCGAGACAAGCAAATAAATACCTGATTGACATGATGCCTACACTCTTAGAAATAAAGGTACAAAAGCTGTCACTGTACCAATAAGGTTCACATATGTACACTTTAAGCACTTCATGTACCTTTAAGGTACCAAAATTGACCATTTAGGTACAAACATGTCCCTTTATTTCTGAAAGTGTAGGCCTCTCCCTATTCCCTATCCACCAAATTTGCCAGACACTTTAAGACATTTCAAGACATATTTAAAATGCAGCAGTCGACACACAAGTGTTCTCAATATAAAGGAACATCTGGCAACAGCTTCAGAGATGATTAACACTGCCAACTATCCAGCCCTACTTCAGTGGATTGCGATAGCCAGATGGCATTATTTTTTTTCACTCGAACCTTTAGGAATATCATAATATGGCCTAGTGTTATACTGATACCACGCCTCATCAAATAAATTGCACTGAGGTCACACAGTGGTGAAATTCTCACTTTCGGTAAGCTTGTGCAAATGTAACAGTGCCTGTCAACATATTGCATCATAATATAAAGCAATGTAGTACAACACAAGCTGTTTCACAAGAATTTCTGCATGCAAAGACGCATAACTGTCTGGGAAGGTGTAAGTACACTGTAAATAAAATATATGACTTTGTAGTGTATCCGTGGATGACAGCTGATGCTTCAGAGGAACCGGTATGCAGTGCAGTGCATGAATAATGCAGTTGCATTTTACTTTGACCATGCACTGGTTTAGTTTGCTCTTCCAGTCTTTGTTGTTCTTTTGTTGTTACTTTGACTAATTGGTTTGTAATGCTTTATTGATTGATTGATTTTAAGTATTTCCCCATCCAATCATTTAAATTTGAAATGTTTCTGGGAAGCATTTTGCCTTTTCATTTTGATAGTAGAGCCCGACCGATTTATCGGCAGATATTAGGCATTTTCCAAACTATTGGCATTTATAATGGCCGATAAATTAATATTTCAAAAATAAAATCAAAACGGACGAAACACCCTTGCTGGTAACTTTGATTTGGGTGTTGTTGTTATTGTGTTTTTGTTCAAAGGACTTCAAAGTTTCATATCTAAAGTTTCTATTTTTATACATTTTATTTACAGAACTTTAATATATTTTGATGTTCCTCTGTTGTGACAATAATATGTTAGTGAATACTCAACTACAAATGATTATTCTTGTACTAAAACCTGCCTCTGCTGGACTGGAGCTATTGAGGATTGACTGATTCAGTACACTACCTCATATACTGTTAGCAATTTATATTTTGCTGTTGTTGTTATTTATCAGGACTAAACAGAATTTGTTTCCAGTCTTTTTCAAAGTTATATTTATGAATCTTACCAAGTCTTTTAAAACTGGTTACTTTGATTTGGTTGTTGTTGTTTTTCTGTTTTTTCACTCAAAGGACTTTACGTTGCATATTTTAAGTTTGTATTTTTATACATTTTATTTATCATAACTTTAATATATTTTGATGTTCCTCTCTTCGGTTGTGAGTGACAATAAAAGAAACAAGTTTCTTTTTAAAATGCATTATCATATATATGTTAGTTAAAACTCATAAATAACTACAAATAACTATTTTAGGGAAATCTGTTAATGTTTTGTTGCGTGTTTCTGAAATAAAAAAAAGCCGATATATCGGAATATCGGAACATTTGTATCGGTATCAGCCTTCAGCATCCTTTATCGGTTGGGCTCTATTTGATTGGACAGTTAATTGACAGGAACCAGCGTGGGAGGGGAGTAGGGTGGGTGGGGGTTGGATAAGGACTGGAACTTGGGACCTTTTTTTGTTTGTTTTTTGGTACAATTTTGTAAGGGATGCAGTACACTATCCACAGCCAATCACTAAACTTTGCTTCTTTTCTCCGTGTAATGCAATGACACCAGGTAATTAGCTGATAAAGATCTTACCCAATGCAATAAAAAAATGTGGGTGCATATAATGATATAGCATGCTCTAATGTCACAGAAGTCCGAATGCAGTGTTTAATTTGACTTTAAAGCGCTAACTACAACAACATGCTTTCTCAATATTACCTGTACCAGCCGAGTCCGCGCATGTAGTGCCTGTCAAAGAAGTGCGGTTCGGAGCCGAGCGCGCGGATGTCCGGATGAAGCCTCAGGAACTCCAGCAGCGCGCGCGTGCCTCCCTTCTTCACTCCGATGATGAGCGCGTCCGGGAGGCGCCGGCTCGCGGTCCAGTCCTTCCCTGAGCTGTTCCCATCCACGCTATCATCCGCCACATAATCAGGCGCCGTCAATATCTCTCTCAGCACAGTCTTATTATACCATCCCAGCGGTGAGTTCTGCGAACTGTCCACCAAGTCCGGCCCGCAGCATCCCAGCAGAAAGTAGAGGATCGAGACGCAGATAATGCTGAAAGAAAACATGATGACTAGTTTTTGCAAGAGTCTCCGGAGGTCCAGAGGCGCGTTGTTAAAAGTTGCCATCCCTTTGAGGACTCTCTGCAGACGGCCATTCTCTTCAGGACTTTATTCGCTTCACTTTGACCAGCTGGAAGCCAAACGCGCGAATGACAGCGGGCGCGTCCCGTTCCGAGCGCTTCGAGGAGCGGCATTCCTCAACAAAATCCGCTTTGTAGAGTGTCATCGTGTCAGTGGGAGATCGAGGGGGCTCGTACTTCCATGCTTTGCGCGGACTGTAGAAACAGAGCTTGTAATATCCGTGCAGGAGAGCGAAGATGTGACTGTCCCGGGAGGATTCCTGAAGCCGCTCTCATTCATTCATGAAAGTGCGCGCGGCTCTTCTGCAGAGTTTGATTGGAAGGTGACGGCTGAAGGCGGGTTTAATGCTGCTCTACTCATACATCAGATGAGCATGGGGTGAAATATGGCATGCATTATTTTTCCATTATTTGGCCACACTGATGTGCATTAATATTTGCTCTGCTTATAATAACAGCAGGGTTGTTTATCTCAGAAAAGTGAAAAGAATGGCAAAAAAACAAGAACTCAAATAAACGCATAAAAAAGTAGATCTGCAATGAAATGTAGTCACAACAGTGCAGTTCACAGCTCCCATTGAGTTCTGTGAATGTTTAAATATATTAAAACAGGGCAGAAGATGTCACACTTTTTACTTCAGGGAACATTGTGTTTCTGAAACTCACACCTGTCACCACATTAAATGGGGTAATTTCTCGCAGTGAAACCTGATTACAAGGAAACAAAACAAAAATATGGATAACTTTAATTGTTTAAAATTCATAAACAGTATTCATTTATAACACATTGGGGTTTTTTTAAATGTGAACATGCTTTGAAGAAAATCAAGGGAAATATCAGAGCTATGGCAAAGAGCAGACATGCATGACTGCACAAAGAGCATTGTTTAATTTGTATGTTTCCACAATTATAGTAAATGTTTTTGTTTGTTTTGTTTTGTTTCTTATATTTGTTTTTTGAAAAACAGACATGGAATATAAAATTTCAGTTATCCAGGTAAAGAAGTTTAGGCTAAGACAGATATATCCTCATATTTTCAAATACAAAATTGCAACACATATCAATCAGTAGAGTGAGAGGTATGTTCTTCCAGGAGAATGTTACTAAACATCTTAATAATGGAAGAAATTAATGTTATAATATTTTGCCAGAATAGCTTAATCCCCTCCCTTTATGTTTTTGCCATCTGAAACATGTATCTGGGATGTTTGGGTATTTAACTTTTCAGGGGTGACATAAGTATACATTATCCAGTTGTATTGGATTTGCTTAAATAGTATTCATTGACGAATTCTGAGCTTTAACACGTACTTACTCTATTCTAAATCTGACCGCTCATATTGCAAATCTATACCCAAGCTTCACAGATATGGTAAATTATTGCCGCTTTTGAATGCACGGTCCTATTTCAATGTCCTATTTCCAATATGGAAGCCCGTCTGATCCATATCACTATTTTTTGTGCATAATGACTTAAATTTAGTTTTGGTATGGCTTCAGAAGATAATATGTGGATTTGCATTCAAGGCATCAAAACATTCACGTTTCTGCATGACTCCTCAGACCTCCAGCAGAGCAAAGGCCTCGACCAGATCCTCATAATCTAACCATCCTTTGTAACCGTTTCAAGATGTCAGACGGGTGTTCTTGATCTCTTAATTGGTTTGGCATGTAGTCCAGTGATCAGATCAGCGCAGTAAAGCTGGTGATCACATTACTTCACACAGGCACATGAGGACAGTGTTTACGCTCTCTTTTAGAAAGCATCTGCAGAAACTTTATTACATACGGCTGTTATTTTAAGGACACTATCTTTAGGGACCAGACGACAGACAAAGTGCTGGACAGGGCAGATATAACTGGGATTTTGTTACCTGCAAAGTTCAGTAATGCTATATTAAATAAACACTGAAAGTGTTTCATAGCTTTACAGTTCTGTTATTTATTGCATTACGCTTAATGATTCTTTTGCATCATGACAGCATCAGGGTAAGTGCATTACATGACCATTTTGTGGTGATTTGTCTGGTTCATGTTGTGATTTATTTCTCCCATCTTCCAAGTGCAGATGTGACCGGGGTCAAAAGGTTAAACGTGCCCTCTCTTTAAAAGAGCCATATTAGAAGAGCCATACTTAGTCATTCTCCAAAATTTGGTTGTGTTTTTCTTCAAATCTATACTAATATAATAATACTTAATGATAATGTATGATATAGTATAAATATAATATAATACAACACAAATATAATAATCCCATTTGTTTTTAAATGGCTTTCAACCACTTTTGTCTGTATAATCGTCATATCTAAAGGAGATTGCATGATTGAAAACAATACAATTTTATTTGCGTATTTCTCAAAAATGCATTTAGATGTTAAGTCTTGATTTAAAGAGTCCATTTTTATTTTTTAATAATATTTTTTTTATTTAATTTAATTTTTATTTCCATATTTTTCTGTAAAATAAATTATACATTAAAATACGTAATTATAAGATCTTAGAAGGTCAATTGCAATAAATCACATCCAAAATAAGTCTGTGTTTACATTACATATGTCTGTGTACTGTGTATATTTATTATGTATATATACATAAACACATCATATGTATATATTTCAACAATATTTATGCTTTTACATGTATATATATTATTATATATAAATATATTTTATTAATACATATTTTTCATCAATATATACATGCATGTGTTTGTAATTACATAAACATAATAAATATACACAGTGTACACAAATATATTACGTAAAAAAAAAATTTATGCATTTGTGATTAATCATTTGACAGCACTAATATATATATATATATATAATTTGGATTTATATTAAAATGATCAATTATTTAATTTTATAAAAATATATATATAGCAAAAAGTGAAAGTAATGAAAAAAGTCGCACTCTTTAAATGATAGTTTATCACCTGAATGCATTGGTAAGTGGCATGGTAGTATATCTGGCAGGATTTACCTGTTTGTTTTAGCAATTTAACTTGTTTTCAAGGATCAGAGAACAAGGTCGCTCTAGTCAGTCCAAGCAATTGCACGTCTTCTCTGTGCAGTCCAAGAACGGATTGCTGGATGATGAAGTAGCCATCTATAAAAATGTGACCCCTGGGTCAGGGCCAGTGAGCAGCAAGACTGATTTATTTCCTTCAGGCCAGAAAACACTGTTTTCATGAAAGTATAACGAGCAGCAGGGCTTTATTAAGCGTGCGGAGCCATACCTGGCTCGCCGTTCTTGAAATGTTCAAATAAGAAATAATTGCTTTGTTCGCTGGCTGCCTTTCATTTTCTGCTGTGTGCAGGCAACGCACGCCCAAACAAAATCTGTATCCCGGCTTGTTTTCCGAGAGATATATGCTGTTGTTTGCATCGAGAGGCAGTAAGATAAAGTTGCAGATGAAACCTTTCAATCTTTTGAAGGATGGAGCGGCCTGCCATAATTGCACCGAGGGCAGACTGAAATACCATTAGAATAGCGCCCTTCTACATTCACACGCTCGCTTGGCAATTGACAGTCTATTATTCATCATGGATTAATGTTGTATGTAACAGGGATGAGGAAAACGAAGCACAGTTTGATGATGTCACAACGAGCACAATGAAAATATAATGGCTAGCTTTGCATCTAAAACATCACAGCTTCATTTGTCGCTCAAAATGAACAGGCTTCTTCTACTTTCAAACTTTCTTCTCAAAGTCATTCGAGGAAAATCACTGCAGATAAAGTAAAGACAAGCGCTTCATGAATTAACCAATGAATTGGCATCTCTAACTGGGCAACATGCAATATGGAAAAGCAGCTAAAAACAAACCGACAGCCTGGTGACGCGCGTGCTTAATGATGAGCTCGGACATTAATATTTCAGACGTCAAGGCTCTCATGTCATACATTACTGAAAACATCCTCACTATGTTTTGTTGTCCCCTGTAATCCTTTCACACTGCCGCAAGAAACCCCTTAAAGCAACGGTTCACCCAAAAATTGAAATAAGTCACCGTTTACACACTTTAAAGTCATTCCTGATCTGATATTAATCACTTCTTTTGTGGTAAACAAAAGGATTTTTAGAAAAAAAGTATTGTGGATGGCCTTGTAAAATAGAGTTCAGCACCACATCAGCAGAGTTTTTCATTTAAAGGAGTCATCGGAAGCCCATTTTTAACAAGCTGACAGATTCTTTAGGGTCTTAATGGAAAGTCTTTAACATAATTTGGTTTCAGTTTCCCAGTGGTTGTGCAAAAAACACCTATTTACCTCTTTTTTTTAAAAAAAAAACTGTTTTGCTGTATTTACCTTTAAATGCTAATGAGCTGGACTCACTCCGCCCCTCTCTTCTGTGGGGTGTTGAGCCATCCTCAACTAGCCACATTTAGCAACACTTTGCTGCATTTAGCCATGAAACTTGCTAACTAGCACATTTTTAGGAGAGGCGCTTTACAACAATTCATTAAAAAAAGCTTTTACTCCCCTCATCTGTGAGGCTCACAGTAAAAAATTCCTGTAGAAATTACAGTATTACTGTAGAATAAAATTTATGTTATTTATGGGCAACAGTTTGTTCAAAGATAAATGAAAATTAAACATTAAAAAGACTTTATCTTTACAGGAAAAAAATAAATAAAATAACATTCTCATGCAAAGCATTTCTTGGAACCAATATCAGAAAAAAACAGAGAAAGGTGGATGAGGATTGCTGGTTCCCAGAATGCTTTGCATGACGCTGTTTTAATAGTTTTATTTTGTAAAGATACAGACTTATTAATGTTTAATGTTCATTTATTTTTAAACAAATTGTTGCCAATACATTTGATAAATACAAATTTACAGTAAGTTACTGGCATCCAGCTGCATAATTGCAGCAAATCTTTTGACAGTGCTGGATTACAAATGAATCACATAAACAGGGATCAGCACATTCATTTCAAAAACAAACATAATCCTCTCACTGTGGAACAGTAACTGTTTCTAATGTTTTAACTATGGACATATTTCACTACAGGATGCCCCCCAGAGACCATATGTGTGGCACTGTTTATTACTGATGAATGCATAA
Source organism: Enteromius trimaculatus (assembly GCA_032361065.1). Lineage (NCBI taxonomy): Eukaryota > Metazoa > Chordata > Actinopteri > Cypriniformes > Cyprinidae > Enteromius > Enteromius trimaculatus. The sequence goes on from JAUMHP010000062.1 coordinate 27,758, forward strand.
GTGTCAGATCATTGGTAAAGTGATTCCTCTTGATCCCAGGCTGTTACATATGTGACCTCTGAACTTCAAACTGACCAAAAATGAAAGATTGTTGTTAATTCTCTGTGTGTTGGAAGCTAAACGTGTAATTGCATGTTCTTGAAAAAAAGAAGAACGTAAAAGATAAAGGATTACTTACAAACTTCATTTATTTTGGACAATTTGGAGAATGTTCTATAACTTTTTTTAAGAGTCTAGACGGTGATTCTTTTATGGAATTAATGGACATTGAAGGTATATAGACAAGTATGTTATTGCTGTACTTCCTTATTATATATATATTAATGATATTGAGTTATAGTTGAGTTTGTTTTGTTGTTGTAATAATGGAAAAAAAATGTAACTGTTGTCTTAACCTGTATGACTATCTTTGAAAATAAAATTGTTGTTAAAAAATAATAAAAATGTATCGACTAATGCACTTTATTGCACTTATTTCAGATTGTTGAAAACACCTACCACTGGCATTATTTAGCTTGGAAGTACCAGGACATTTCTTAATATGATGTTTATGCCATGTATTTGCACTAGTTTATATCCAGCTGGTTGTTTTTAGGCATTCGTGAATTTGCATAGTTAAAACAGATGACATAAAATAGAAAGACATAATGTGTGAGAAACCTACAAACTACAATCTTACAATACATCGTGCGTGTCTGTTTGAAATCCTGTGGCCATCTGAACATGGCCATCTAACACTTTAACATATGAGTTTACAACTCGAATTCTGGTCATTTGGGATTTTTTTTATTTTATTTATTTGAATAAAATGACAACTAAAAGATCAAATCACACAAGGCAATATTTTATTCACAATTGAACATAAAGAACTCACTTAATTTTAGCTTGTTTTTTTCTGAAAACAAGACAGTAATTGTTTGTGGTGTAGAAAAACCTTCTTGGTTTGAGAATTTGTAGATATTTTGGCTGGAAATAAGACAAAAATCTAGTCTTAGAAAGCAGTTTTTGCCGTGTAAGAAATCTTACACCTTTATCCACTACATGAGCTCTTTTCAGATTTGATGCCTGCTACAGGTCTCAAAAAAGTTGGCTAAAAAAGCAAGAAATTTGAGAAGATTTAGCTGGGAGAACATCCAGCAACTAATTATGTTAATTGACATCGAGTCTATGACATGATTAGAGGCGGAGTCTCTCAGAAGTAAAGATACAGAGGCTCTCCAATCAGTGAAAGAGTGCGTCAAAAGAACTGCTTCATATTACATCATGAAAAGATTCAGAGTCTTGTCCGTTGTTTAGATTGTTTATTTCAACATTTACTACATTTTCTAATTTAAAAGTTTCATCTGTTCAAATTAGTTAACTAAAATAAAAGTATAAACTCTAAACTAGCATGAATGATCAAAGTATAATTAATATTTATTTATATGTATATTTATACCTTAAACAATCCTAATTCATTTTAATGTATTTCTTGCCAAATCTTGGTAATTATTTGTAATATTTACTAGCAATTTCTGATTGAAAATAGCTGCTATATCAAGTTTTTGAATAGTTTATGATCACTGTTTAGCTTGATGACAGCACAACAACAACAAAATGCTGCTGCAATTAGTTACTGTATAACAACTTAACATTTGTTGTGATAACTCAATTATCCAAACTAAATGTATCATTTTAAGCCAGGCATGAAACTCTTTTATTCTAATGTTAAAGTTTCAGTTGTGATGATTAATTTGTTTTATTTTTTTTAACAATGAGAATCACTTTTGTGTTCAATAGAAATCAAAGCAGTGGTAATAACAAATGTTTGTGATTTCTGGGTGAACCATCTATTGAACGATCTTTAAACCTTCACCTACAGTAACAAAAGCTTTTAAAACATTGTGAAAACGGATGCTTTCAATGCCCACAGAACATTAGGAAGCAATGTTTGCACAACGTAAGGGGAATTTGATTCGAGCATTTGTGAGCTGAGTGTGAGCACAGACAGGTTGTGGATGTGTTTGCTGTAAGCTGGAGTGAGAGGTGTGAGGCAGATTATTGGATCAAGTGCTTTTGTGTTTCAGTGTTGGAGCATACCGCAGTCCCTGCTCCTGCTTCTGGCTGCTGCTAAAATCAGCATACTGTTTGCAAAACAAAGGAGACAGGCTTTCAGTACTGTATGTCTATTAATCACTAAAAATGTTGCGTTTGTGTGGTTTGTTCCTGGCCATCTCTGTGTTTGGGCTGTCTGCAGGTCTCGGGACAGACTGTGTGCTAATGGTTTAACCCCCGTTAATCGTCCCAATGCCGGTGCTGGACAAGCTTCTCTGTGCAGCACCTGTATTCCTGGCTGGAGTTAATCGCTTTACTCATCCTGTGAAGCACAAAACCCTCTTAAGTTGAAAGCCAGATTAGCAGTAGAGACAGGCACTTTAATTCAGCGCTGAAGATCCTTACTTTGTGCTGTCAGAAGATTTAAGGCTGGATGTTGACCTGCAAACCTAACTGGAACATTTCTGCTGTTCATTTGCATGTGTTTCATCAAAGTCGTGCCTCATGGAGGATAAATGCTGTATACTCCATACACGTCCACTGACATTTAGTTTAGTTAGTGAACGTTGCTTTACGCAGAATTTAATATTAGTTTTAATAATGACATTGCAAATAAAAACCTCATTCTTCAGAAAAGTTCATCTGCTAAAACACATGTGGCGTAGAATCAATTTTTACTCAGAAAACATATTTTTATTGATTAAAAAGTCTAGTCAGTGTGATGTTGAGAGCGACATTTGCACTGAATAATTCTGTGAGTTTTACCTAGAATTATTTTTTATGTTATTGATTATTGTGGACATACTTTTTTTGGAAATACACTGAAAATTATATATA
>JAUMHP010000062.1:42864-56322 GCA_032361065.1 Enteromius trimaculatus
GAAAGTTTAAATTGTCGCGCTGTTGTGACGACGCATGACACGTGACAACATCAATATGGCGGATGTAGTACGTCCGAGTTCCATTCATACTACCCACATTCATACTATATAGTACCTACTGTTTTAACGGTCGAGTTCGGTTTTTAGTACCTACTTAAGCAGTATGCGATTTCGGACGCAGCTCATGTTTTTTGCAAAACATAAACCTTTGTGAAACTCATAATTGCAAATTATAAAGTCCAGTTCTCATGGAAAGAAAAACTAATTTTTTAGAATTGCAAGTTTATATTCTGACGTTGTTTCTCAGAAGTACACGTTTATAATGACGCGATTTTGAGGAAAAACTCAAACAAATTTATTTAATGCATTCCTGAGAATAAAAATCAGAAATGCATGTCCTAAACTTGCAGTTGCAAGATAGAAGTGAGAATTGTGAGATAAAATGTCACAATTACCTCTTCAATTTTTTCCTAGTACAGTATATTGTTATATCGATACAAGTGCTGTCATTCGTGATTAATCGCATCAAGAAAAGTAATATGTATGTGTGCTGATTATATTTAGTATTTATATAAATATAAATACGCACACTCCTGTGTTATTGCATTAAAATACAGTTTTATGCAAAAGTTTTGGCACCCCTTGCAGAATCTGTGAAAATGGGAAGTAACAAAATAAGAGAGATTATACTAAATGCATGTAGTTTTTTATTTAGTACTGCCCTGAGAACGATATTTTACGCAAAATATGTTTACATATAGTCCACAAGACTTTAAACATTATTAAAATAACCCCCCTGAAACGTTTGTTCTTAATACTCTGTGCGGTTTCGTTTTGTTGTTCGTGAGTCCCTTGTTTGTTCTGAACAGTTTAACTCCAGGTCCTAGAGATTCTTCAGTTATCCAGCATCTCTTGAACCCTTTCCAACAGTGACTGTATGATTTTAAGATCCATCTCACACTGAGGACAGTTTATGGACTGTTTTCTTGTTTTGCTAAAATTTCTTTTTTTTTTTCTCTCCATATAGTACTGCCTTTTAGAAGCAACAGAAGATAGTTGCATGTTTCCAGAAGACAAATTCTAAACATATACATGTAAATATTTTCTAAAACCTTTATTTTGGATTCACTTAATCACGATTAAATGTTTGACAATAATGCTATTCCAGTTCCTCCAGTTCCTCTACTCCGCTGTTTCTTCATATTTACTTGAGAAATGTACTTTTCCGTGTATTTCATCTATTTTTACATATTACAGATATTGGGTCCAAATCAACACTTGACTGTTGGCTTTCATTGGACAAAAAACCCAGATGTTTTTCCAAATATCATCTTTCTTGTTTCACAGAAGAAAGAAAGAAAGTTTGGAATGACACGAGGGTGAGTCAGTGATGCCAGAATGCTCATTTTTGGTGAACCGTCTCTTTAAAAAGCACAATGAAATGTGACAAATGCCAAACACTGGCTTTATGATGGTGAAGCTTGTGTACGGTGCATGTTTTTAATCTGGTATCATTCTCTTGGCAGCCGCTGACAAACAGCATGAAACAACAATCCCTCCATTTCTACAGCATCCTCTGTTGACCTGTCATAATCACAATCGGATTCAGTGTTGGATTAATGGAGCGAAACACAAAAGCAAATCTCTTTTAACATACTTTCATCGGATTTACAAAGAAAATCCTGAGGTGGACGCCTCAAACAGCTCCAGCATAGTGAGATACAGGTCTGTTTGTGCACGTGCCTCATGAACACGCATCCCAAATCTCTTAAAAAGTGTCCTGTTTGAGGAAAGACAATAAAAACTAAAGTTATGGGTGTACTTGGATAAACAGGCTGCCGTGCAAAACTATGGGCTGTGCCGAGAAATTATTTTGGATGCATTTGCAGAGTTATTAATTGGCAGTGTTTGTTGCAACCTCATGCTTCATTCATTTGGTCACAAATTGTGCGTTCGTTTTTCTTGCTGTCATTCAATATGTGTCCACTCTGATAAGAGACAAAATCAATGAGTACTGTCATGTCAGATATTACTAGTAAATACCGATAAATGTAGCTTTCTTTTAAAAATGAACTGATAATGGGTAGTTAACAAGTTAAAATTGGACTGTGTCCTATGGTGTGACAGCAAAAATGTAGAAAAAAACTTACACAAATTACAAATGTACTGTATGTTCATTACAAATGTACAAATAGCATGAGAGAGGTTTTTAATATAGGCTGCTTTAAAACAGATTGTCAGCAGCACTGAGATCTGACTGCTTTGAATAATACCTTAAATAAATCATATTTATTTAAATAGCTTAACAGTCTAGTTTAATATTTTATAGTTTAGTTTAATTGATGTAAATAAATGTATTTATTTTTAATTATTATACATTTATTTTATATTTCTACTTTGTATATATGTATAATTTATTTAAGTCCCTCAAATGATACATTCATTTATTTATTTCTCATTTGTTTAATTATTTTATTTAAATTATTTGCAATTTTAAAATGTATTTTAAATTTTGAATTATTTAACATTTATTTATCTTTATTTTATTTTATTTTATTTCAATTATTTATATATTTACAATTTACTTAAACTGTTTATTTGTTTTTATTAATGTATTTTTTATCTACAAATTCAATTATTTATTTTATATGTCTTTAATATGTATTTAACTGATGTTTTTATATTTTTTTAATTCATCTTAAATTCTTTTGTCCCATGTCTCAACAATCTGTGATTTCAGTGCAAAAACAGTAAGATTGTAAAGTAAAGTTAATTTCAATGCTTACTGCTGAATAGAAAGACAGGAGATTCTCTTCATTTGGATGAATGATTTAGCTTTCTGCCATGTGTGTCATAATGTCTGCCCATTAGCGTAATTAATGCCACTAATTAGCGAACCATCATTAATACAAGTCTAATGACAACTGCATGAGCAACAAAGACTTCATTTATGGCATCTGCTGCTTCAGTCGCTGTGGCCCACATCCAAACCCATGATGTACACATCAAATCTTAAACAATGCTTCCGACAGAAGGACGGATTCATGTAAAGCTTTTCATTTGCGCTGAATAAAATCAAAGACGGACTTCTTAAGGTCTTTCAGTAGGCCTATCTAACTTTCCTCGGAAATGAAAAATGAAACGCTGTAAATCCAGCCAAGTAGCCTATATGCTATAAAGTAAGAGTTTAATAAAAGATTAATTCAAACTCCGTCCTCAAGATTAAAGTCTAATCTGGGATAAAGCATCCAGTGGGATGTGTTTGTTTCCATCCGTCAACCAGACGAACGCTGCATGCACATTACTGAAAAACACGAGGTCATCCATCCAGCACTGGTGAGAAAACCACGGCCTGTTTTATTTGAGTGAGTGAGGCAGGTGTGTAATCAGAGGCCACGCTTGATTTAAAGAGCTGGAATTGGCCGGATTCATTAGAGAGCCGCACATCACCCGTAAATCAACATGCTGTCAATAAATGTAGCCTTTAAATATTAATAAGCGAGGCTCCTTTCTTCATATGAACGCATCCCCCTCCTTGTGTCATCTCAAGCTCACGACCATCCACTCAGCGTTTTTTTAGCAGGCCATTTACCAAATCACCAGCACAGAGTGACACGCGATATGAAAAAGCATTGTCTTTTTATATTGCGTTGTGTGCGTCAAACGCTTTATGTCGTGTATTGCTCACAAATATTGATGGTCTGGGTTGCAACAGAACATTTTTCAGCGGAAAGCTCTTGAATAAAACATTATTAAAAAGCCATTGTGGGGCTTCCTAAGATATTGTTCAGAAATTTCAATTTTAAAAAGCAATGTTTTGGGTTCAGCAGCTATACAAGTTAAGCTCAAGTAATGGGGTTTGTGGAATAAAGAACAAATGGAAGAAAAAATGTGAAAACACTAAAATTGCGTTACTTAATTTTCATTAAAAAATTATACAAAATTTTAATTATTTATATATATATAGCCTAATAAAAGTAATAATAATAATATATATATATATATTTTTTTTTTTGGCCTAGGCTTCATTTGTAATCTGTGATTGCTTTGTAATGTTTTTATTATTATTATTATTATTATTATTATTATTAAATACGTTTAATTTGATTTAACAATAATAGACCAGAAGTAGTGATATTCTGTGTTGCTACTAAATGCTTCACCTTTCAAAATGTATATCATCGAAATGCTTTTGAATAAAACAATGAATAAAACAAAGGGTTTAATTTTTATTCACATTAGTTAGCATAAACTATAATGATGAACAATATTTCTACAGTATGTAATAATGTGAATTTCAGCATTTACTAATACATTAGACTGCATTGAAATGACTTCTAGTAGCATGTATTAGTATGTAACTATCATTAGCAAAAACGAATAGTTATTTAAATCCTATTTTTTTGATTCGTTGCATTATCATGGCGACAAAATTATCATTTATTCAAAAAACGTTACCATGTCGCACCTATATAAGGGCAACTATATTCATGTTTATTTTCATATTTAAAAGGTGTTTCTATGGAACCATTTGTTTTTTTAAAGAGGGACATGTGCATTCTTGTATAGTTAGCATCATGCCTCTAATGCATGGATTATGCTTTTCATACACTGAATCCAGAGCAGGTCTGTGAACACAGAATTCATGCAACTGCTGCTGTTTTACAGACTACAGCCCAACATCCACCAAGACATACATTTTTGTCACTTTTCAGACACATGAGGCGAATGTTGCTCACGTTTGAGGTGTTGGTAAATTAGCATGATTCATTCAGCTGTCAGTATGAAAGCAGGGTCAGATCCCCGTGGGGCGAGTGACCCGCCGGATAAAGGCTCGCGGAGGCCAGCTGGACTTTAACTCTGTGTCAAGGACCCTTCTCATGCTGGCATTAACATAACAACATAACAGACTGTATTCATTAGGATGTGTGTCTGTGAGTGACGTGTGTGCCGTCAGGCGTCTCCTCGGCTCTTCAGCGCTCCTGCAGGATTACAGCTTGCATTTAATGAGCTCATCTTTAACAATGTCTGCTCACAGCGCTGCTGCGTACAAACACACACATCATTATTTGTAACCACTCGTAGGGGCAAGTTGTCACACCTCTTACTCCACTGGATGTTGATTTCTCCAGACAAGAGGGAACATCCGAGGTTTGTCCGAAAGGGATAGTTCACCTAAAAATGGAAATATGTAAACCTGTAAGACCTTCATTCATTTTCAGAACACAAATTAAAATATATTTGATGAAATCCACATCACACAGAGCTATCTGACCCTCCATAGACAGCAACACAACTGAAATGATCCAGGTCCAGAAACGTGGTAAAAACATGGTAAAAACTCCAGTTTTGCGGCAGTAAGTAGTTTTTTTGTGCAAAGAAAACAAAAATAACATGTCTATTATTCAAATATATGCACTAATAAATAGCACCTTCTAATTTTTCACCCAAAATATAATGTTCTTTCAATGTTTATTTTAATATGTTAAGAATAAACGTAAAAAAAAATCATGAAATACAAATAATATGAGTACAGAATGTTGATCTCAGAACGTTTTCTCTAAATGTTATTACTAATAATATTACAGATTACTAATAAAGTTTCTGTACACACATGCAGTAAAAAGTATTTTGTTTCACTCATGCTGACTTTTTGTGACAACATGCCCCAACAGGGCCATTAAATTTACTAGTAAAGCTAAATTAAACAGTAAATCAATTTGAAACAGCAAAGAAATAAAATAAATATATGTTTTACAGCAATATTGAATTTAATGTTTCTGGTCATAAAATACAATAACATAGCTATTAAACCCTGTTTTTGTGTTTACAATATCCCTCACATGTGACAGTAACATAATGAATACTAGTTTAATTATATAAGAGACATGTATTACATGTATTATTCATAATGCGTTATAAAAGCCTGACTCTGTGAATGTGAGCACGTGTCTGTACTGCGTCTCTATTGTTTCTGCTGTGTGTTGGTCATCAGTGTGTGTTTGGCTTGTGCTTACTGCCATCTTCAGGTGCAACAGTGCTGCTGTTTTATCACTAGACACCACTAGATGCTGATAGTGGGTCACATCACCTGCTTTATATGAGCTCTACATACTTCATGCATTCAGGAAAAAAGACGTAGAAACACAAGAGTCATTTAAATTGCAGCTAATATTTTTATTTATCTTATTTTTAAATTAAATGGATCATGAATAATCATTTTCAAGGTTTTGTTTTATTTTGTTTTAATATCATGTAATAATAAATAAAACATCCGAAATCTACATTTGAGTGTTTGTTTTATTGCAGTTTATCTATTTGCATCTGTTTTAAATTTTTTCTTTCTCACTTACATACGGCAAACTTTACAGTCTTATTCCTATCTATATTCTGCAGGCTTTTACTGAGGGGCTTGTTCATGATTCACACTGTTTTATACAACATTTTATGTTCCTAAACATGGTTTTCTGTCTGTTGACAGTACTTTATTGTATGGAGTCATATAAGAGAAATCTAAAATGCCCTCTAGAAACAAAAACAGTAATATGTCAACAAATGTCTGATTTCTGTTCTGGAGATGTATGCAAAAAGAGCGCATATTTCATTAGAAAATGCATTATTTGCATATTTAAAATACCTCTCCAGAAGACCTTTAATAGAAATAAATTGAAGAGTTCATTTGCATGAAACAGATTTTTTACGATTTTCAAATCAGTGTGCGTTTCAATGAATCTCAATCAAGCCATGGCGTCTCTCCTTATTTCAACGACTCGCCCATGGCTCCGTCCTTCACGCCGGCGGCCACCACAGCGAAGAAGAAGCTGGGCAGCAGCGAGCGGATGTAGAGGGCCACCCACGGCACGGGATGGGCGAGGAGGACCTCTCGATTCTGCCGGTTCACCGTCCTCACGATCTCCTGGGCCAGACTGCTGGGAGTCACGCCGTGAGTGTGCAGCTTACTGGAGATGTCTGGAACAAGACTGGAGTCAGTGGATCTGCTCCAAAACCTCAACAGCAGCCCTTGCTAATTATTACCTATAGACTGCTCCCTTCTAAGGAGACATCCAGAAGTTTAATGTTATCACCTGCTTATCTAACAATAATTACAACAGCAAATTTTTATTTGATTGAACTGCATTTTATTCAATGCCTAATTGAAATTAATCAAATGTATAAATAATTAAATGCTCAAAGGTTATTTTTAAAGACTAGTTTATTTTAATGTTTTCCAGGCTGTTGATTGGTCAAACTGTAAGAAAAACCCTGAAAAACTAATTAATGAATAAATAAATAAATAGTTTTTTTTTTTTTTTATCATAGATTTTACTATATATATATGTGTGTGTGTGTGTGTGTGTGTGTGATTTATAACTTGCTAAAAACAATGATTTTTTTTTTTAATTATTCAGTTTGTTATTTTTTTCATATGTAGATATATAAAAGTTTATATATAAAAGTGAAGAGTTTAATTGCCAAAACAGATAACTCAGGGTTTCTTTAAATGTGTCAAAATCATGTTTTTTTATTATGTAATCATGTTTTATTGTGTTAGTTAGCTGTATTTTTTTTGCTGTTCGGCTGAAATTAATTAGAATGCAGAATGAAAAAAACATATATATTTCTGAGAATTGTTAAAAACAACTTATCTGTTTTTACAAATTAACTCTTCATATATACATATACATATATATGTGTGTGTGTGTGTGTGTGCGTTTTAAATTTGTAATGTAATATATTTATGTATTTATAATTAAAAATGTATTACATGAATCAATAAAAATGTATGAATCATACTTCTATCACTCTAGTGCACCTATAATGCCTTAAAGTACTGTCTACACAGACCAGAGCAAAGGTGTGACACAGACAGAGACTAGCAAACAGAAGGTGTGTGATGCAATTAGCAGGGACGTTAGGAACCAGATGTATCTGAGGGTGTATGTCAGCATGTTTACTGTACAAAATGAACAAGTAGCTAGACTAATACTTTGGATAATTGAGCGTTGCTGTGACTCAGTGCCGGTCGGGTTACTCACAGGCCCAGAGGGGGTTGGTGGGCGGCGTTTGGGAGGGAGCGCCATTCTCTGATACTGCGTTAATGAAGGTGTGACTGATGGTGCTGACGGAGATCCCGTACTCCTCCACCTCTGCTCTCAGACAGTCAAAGAATGCTTGGACTGCATGCTTGGAAGCGGCATCTGAAAACACATCAGACGCAAAGTAGTGCATATTTTATCAGTTAATACCTTATTTGCATATTTTGCTACATTTGAATGGGTGCCGTCAGAACGAACGAATCTCTTCTGATTCAGACCAGATCTGTTTCTTACAAGCACAGCTTTTTTTACTTCATAAGATGTTAACTGATGGACTGGAGTGGTGTGGATTATAGTGACGTTTTTATCAGCTGTTAGGACTCTCATTCTGACGGCACCCATTCACTGCATCAGTGATGGATTTGGCTCTTACAGCATGTTCGGAAAGGTAGAGCCAGTTTCCCTTGGATGCTGTTGACCAGCACATACTGACCCGTCCGTCTCGTGATCATTAACGGAAGAATCCCTGCAACAAAAACAAGTGGCGCTTTAACAGTCTTTCTGCCAATAATAAACCCCTGGCACGTTCCTCGCCGTGTTTCTGCAGCCGGCTACCTTTGGCCAGCGTTATGGGCCCGAAGTAATTGACGTCCATGACAGTTTTGTCCATCTCCAGAGAGAGATTCTGCACCGGTGCTTTGACCTTCATGCTGCTGTTGCATATCAGCACATCCACACAGCCATAACACTCTCCGATCTCTGTGATCACTTCCGAAATGTTCTCCATATCACTAAAGTCCAGCAGCACCAGCTTGGGTGTGAACGTCTGAAACAGGAAGTATAGATAGTAGGAAACTAGATGCCACATTGATGCTTGAACATACTTTTGTCAGTAATGTGTGTGTACCTGGTATTTATCACCTTATTGGGGCCAATTGTCCCCACAAAGATAGGGATACCAGTAAATGTTGACCTTGTGGGGTCATGAGAAAACAAGCTCATAAATCACACAGAATGAAGTTTCTAAAATCTAAAAATGCACAGTTTCCTGTAAGGGGTGTAGGGTCAGTGTAGGACAATACCACATACAGTCTGTACAGTATAAAAACCATTACACCTATAGAGAGTCCCCAGAAAACATGGAAACACAACAGTGTGTGCGTGTGTGTGTGTAATATGTATATATGTGTGTTGTATATATATATATATATATGTATATATATATATACAAACATGCATGTGTATATTTAAAAAATAAATGTTATGCTTGTATATTAAATATATTTATATAATAAATATAACATATATTAACATAATAAATAAACAGCACAAACAGATACATTAAGAAATGAAAAACTACTTATTTGAATGCGATTAATCGTGATAACTGTTTGACAGCGCTAATATATAGCAATATTATATTTTATATAATGGCTATATGCTATATCTATTATATTTTAAGCTTATTACTAATATTATACAAAATTACTGTCTGGATTAAATACATGCAGCATTGGTGAGTCTTACTGGAGAAGTAGAATAGTCTTTTTAATATGTTTTTTAAAATAAATAAATCAATTTATGTCTTTTTTGGGTTTAATAGAATTGTTATCATAAAGTTTTGCCTCTCAGATACCTTTAGAGGTATTTTACTGGAGAAAAACTTTGTTCTGCCCCATAATTAAGTGTTCTTTGATTATATTATTACTGACTGCAGCCCTAATTTAATAGATTTTTGCTTGTATGGCATTTAAAAATACAACATTTCTCATGATTATGACAAAGTAAATGAGGTCAGCATGTGGTTTGAAACAGCAGAGGAGCAGTATTTCAGGAGGAAATCCTGCCATTGTTCATGACAGAGGAAGAAACGCTGACAGAGACACACAGATACAGCCTGAACTATGAAAATCCTGAAGAGAGCGCGGGACCAGTGAACATGAGACAGGCTGGATGGTTTCGGTCTGATAATGTGGTTTATTACTCACTTTACTGGGGTCTGATCCACTGCACAGAGAATCATACAGAGATTCAAGCTTATCCCAGCTCAGCCCGCACAAAACCAGCCTCGCACCGCCCTCGTGAAACAATCTGGCACATTCTGACAAACACAGGACAGAGAATCAGAGGATGACCACGCTGCGGAGAAATGACTTCTCAGTGGAGCATACACTCTTAAAAATAAAGCTGCTTCCATAGAGGAACCTCTTTTGTCTAAATGGTTCCATAAAGAACCTTTAACATCTGAAGAACCTTACTGCTTAACAACATATTATTTGTGGCAAAAGAAATTTAGATTATAAAAAGTTATGGTTCTTTGTGGAACTAAAAATGGTTCTTTTATATGGCATAGCTGTGAAGAACCTTTTGAAGAACCTTTATTTTTAAGAGTTTACATGCAAATGGATAAAAAGATAGATTATTAAGATATTAAGTCGAAAAAAAAAGAAAAAAAAAAGGGTCTTTACTGAAAACACAAGAAAAATCTGAAACTGAAATCAGAAAAATTAGCTTAATTTAATCTGCTGTAGGATACCTTTTTTTACAGTTAATAGTGCCTTTCTTTCATACCTTTTTTCCTGCTTTTCTTAGAATTGAGAGAAGCAAACTCTCAAATATTGCAAGGTATAAATGTAGAATTGTGAGATATAAACTTGCACATTTAAAAAGAAACGTCTAAACTGAGATAAAAAGTTGTGCTGGAAATGGGCTTACAGTAAAAACTGGCTTATTTTTCTGACCTTCTATAGTTTCTAGAATTCACTTTATCTTAATAAATGATTCAGGAAGCAGTACATAATATCTTATGCCATTTTAATTCAATTTATCTTGATTTAAGAATGTTTAGATACTGGAAAACAAGAACAAAGCACAAAATAAAAAATATCATTAATAGCAGCGTTCAATAGCAGACCTGCAAATAGTGTGATGAAATGCCGTCTATCCTCAGTAAAACATGATAAAAAAGTGTTATCTGCTCGGTCCTTTCAGAGACCAATATCTGTAACGGCAACAAAAGTGTCCTCTGACCCAATCACAACACGGTCTGAAAGCACACAGCTCACGTTTATCAGTCTTCATGCTCTCGGCTCAGACTCACGGTGACTGCTCTTTGTCCTCCGTACAGAGGTACTGATCAGATCCTTTCAGTAAACCCAAACCCATCACTCAACTGTACAGAACAATATGTACACAAGCTTACTACCAACAATATACTGTGATAACAAGCTTTGCTTTTGCTTCCAATAATGAGATTAATAAAAAAGTATATTCTATAATGTTTAAAAGATTAAATATCAATTTATGATTAAACAATGTAGCATACAAAAGCTGCTTAGTTACAAGACAAATAATATATATATATATATATATATAAGAAATATATTTTACTTATATATTTACTTATATATTTTATATATTACTTTTTTTTTACTATTTAAAAAATATATATATTGAAAAACAGCATATTTATTACAATAAACTATTGCAAATAAATACATTTAAAACCATGGGTGAAATATCATAAAATATAAAAGAAAATAAAACATAAAAATGTTAATAATAAAAATAATTTATTATGTTTCTGAACCTTCAACATCAATGGAAATATTTCACTGGACAAAAGATCATTTAAATGTTCTTCACACTAAGAAAAGATGGCCAAGGTTATGCTGGCTTTGTTTAATTTTGTGGTGAAGTAGTAATTAATAGATCTTTAATGAAGCATTACCACTTCCCATTCCGGACACGGCGTCTGTGATCACAACAACTTTGTTCCGCACCATGGACTTGGACATGAAGCGCATGACCTCGTTGTAAACATAGTAAACTCCAGCGAAAACCACGATCAGCAGCGGCAGCACCGTAAACGATGGGAGACCCATCTTCTGAAAACCAAGAAGAATAGGGTTCATTTCACGACTACAGTAAAACCCCTGCATGTCAACTTACAAGAATTGTGTGAAGGGCACTTCCTGTTACACTGTTGCTGTAGAGATGCTACAGTATCATTGCTTTACAATTAACGAATCCTTCACCCAAAAAGCCTGCATGACTTTCCTTCTTCAGTAGAACACAAGAAATTGTTAAGCAGAACGTTAATGACTCGATTAGCCTCGATTACCACTGACTTTCATTTCATCTTTTGTCCATATAAAGAGTTAATGGAGAGGTCTTTCAAGTCAAGATAAGCTCTTTTTAAAGGAATAATTATTCCAAAATTATAAAAAATACAATTCTGAAAGTGTGCAGGTAATCCAAGATGTAGGTGAGTGTGTTTCTTCATCAGTTGCTCATCAATGGATGCTCTGCAGTGAATGGGTGCCGTCAAAAACATTACAATAATCCACACCACTCCAGTCCATCAGTTACTTGTGGATTGTTGCTATATGTTTATCAGCTGTTTGGACTCTCATTCTGACGGCACCCATTCACTACAAGCATACATTTCTCCAAATCTCCAAAAAAACAAACTAATCTAAATGGAAAGCCTAATTTTGGTATGTTTATTTGTGTGTGAACTATTTGTTTAACAAATGCTGCTCAGCTGCATCCAGTAATGTGTCACTAGTTCCATAAAAGTGTGTCTGAGGACAAGAGCTATAAATAACCAAGCTCTCGCCACTGAAACTGGACACACAAGAAGCACTTATTTGGACATACATGAAGAAAATAGATGTGCTTTTCTCACTCTTATTGTGTTCAATGATTTAACGAACAACCATTTTGTTGCTTTTTAATGAAAGATTTCCAAGTCTAACAGTGTCAAAGATAGATTAACGCCTGACCTGCGCTGATATATAGTGCCAATCAACGCACACACTAACCTACATGCAGGCCACCATAATCGGTTTTATTTTCAGTGTACTTACTGTGCGTAAAGAGTTAAGCCAGCCTTCAGTGCAAATGTGTGTTGTTGTCCGGTCAGGAAAGCAGACTGAAGCCTGCCGTCCTCCTTGTTCATTCAGAGCCAGTGGCAGCCGGGGAACTTGGCTCTTTTAATAGCATGTGGCTGAGCCACTGACGGCTCATGCATGTTGTTAATACTATCTCAGGCATGCAGAGAGGCATTCAAGGGTACCTTGAGGTTCTTTCTATATTGCATTGTATATGGTGTTTTTGTTACAAAGTAATTATGCATCCGAGTTTTGAGTAACATTTATTAATTAAATGTTCTTAACAGTAAGGGTTAGGAATGGGGCTTGTTTAGAGTTAGTTGCATGAAGTTATGCATAATGCACTGTACTGATAGTGCATATGATATTGCGAATATTTTTACAATGCACCATATTGAAAAATCTACATTTTATAGATTTTTTTACATTTTGTTTTATTGATGGTATGTATGCAGAATGTTGTTAAAATGCACAATTTTTATATGTATAGATTTATTTTATTGTATTATATATATATATATATATAT
>JAUMHP010000062.1:65586-87816 GCA_032361065.1 Enteromius trimaculatus
TATGCCAATAAAATGCTTCAAATTCATATTCATGTCCAGTTTTTTTCCTTATGTGGCAAGTAGCCGTGTAATAAGCGGGATTAATGCAGAGGCAGCCGGTAGTTATCGCGAAATAAGCCCCTTCATCTACCGGCTGCCTGTCCATTATCCCTTACTTAACATTGAATGGAAATGATCTGAATAATGACAGTATTATCTTCTATAATTTTTTTATAGGTAAACTGAACATGTTTTATAATTGAATTGTGACAATTCAGAAATACAGCTGAATTGAATTTTTCCAGAATTGATTAATTGACTAATCTGAATCAACAGTAAACTGAATTGATTCTCTTCTGTAGACACTGTTACGGACTAAACTGAATCTAAATTCAACTGAATAGAGCTTTACAGCTGAAATGGAATTTGAAATAAATGTCACTTGACTATTTTGGGTCTCAATCCCTTTTGTGTTGCATGACAAAAGAACAACACGAGGGTGAGTAAATCATGATTTTGCTTTAATTAATTAATGCTGCATTACCTGTGGTGGAATGATATCGAACAGGTCACCGGACGGAGCATATTCCTGCGCAAACACATAGTACTCCTCCGTTTCAAACGCAATGCCAAACATGTTGATGATGAAGGGACACGGAGACAGATACAGAGAGATGCTGTACTCTCTCAAGAAACTCCTCAGCTTGGTTGTTTTCTTCTTTAGAAACTTCAGAGCCATCTTGGTACCTGTGGGTGGAGGCACACAAAACAATTATATATAGGTGTTCGCAAACCATATTTGTATTTCTATAGAAATATAGATATTAACAGTCATGTTCCATACATGCATTATGTTTCTTTAAATGTTTAATTTTTTTCTTGTGTGCATTAATTCACAACACCGTTATCCTCATAATAATGCACGTTTATCAAAATTATCTTGAAAGCAACCAAACATTAATGGTAAAATACTTGACAGTTATTTTAAATAAATATTAAAGCACCCTTGTCATTGGTATAAAAATTTAGATATAGTTGCTTTCTAATTTGATTTCTTATTGCATTCCACTTCTTATTGCACACACACACAAATATATATAGTATGTGTGTGTGTGTAATAAGAAATGCAATAACAAATAAAATTAGAAACATGTATATATATATATATATACACACATATGAATTATACATACAAAATATATACACTACCAGTCAAAAGTTATAAGTTAATATTTTAAAGATGTTTTATATGTTCATCAAGGCTGCATTTATTCGATCAAAAATACAGGAATAAAAGTAATATTGTGAAATATTTTTACCATTTTTAATAATGGGTTTCTATTTTAATATATTTTAAAATATAATTAATTTCTGTCATGCAAAGCTGAATTATCATCAGTCATTACTCCAGTCTAAAGTGATCCTTCAGAAATCATTCTAATCTGCTGATGCTTTTTTTTTTCTATTTCTTTGACGAATAAAAAGTTGTACAGAACAGCATTTATAAAATATATATATATAAATCTTTTCTAACAGTATAAATCTTTGCCATCACTTCTTATGAATTTAACACATCCTAGCTGAATAAAAGTTTGAATTTCTTTAAAATAAAAAGAGAATAAAAATGTACAGAATTTTGAACGGTAGTGTTTATTGTCAGAAAGGATTTCTATTTAAAATCTTTTTAACATTTTATTCATTTAAGAATTCTAAAAAAAAATATTAAGCAGCACAACAGTTTCCAGCACTGATATTTAATCAGCATATTAAAATGATTTCTGAAGGATCATGTGACACCGAAGACTGAATATTCAGCTTTGCATCACAGGAATTAATTAGATTTTGATACATATTAAAATAGAAAATTGTTATTTTACATCGCAATAATATTTCACAATATTAAATTTTTTCCTGTATTTTTGATCAAATAAATTGATGAACATATGAAACATCTTTAAAAGAATAGAAAAAAATCTTACTGTTTCCAAACTTTTGACTGGTAGCGTGCATTTATCTATCTATATACATATAGATATAGATACACACACACAAAGTACAGTTATTTATGAATGAGAACAATACTACTTAAATGACTTCAAAAAAATGTGGTCAAATATTTTCACATATGTAAAATGAATACTAGTTTTTATGTACTGCAAATATGCTGTTTACATTTCCTTCATGAAATATTGCGATAGCATTTCGGTTGTGTGTTTTGTTTTGTTTTTTTACTGAGGTAGTTTTTCAGTTTTAATGCTTAAATTTATACCAGAATAAATGAGAAATGCTGCCTTTATAACTGAATAAAAGATGAAGTATTGAACTTTAATTCTGTTTATTTTATTTAATGTAGTGAAAATATTGGTTTTTAGTCAAAGTTAACTAAACTATTGCTGGTTTGTAACTCTACCTCTGATCTTATGGATAACGAGGTCCACCTTCCCGTAGGTGCCCTTCCCCAGCTCCCGTATGACTTCGTAGTATTTGTTGACCTCCACCTTCTCCAGGTTTTGAGCTGTGAAGAGCTGCAGTTCCTCCAGGATGTCGACGGACACGCGCGAGACGACAGGAGATGAGCTCATTCTGCTGCCTTTCTGCAACACAAAGAACAAGGAAACGCATTTCAATTTAGGAGCCGTCTGAGCAGTGGTCTGCCGCAGGGAATGTAATTATCCTGCAGATAAGGGACACGTCCTCTGAGGAGAGGGATTTCTCTTCCCCTCATCTAACCTGCTGATCTCTCCAGCGCTTCATGCCTTAGCAGTGTTTGGGTGCTGTGGCTTATGCAATATTATAATCGTCTGGACAGGGTCTGATCTCAATATTTATTATCATGTTAAAGCAGAGCTCGACTCTTTTACAAGTCAGATCTGACCTGCTGTTGCGTAACCGACTGACTAAGATTCAAATTAGTTCGAATGAATTTTAGAACATCTTAGTATTTGTTACGCCACACTTTTTCTTGAGCTTCAATGGGAGAATATCTAGAAGACCGAGAAAAATTGCTAGATATATTAAACATTTATGTGAGCGCAATAGCGCAGTTAATAGTGCACCATTCAATAACTTTAGTGACATTTAAACACAAAATTGGCAATTACTTTGTCTGTTTCTCCTCCATTACACAACAACAGCAGAATCAAGCATGTGTTTTGTGTTTTCTGAATGAATCGGAGCTTTGAACTTTTTGGTTGAATGAATAACACTGATTCATTCAGGAATGAAAGAGCTGAATGAGTTGGTTAAGTGAATGATTCAATGATTCAGTCAGTTGTTTCATCCTGGAATAAATCTGTGTTTTTGAACAAATCAGTTAATAAGTGATTCAATTACTTGCTTGTTTCATTCCTGAATGAATCAGTGTTTCTAAACAAGTCACCCGAATGAATGTTTCAATGATCATGTGATTTAAGATTCTGTTTCTCCTTCATTACAGAACGGTAGCAGAATGAAACATAATGTGTTTTCAGTTTTCTGAATCAATCAGCGCTTTAAACTACTTGGTTAAATGAATGATTCAATGACTCAGAGAGCAGTTTCATTCCTGAATGAATCAGTGTTCTGAATGAGTTGGTTGAGTGAATGATTCAATGATTCAGTCAGTTGTTCCACTCCTGAATAAATCTGTGTTTTTGAACAAATCAGTTAATAAGTGATTCAAAGGCTTGTTTCATTCCTGAATAAATCAGTGTTTATAAACAAATCACCTCAATGATCATGTGATTTAAGATTCTGTTTCTCCTTTATTACAGAACGATAGCAGAATCAATCATGATGTGTTTTCTGAATCAGTCAGTGCTTTAAACAAATTGGTTGAATGAGACAGTACTTGTTTTATTTCTAAATAAATCTGTGATTTTTGATGAATCAAGTGAACAAATGATTCAGTGACTCGCTTTTTTAAAATTTTAATAAATCAGTGTTTCTAAACAAATCAGCTGAGTGATTCAGTATCACCTGTTTTGTTTCTGAATTAATAAGTATTTTCCAACAAATTGTTTAAATGAATGATTCACCAACTCTTCTCAAATGAATCAGTGTTTCAGAATAAAAAGGTTGAAAGAATGACTCAGTTTCAAATGAATCTTTCAAACGAATTAGTTCAACAAATGTTAACATAACATAACTTCACATATGTAAAAGTAATATTACTTTTCACGTACTGCAAATGTGTTGTTTACCACTATCACAAAGACTGACTGTCTGTCAGGAACAAACACAAACAAGTGCTATTCGACAGGGATATCAGCTCTCTTATAACGAACCTGCCAATCAGATTCAAGCACCAGCACTGACCTAATCAGACACAACCGTTGTTCGATGTTGTCAAAATAGATAAATTACCCCCAATTACTCACAGTCTGGCTTATACATCAGCCAAGTGCACTAATTCTAATCTTATTGTTACATTGGAAAACAGAGATGCATAATGCCTGAATCACAGCCCATCTGTCCCTCAACAGCATAAAGCATTAGTTACTGCCAGAGGAGCAGAAGTGCTCAGCACTGCAGGTTAAACAAGTAAACTTGCGCTTATATCTATAGCACAGGGCATAAACAGATAAATTCTTCATTTTGGAACAGCATTGGTGTGACTTTCTTACTCAGAGCTTATGTTATAGATCGTGCACCTGCACTATGACACCTTCCTTCTGCATGCACAGAAAACATCAATACGTGTTTCTGAATAATGCAAGGCTATGGTGATCTGGGTGGTTGCCAGGGCACAGAAACGTGGGTTGCTAGGGTGCTCGGAGTGGGTGATTAGATAACCTCAACAAACTCGTTCACATCAACGGTGCAAGACAAGTTACACGCTAAATACTTAAGGCTTGTTCAAATCCCTCACTAATGACCTGCAGCAGGCTTTATTAAACAGTCTGCACATCTGACACCTTCGCACCAGGACTTCATGAAGAGCGCAGAACATGCCGGGATGGAAGCCGGGCTGGTGCAATATGACTCACCGGGTCAAATCTGTGTGGCTCAAGGCAGAGAGATGCAAATATAGAATATGTGTGCTGGAATATCAAACTTTGACATTCCGGTACAGGACGTTCTTTGCACACGAAGCAGGCAAAGACTTCCTCTGCTTCTCGTCATTACACAGTCGTTTAAAAGCGCGTTTAATGGCTCATTTATTCCCGTGCGCCAGCTATTTTGTCATTCCGCTCGCTCCGCGGTTATCACAGCCGCAGCCAGGAAAACACTGACAAGAGGGAAGAAAAGGAAGGGAAAGTCAAGGGAGGTGAAACATGGGTCTTTAATCTCTGTTCTCTCTCAGAGCTTGCACACTAGAATATTCATGTCAGCGCCGCTCTGCAGGACGCAGTGGGGTTTGGGAAAGTAGCAGTGCATTTTTCCCTATAGACCCGCTTGTTTTCTTCACTAACCCTGAAAGACTTCTTGCACACACATACACGATGGTGAAGGATTTAGGTAGAAAGCCAAACATAAGCTTTTAGGGAGAGAGAAGAGTCACATGACATTTGACCTTTGCAACTAATATGAGCACTTTGTGATCAGCGTGACTACACAGCGTGTTCACTATTAAATAAACGCAGAATGTTCTGATGTTAAATGCCTTTTCAAGAAAATTTTGACAGATTCTGCTATTGCTATATGATCAGTTTCACAGCAGTGTTTGTGGGCGGGGCTACCAGTTTGACTGACCAATGAGATACAGGTGGGAGAAATTTTGTAATTACTCTTCACAACGCTAATGGAACAGCAATTGTACACTTCATGATCATTTTATATGCAATATATTTCATTATACATTTACATTTTAGTATAAATAATGCGTTGCTTTTATTTATTAACTTACTATTAATTTTAATTATTTATTTTATTAAATTTATTTACATTTTATATTTACTTTTTTTAAATATATTTAAAGTTTCACATTAAAAAAAACATATCTTCAAAGAAGCTAATGTCATATATTATGCCTTTACAATCATCTTGTCTATCTCGGTATACATCCTTCCTCAGATTATTATCCGAAACAGAAAGTTAGCCCAGCCAATGAGAGATCAGAAACGCAACCAAGTCCATTGCTATGCTTCAATCTTTCTCGACTGTTTTTTGTTTTATGATTAAGCCTTTCAATTTTCCAACTCATTGCATTTCAGTACCATGGTATAACAACTGTATACTGTGCTACTTTTTATACACACCATGGTACTATATACATGCCATGGCACTTCAGAAAATACAACTGGAAAATCAACACATCTAAAAATACACAGAATCACCACTACACCCAAAACATGCTGCTAATTTGTTAATGAATGCGTGTTTATTATTACAACTGGTTGAAGGCTGAACCTGAGCGTGTGGACGGCCGTGAGATGTTGGGTGATATTGTGAATATCTAGTGAAGCAAGCAGTGAACAGGAGGTCGTGTGGAGCTCCTTTAATAATTAAAAACTGTGACTCTCACACCTTGTGTTCAAACCACAGGGGTGTGAAAGACAGTGAAGCCAGCAAATCCCACACCGCACATTAACGTTCCTCTCCCAGAACGGGTGCAGGATGGATGTGAGCTTGTTGTCTGGCAGGCATGTGCAAACAGAGATCAGCCTGTCTCTATCGAATGTGCAGAACTGAAGCGTCACATGTGTTTGTGTTTGCATTCAGCAGCAGAGCTCAGGGCCAGGGAATGTCAATTGCACTGCTGTCCAGCGTCCGCTAGAGGAGATCAGCATCTAAACACACTCTTATACCCCAGACCGGTCTGCTCATTTTTCATCCGGACTCTGACAGCATCCATTTAACGCTGTTGAGTTCTGGGTGACCTGCGGATACCTGCAGACTCATCCTATCCGCACTGAGAACAGCAGCAGCACACACACACACACACACACACACACACAATCACAGTGCTGCCTGCAGTCTGCAGCCACACACACACGCACTTAAAGGAGGAATACGTTTACATGGTGAAAAATTGTTCAATAGGTTCAATGCATATATGTATATATATATAAGAAGATTTGTATCTGAAAAACAATTTAATTAATAATATAATAATAATAATAATGTATTATTATTAATGCAATTCGCCACTAATAAGAAAAACTATAATAAAATTTTATTATTATAAATGTTATCACTGATCATGTTCATTCTTAATAATATTTTCTTTTCATTTTCCTATCAGCATAAGGGCATTATTCTGCAGTGCTGAGTAAGGTCGTCTAGTAGGTTATTATAACGTAAATCCACTATATCCACTGACATTCCACTATAATAAAGCATCAATTCCACGTCAAGAATACATCAGTTGCTGCAATATTATAATAATGTTGACATCAAGCGGAATGCACTCACCATGAAATCCGTTCAGAACAGCAGATCTTCTGTATCGAGGCAGAAATACCGCAGTGAGAGTCTTTCTCTTTCCCCGCATTTGTGTGTCTAGGTGCTGCTGAGAATCATAGCTCACCCGGTGCGGACCTCTCCGCCTGCGAGTCGACCCGCTGTTGAGCGCTCAGTAGCTGAGACTGAGGAAAATCTCAGCTTCCGAGAGGGGCTGATGAAACCCCGCCCACCGCGCGTATCAGCCAGTAACAGCGCAGGTCCCTCCCTCGCGTCACCTGTCTACACTCCACCCACTGCGCGTATCAGCCAATAGCGGCACGAGTCTCTTCCTCGCGTCAGGTCGCTAAGGCTGTATCTTTTAAATACTAATGTTAGTATATATATATTTTTTTTACTTTTAAAAAGCATTAGATTTATTACAATATTTTTTTATTACTTGTATAATTTTAGTGCTTATTTTAGTTGTATTTTAATGTTCAGTTCAAGTGAATTTTTTTTTATTTTTATTTTTTATAATAAACAAACTAAAGGCCAATCAGTTTCGTTTCCAGAACTTTCTTGGTTTTTGGTTATAAAGTAAAACCTAAAAATAGCCATTAGAGAACGTTCTGTGTAGGTTCTCTTTAGGTTGTCTCAAAAACATCCCAGCACTGTTCTAGCAAAGTTAGTTTTTGGTTCTATAATGTTATTTTATTTACTAAAAACACTAAAATAAAACATGGAAACCATTAGAAAGCATGTGTTATTGTTAAGGTAACTTGTTTGCTGGGACGTTTTTCATTCATTAATATTACACGACAGATGCCAGTCACAGAGCTTGGCTTGTTTTGAACCTGCAACATTCCTTTCTTACGTTACATCAGTTCCTTAAAGACAACCTCTAATGACATCATGTGAAAATCAGATCTATCTGCATGATCTTTTTTAATTAAAGGGACAGCTCCTTTAAGAAACCTGTAAGAGTTTTTCTCCTGTTGAGCTCAGAATTAAATTTGAATGATGGTAACCAAACAGCCATTAACTTCCATGGCATTTTTTCCCATTAAAGCCAATGGATACCATCAGCTCAGTTTGCTTACCAAAATTCCTCAGAGTATCTTTAGTGCTCAAGAAACGTGTACATTTTTAAACCTTATATATTGTATATAGGGGAATTAAAAAAATGTTAGTCTGTTCAGAGCATTTCTTTTATTTACTGAAATGATTATGGCTATCCAAAGAGTAGAGTTATAAATTTACAGTGGAACTCACGAAAAAATCGATGCAAAACCTGTGCTTTAAATACATGACCAAACATTAAAACGTTTAACTATAACTGGCCACAAAAATTGTGGAATCAATGCAAAGAGTATCAGTAGTTAAAAAACAAACATTGATGAACAGAATCGAATGCTGAAGTTGCTGAATATAGGTCAGAAATGTTATTCTATAACAACTCAAGATTTCCAATAAGA
Organism: Enteromius trimaculatus; assembly: GCA_032361065.1. NCBI lineage: Eukaryota > Metazoa > Chordata > Actinopteri > Cypriniformes > Cyprinidae > Enteromius > Enteromius trimaculatus. The sequence continues at coordinate 74,346 of JAUMHP010000062.1, forward strand.
CGGCTACACGAATAAAAACAGTTCCAGAGACTTGGAATGCAGATGCTGTGCGAGATTCTTGATGCGACAGAGACGAACGTTCTGGACGTCTCCCGCGCCGTACACTCGATATAAGTGATACCGCTCCTTCTCCTTCAGCGCCAAATCCAGCTCGTTCGCAGACATGTGGATGAAGTGTCGGTCTCGCCTGACCGTGGTCTTCACCTCCACAAAGACCTCTTGAGAGCTTCCGTTATTTGTGAAGGTCAGCTTGAAGTCGCACGCCCGGCCGCTCTCTCCTTTCTCGTTGAACCAGGTGATTTGGCTCGGCCCGCCGTTCTCTTTCCAGTGCGTGAGGAAGGAGTGGACCAGCTGCTCTCCCCACTGTCCGATGATGTCCGTGTCGTCTTTGGGCAGCACCAGGGTTTGAGGCATGCTGCAGTCCAGCGGCAGATCCTCCAGCACGTCCTCTGAAGCCACGGCTTTGCTCCACACGGCGCTGTCCAGAGTCATGGGCGGACGCTGCAAGCCTTCAGCTCCCTGGAACTGGCTCATCATCATCTCTGGGGCCAGTGCTGGATTTTGGCTTCTGCCGAGACATGATACAGGTGCATGCAAGTCAAGTGTTGTAGAAAAGTTTATTTCAGTAATTTAACTCAAACTTAACTGAAGAAGCTTAAGCACTCGGTTCTTTTAACTGTGATGATTATTAGTGAATTGTTGGTCTTGGTAGGGGACCCTTTTGCTTTAAAATGTAACCCAATATTAAATCCTCGTTTATAAAATGGTTGTATATTTGCACTGCTGCAGATATTGAGCACAAACAGCACTCTTGCTGATGTGATTCTGCTAAAATAAATATAACAGGGTCATTATTTACTTTGAATCATTTATCTTGAATTTTAGGCTCATAGAACTGCATTCTGCTAAGCTCTATCATGCAGTCAGTCATCCTGCATCGAGTGCATCGGCTACTGAATCAATGGAAGTTGATAGACAGGTCTGGATAGGCACTGCATTAAATGCCTCAACGCATTATTGTCCAGCATTGATCGAGCCACACCGAGGAGTCAAACCAGCAGACCTATTTTAAAGGCAATAAAAAACCCAAATAGTAATCAAGCACATACTGCAGTGACGACAGCGGTGTCGGCTGTTCATCATCTGCGGCCGGTGGTGGCTGGTTGGTTTTGTCCGTTGTAGTTTCTTCTCCATCTATAGCAGCTTTTGGTTTCACAGGCTGCTGTGGACCGACCAAAGACTGGACATCCTCTTCCCTCCGCTCTGAGTGTGCAGACACATTTTTACAAAGAGTTATAAACAGTTTTTGACTGATCTCTATTTTCTTTAACTCACCTTGAGAGTAATACTGAACATCACAACATGCAAGTAATCAGTAAATTATTTAATTTTAGTAAATGGTTTATTATTAAATTACAATACTAATATCTATGTCTTAATTCTTCACTTTTAAACATGAAACAAACAACCTTCTTTGGCAGTAAACTGCAGGGAGACCTATAATTCTCTGTTTACTGGAAAACTTTGTAAGCGCTTCGTGCTCCAAGCATTTGTCCACAAAACGCTGAAAATTAAGTCAACTGGAAAAAGTGATGCTGGTGGCGCTGCATCCTTAAACAGAGCTCCTGTGAAGCAGCTCATTGCTAATCACTTTTATTTCCATTAAATGTGGAAACTTATTTAAAATTATTTACATTCTTTTATTTATTTATTTATTTATTTGAATTCTACTTTTTTATTATTATTATATAATATAATAATATATATAATAATTATATGATTATAATTAAAAGGCTTAAGCAAGGCTTAAAAAAACATACTAAATGGTGTTTTTTTTGAAAATCTAAAAATGCACAGTTTCCTGTAAGGGGTAGGTTTAGGTTTAGGGTCAGTGTAGGACAATACCACATACAGTATAAAAACCATTACGTCTATGGAGAGTCCACATAAATCACAAAAACCAACGTATGTGTGTGTGTGTGTCTTTATGTATGTATATACATATACACACATGCACATATATGTACATAGATAATACATGGGTAGTTATGTTGTGACAAAAAAATAAAACAAAAAACTAACATTGAAGATAAACCTCTCTCATGTTTGTTAACTCTAACTTTTTCATGTTTTTTTCCCCAACATTTTTGCTATGTGACACCAAAGGACACAGTCCAAATTTTATTGGTCAATACTCAATATATATCTATTATATACATGGCCAGTCCTGACCTGTGGCTCGTGGTGGGACGCTGCTTGGTCTGGGGGCCTGTTCATGTTGACCTCTTGGTTCTGTGTGCAGTGAAGGCTCTGTGCAGTTCTGATGGACACTGATGTTGGACAAGCTCCTCTCGACTCCAGAGCCCGAGAGACTCAGAGAAGCAGGTGGAGCAGGAGGAGGCCACATCTTCATCACCTCCTCAAGAGCCTGACTGCCTGTCTCCACAAAACACACATGCATTATGAGCCTGATCATAACCACAAGACATGTACAATACAGCTGAGACTACATTTCGACATCCAGTGCTGGGAATATATATATTTTCACAGTCTGTACCTGAACTGCTGCCACCTGTTTTATTGAGAGAGGCTTTCGGTGGCCAGCAAACCAGCCGGTCCTCTTTATTGTGTTGTGTCTGCATTTCCTCCTCCTGCACAGTTTCTGACTGCCGGAGCAGAGATGACACTGCAAACACAAGCAGCACAATTACAGCCGAACCGCCTCAGATGAATGTCACATCAACAAAAACTGACCCAAATAGGTCTCGCTGTACAGTGGTTATTAAAGCGTGTGGCTGATGTGCAGCTGAGCAGAGACAGCTCTTCCCTTCGCCCTGGCAACAGCTGCGCTTTCATGTCAGCGAACAAACCCCCATTAGCATATGTGCACTATGCATGTGAGAAGAGCGATGAAATGAGGGCAAGCGGAGCAGATTAAACTGGAGGAGAAATCAAAGGGATCAAATACAGCTGTGCTCAGAGCAGGACTCTCTGTCCCTCACCGTCGCCTCAGTTCACGGAGGTAAAGAGAGAGATGCTTACCGATGGTTTCTACTTTTACTTCCACCGGCGCCGGCACCTCCCATGGTTCTTCACTTGCAGGGAGTTGGTGAGCATTTTCTTTGTCCAGAAACCTCTTTAAATCAGCTCGGTCCTAAATTACAGCAAGACAAGTCACATAACATATGATGGAAGCATTTCACGGTGTTGTAATTGAATGAGGGTTGCAAAAATGTAAAGGTTAAAATGCTGACTATTATTCAAAATAAGGTTTTCTTTACTTACACACACACACACACACACACTATATACACTGCTCAAAAAAATAAAGGGAACACTTAAACAACACAATGTAACTCCAAGTCAGCCACACTTGTGTCAAATCAAACTGCCTGCTTAGGAAGCAACACTGATTGACGATCAAAATGACCTCCAGCAGACTACAAACGTGCATGTGTCTGCTCAAACGGTGGGAAACAGACTCCCTGTGGACGTCGGGCCCTCACACCACCCTCATGGAGTCTGTTTCTGACCGTTTGAGCAGACACATTCACATTTGTGGTGGGCTCTGGCAGTGCTGCTCCTGTTCCTCCTTGCACAAAGCTTGAGGTAGCGGTCCTGCTGCTGGGTTGTTGCCCTCCTACAGCCTCCTCCACGTCTCATGATGTACTGGCCTGTCTCCTGATAGCGCCTCTATGCTCTGGACACTACGCTGACAGACACATTGATGCACCATCCTGGATGAGCTGCACTACCTGAGCCACTTGTGTGGGTTGTAGACTCCGTCTCATGCTAGCACTAGAGTGAAAGCACCGCCAGCATTCAAAAGAGACCAAAACATCAGCCAGAAAGCTACTGAGAAGTGGTCTGTGGTCTCCACCTGCAGAAGCACTCCTTTATTGGGGGGGGGTCTTGCTAATTTTGTCTATTAATAAGTAATAAATTAATCATTAATAAATTGATTTAGTGTTCTTAATTTCTTTTCTAATTTATGCATGGCTCGGGGGCACAATTAAATGAATTTAAACACCCTATTTTTTTTTTTTAGAATTAAACAAATGTGTTAAACTTTGAATACACCTGGCACAGCTCTTCTCTATGCTCTCTGGAGTCACGATCAGATGAGTCACTCGTGCACCTGTGTGGAAACTGGCCTGATCCCCATCGCAACGACTCCAAGAGTGTATATATCACACCATATATATAACCCAACAAACCAGCAACAACAATCCACAGTCTAGCAATTCACTTAAGACGCAGTATCTTGTATTTCGAAGGACCATTCATTTTGTCTGCGCTCTCAATCACTAAATCTTGTTTTTGTAAACAAGGACAGAGTCACCTTGGACAAACAGCTAGCATTACGTGTGTGTGTGTGTGTGTGTGTATGCTGCTGTTGTTCAGCCAGCAACTCATTCTAATTACATTCTGAACCACACTCCAATGGTTCCTTCAAGGTAACGTGGAGGAGTGAGGAGTCGCAATATCTAGCTACTGGTGTGCCTCAGGGCTCAGTTCTTGGACCATTTCTCTTCTCTGTCTATATGGCATCACTAGGTTCTGTCATTCCAAAACATGCCTTTTCGCATAATTTCTACATAACCTCTCAAATGATCATAATGATCTGACAATATCATGGATGTCTAAAAAAAACATTTCTTACTAATGCATCACCTTCAACTCAAGCCATGCCAAGACAAAACTGCATGTGGCTTTTCTTCATCCAGCTAGACGTATCAACCATAAATCCTTCAAGGACAGCCAAGAACTTGTCATTGATTTTGAAGTTGTCAGTGATGATCAGCTAAATTTATATTAGTCAATTCACCTTTATAGTCCTTTTAACAAAATACAGATTGTATTAAAGTAACTTTACACTATTAAATAGGAAAATAGTGTGCAGTAACACAAAAGAACAACAGTAAACACTCAATTTTCAGTTAAAGTAAGTTCATTATTGATGCAGTGATGTCATCATCCAAATATTATCTGTGCAATCAAGTTGACAATATGACTGGCAATCAAGCGCCCCCAACTAAACAAGCCACAGGCTACACTAGCAAAACAAATCAGTCAAAGAAAAAAAACACCTTGGGAAAAACCAGGCTCAGTTGGCGGGCCAGCTCTCCTCTGGCTACTGCAGGGGAGAGACATTGTTAGAACTGCCTGGTTCTGCAGATTTGCCTTAAAACACCACTAGGAAGTTTCAGGCCCTTTCTTTTAAAACATGCTACAAAACTCCTCTGCCAACTTCATGCTCTTGTCCAGACTGGATATTGCAACACACTCTTGGCAGCCAAACATCTACACCTAATCCACAATGTGGCAGTTTAATTTTTAATGATCCAAGAACACGTCAGACCTCTGTTCATTCATTTTCACTGCTATATAGCTGCTCTCATAAAATTCAAGGAACTAATGATTACCTCAGACTTACGTGCCCTGCAGAAGCATGCATTCTACAAGTCAACGGTGCATTATTGAGCCATCAACAAATTCACTTTCTCACACTTTTACATTAACTGTTCCCTCATGGTGAAATAACCTACCCAACTCAACCCGAGCAGCAATCTTCAACACACCTCTTCCGTCTAACACTGTCTATTCTAATTCTATTTTCCCTCTGTTTGATCCTCTAACACTAGCTCTAGCTATTCTATTTCTTTTCTATCTACTTTTATCTATTATATAAAACATTGCTGTGTTCCGCATAATACTAAACATAACTTGTCACAGCACTTATGAATCGCTGCTCTTTAGTTTGTTTGTTGTGCTCTTTAAGTCACTTTGGATAAAAGTGTATACTAAATAAATAAAAGAAAACGTAATGTAAAGGTTTTTGGCATTATACTCACATTTACGCACATCACAAGGCACTGGAGGAAGCGCTCTAGCTCTTTAGCAAAGCTCTTGTCCGTGGTGAACAGTTTCACCAGCTCTCTGCAATAATAGACAGACAGATACATTACCAATACGAGCCTAGAGAGGCATCACATTAGAGATGCGCGATGCCACATTTGATTTCCCATACGATACTGGTATTTTTGAAAGGTGAGTAACACTGATATCAATATTGATACTTCTTCCCTAGCCATGATGTCATTAAAGAATCCACTGGGGAAACATATCTAATAATAATTAAGGTTAAGGTTTATAATTTTTCAAGAATTAAACTATTTTTATTTTGGCATTTAAACATTTAAATTTTAGACTTTGGGTAAAACGTTTACGCATGGTTAAATATGTTTACTGTACTGTTAGCATGGTAAATTTGAGGTTACTGTGGTTTTACAACAAATACTGCTGAATGTTCACTGTAGTAAAACATTTTTTTTTCATTCTGACAGTATATGTTTTATATACACATTTCTGTAACGATTAATTTAACTTTTAAAAATTACTTTAAATGCAAATAATAAAATTGATATTGATACACATAGTTTGGGCAATTTTTTATTAATTTAATTTAATTCAAACAAATCTTAAAAAAAATAAAATAAAATAAGCAACAACCTCCAAAATATTTGGTTAAAATGTAATAAAAATAAAAATTCAAACCAATTGGTTTATGGCAAAAAATAACTCTAATGGATCCATATTAAATATTGAGTATCAATATTTCAGTATGGATCTGCCCATTCCTACAGTACATTTGCTGAATGCCACTGGCTGATGTACCTGAAGATGTCCAGTTTGGCCGAGAGGTGATTTTTATGGATGTACAGCTCTTTTTTGTCTGTTAGGAGACATATAATATCTTCACTCTCAAAGATCGGTTCCTCGTCTGGCACCTGAAGCTGATGGTGATTATACAGCTTCCCGACCTGCAAAAAAAAACAAAACCCACAAACTTTTCTGGTTTCCTCCCCTGTGAAAGAACATGATGCAACAGCCAGTAATTGGTTGGGTTTGCATTCTGGAGAAAGTGCCTCCAGCGTACCTGTCGAAAACTGAGCGAGCGAATGCATTTAGCAATCCCACTCTCCTTCAGCTCACTGTACAAGTCATCGAAATCGGCGTTGTGGTAGATGAACCTCTGGATGTAGGGCACGAGCTGCCTCACCAGGGTCTGCACCGCCGGGCAAGGCCTGTAGCTCTCAGTCTGTGGTTTGGTGGTCACGCACTGGGAGAGCCGCTTCACCCCGCAGATCTCCAGGAATAACTCACGGTCGCGCTCGCTGAACGCCTCCTTCTCCTGCTTACCTAAAGACAACAGACCCAGGAAATTGAGCTTGAAATGGCCCAGATCGTTCATTACGGAGTTAAAAATAATCACGCATGCGGTACATGATGTCAGTGTTTCCCCATCATCACTACACACCTGCAGGTGCCACATTCAAAGCCCAGCGAGCCAGTGCAGGAAATAGAGAAATTTCCATTAAGAGTGTAACATTTACATGAATTGATTTAGCAGACGCTTTTATCCAAAGCGACGTATGATTAAAACATGCAATAAATAATAGAAATAATTAAATAATGCAAGACTTGCTCTTCATACCTTTAACAACAGCTTGTTTCTTTTATAATTCATTATAGGTATGCTAGATTTTAAAAGACTTTGAAAAAGCACAGAAGAGCGAAATACTTTACTTACTGTGTACTCAATGCACAAGCCAATTATGAGCCATTATCAGATGACCTTCATCATTTATTTAATTTTTATATTGTTAAAACAATAAATTGTATTTTCAGTTGTGGATGTCCCATATAACAATAAATGACAGTATAAAGGCCTTTTACCAATTAGTTTTTTTTTTCAGATAAAAAAAAATATAATGTAGTAAAAATAATTTAATTTAATTTAATTTAATTTAATTTAATTTTAATTTAATTATTGAATGGAATGGAATTAATTAAATTAAATTAAATTAAATTAAATTGCAAACAATCTAATTTAAAAATAAATCAAGATTGAATTGTTTTTTCAGATTAATAAATTAAATTAAATGATTGAATTGGATTAAATTAAATTATTGAATGGAATTGAATTGAATTAAATTGCAAACATTCTTTAAAAATATAAATGCAACAACCTCAAAATCTTTACATGGTTAAAATTTTATTTAATAATAATAATAATAATAATAATAATTAAAAAGGAAATGTCAAACCATTTGTTTTATGGCAAAAATAACTTAATCTAAAGGATATATTATGTATTCGTATTGTGAGTTCAGATAAGCATATGGTTAAAAACAAAATAAAATAAAAACACATTATGATTATTTTTAGTTTTTTTTAATTTGAGTATCAATACTTTCAGTATGGATCCGCCCATTATAACAGTACATTTGCTGAATGTCACTGGCTGATGTTGTACCTCCAGTTTGGCCGAGCGGTGATCTTTATGGATATTCCAGTGATTTCTTTTCATTAAATGTGATGACTCATAATTCAAGCTTGCTGAATGAACTTGATTCTGTCAACTGTGTAATTTTAGTGAAAATTTCTATTAAAATGGCGGAATCTTGACAAACGGCATTGCACAAACATTACCTTCATGTCTGTATTTGTTGGCTGCTCTCTTGGCTGCAGACGGCAGGTTGAGCAGACAAACTGAATGGTGTGATTTGAAGATCTTCTCCAGGTTCGGGCTGTCTGAGATCATGGGCTTACGAGCTAAAGTGACCCAACTGCTGGTCTTGGTGGGAAACACTCTTTTCTGAGACACCATTTCTGTTAGAAACCAAAAAGATCTAATCAGAAATCTGCAGATATTAACAGCTCAATAAACACACACAGAGTTCAGCTGATCTCACCTTTCAGAGACCTGCAGTAGACTGGGTTGAGCTGAGTGTCCAGATCCTGATCTCCAGAAGCAGGGCTCTTACATATATCAGCTTTCAGAGAGACAGATGCACATCAGAGAACATCCAAACAAAGGTTAACGGATAGTTAGGCTGGATATCATTTGGTTTTTTTGTACCTAGTTTGGCGAAGATGACAGAGACGTCTTGGACAACATCTCCTGTCGCAGGAGACGACTCACAAATGGCCTCCAGCAGAGACACATACTTCTGCATAGATGGACTGGGCTCCACTTTGAGAAACTGCAAGGATCATAAAGACTCCTTAAAATTCATTTAATTTATTATTTGACATATAAAACGTACTTGGTTTGGTTCCATTTAAATTACCAGCTGAAATTAGTAGAGTTATGGAATATTGCTTTCCCCTCTACTTCTATGTAGTCCATTTCCTTTTTTTTCTGGATTCTGTTTTAGTCGTTTAATTTAATGGCCCCATTTTATGAAGTGGCATTAACTACTACGTTGTTACATTTAAATTAATAATTGGGCACAATGCACTTGTACATACATACATACATGTTTTTTTACCTTGTACTTTTATTTTTCTGTAAAAATCTGTAATTATTAATTAATTTATAATTACACTGTTGACCCAACCCTTACACCTTAACCCACTCTTAACCGACCCATAGCACCAAACCTGTCCCTAACCTTACCCTATCCCTCCTCAATAGCAGCAAAAGTGGTTTGCAATACAATGTGAACACAATGAGTACATCGTACTTATCTTTTGATGAAAGTGCACAGTAATTATGGCCAATTGATAGGAAGTGGGACTTAATCTTAATTAAAGATCATGTCAAATCAAATCAAATCAAACTTTTCATAAAATCTGTTTTAATTTTTCAAATTCATTTTTGAAATCTGAACTTGTTTTTGTCAAACAAAATGAGATTAATTTTAAAAACTGTGAGATAATCCTTTAAAATCATAGTTTTATTAACTATTAAAATATTTTAAATTGCATTGGTATTATTGTACGTATCACTTTAATAAAGTATATTCTACCGTACAACAGTAATATATTGTTTTTCATTGCAAGGTTGGGATGTCCAATTTACAAAAATACTCAAACGTAATATGCCTGATTTCTCAGTTAATGGCTATAACATGAACACAATTCTTGATTTTAAAACTTGAAACAGACCATGAAAAATTTCTTCATGTCCTCCAAATTGTTATAAAACGGTGCCAGGACTCTTGGCTCCTGTATGCCGCTGTCAGCCCGTCGAATCAGCTCCTTGTATCTGAAAAACATGCCTGTCGGATCAGACCAGCAAACCTCCTTAAGATGATAGAAACGCCCAGAGCACCAGTCATCCTTCCTGCATGAGAACAAAGCGGCCAAGCTGTTCATGAGAGGCAGTTCTGACCGAATCGGAGGGTTAAAATCACACATCTGTATATCTGACCTTTCGTACTCTATGAAGACAGCAGGTGTGTGCTGGAACAGGTCTTTGAGCTCGGTGCTGGTGCACTGGGAGGACAGGTAACGATACACTGTGTGGATGTGATTGACTGTAGTGGTGAAATCTGCTCCTTTAGACTCCTCAGACGGATTATCAGACACCTTCATGCACCAACGCTTCAGATAGCCAATCATGTCCTTCACCTGCACAGTGTGTCTCATTCCTGCATCAACATCAGATATCAACAGAGAGATGTATTAATGCATCTTCAAGCATTCTCTTCAGCTCATCACTGTATTTATTAGATCAAAATACAGTAAAGATCGCGAAATATTAGTGCAAATAAAAATAGCTGTTTTCCTTGAGAATCCACGTAAAAAGCTGGATGACTTCAGCATCATTACTTCAGGGTCACATGATCCTTCAGAAATCATTCTAATGCTGATTTGCTGCTCAAGTAACATTTCTGATTATTATTAGTGTTACTGTGCTGCTTTATATTTTGTTCATATTTTATATTTTATTTGATGAATAGAATAATTATAATTATAATAATACTTTAAATATAAACATAATTAAATTAAAATTATTAAAATCTATATTTTAATATTTTCAAATATAATATATATATATATATTTTATACATCTAAAACAAATGTGTTTTTTTTAAGCGATATATGGTTTATTAGCATAGGGCAATATCTGAAATATTTGAACTATTTGAAAATCTGAGGGTGCAAAAAAAAAATCTAAATATTGAAAGAAATTGCCCAAATAAAGTCCTTAGAAATTAATATTATTAATCAAAAAAGGTTTTGATATTTTACCAGTAGGAAATTTGCTAAATATCTTACAGGAACATGATCTTTACTTAATATCCTAATTATTTCCAGCATTAAAAAATGGATCATTTTAACCCATAAAATGCATTGTTGGTTATTGCTACAAATATATCTGTGCTACTTAAGACTATGAATACATTAAGCATGCACTTAAATATGCTTGTGTATGCTTAAGAGTTCATTTTGATTTCATATAGTCTTAACACGTGTAATACTGAAGCTATGAGCAAAGATCAAGATCAAACACTGATCAGCAATTATTATTGTCTGTTACAGTTTTTAACTGGGCTTTGTCACAATGCAGAGCTGTTTTTGATTCTGGTCGTCTGTACCTATGGCTCTGGTGAATTCACTGGGCTTCTGAGCGCCGGGAGCGTAATCGACGTGAGAGCCGAGGAGCTGGTACACTTCCTCAGAGAAGATATAGACAGATTGGGGCTGCAGGTAGGAAACGGGCCGGCTCTCGTCCCAGGGCGGTCTGCGGGCGGGGACCCAGGACAGCTGCGTGAGGTGATGGTAGAAGGAGGAACTGGCCTCCCTTGCAGAGTGGCCCTGACTGTCACAGACCTGAACCCGCAGGTACTGGGAGTACTTCTCTCTGTAACACAACAAATAAATAAGAGTAGTCAAGGGGCTCAAGCCTTTTAATGCAAACCTGACTGAAACCCAACTATGTTATATTAATGCTTTTTACATGTTTATGATTAAAAAATACATCAAGTTTTCATTTTAAATTAAATTCACTTACATTGCGTTTTAAATTACAATGTAAAAATACAAAATATTTCTACAGCATTTTTTTCACTGGTTACATGCAAAAATGAACAACAACAGTGTTATTCAGAAATTAATCAGAATTAAACTTTTAAGAGTAGTTTAATAAATTGATAAAAAAAGATAGCATAGCTTGATCATATATATATATATATATTTTTTTTTTTAAATATTGAAATATTTTCTGTATTTTGTTTTATTTTCATTTTAGTTACATATTTAGTAATGTAGTTTTATTAGTTATTTTATGCCTATATATAGTTTATTTGCTGTTATTTAAATGAAATAAAATTTATATATATAATTAATTATTAAATTTAATCAACAAAATACTCTTCAATATTAAACAAATACATATTTGTACACTTTTTTTTTTTTTTTTAAAGTTAGTCAACTTCACTTATACTGTTTTTTTATAATAGACAGAGATACACACACACACATATATATTGTATACATCATTGTGTGTGTGTTTTTAAGTAACAGAAATGTGCTTGAGAGCCATGATTTCCCCATCTCCCCCTCCTCCTGTGATATGGCATGGCCAGATCAGACGTAATGGTTTGGACATCTCTAAATGCATAAAACAATGAATAATTTGTGTGCGGTTCAGTTTACAGTGTAGTACAAGCAGCAGGCCGAGCGGGTGGACGTGGTTTTGTTTATTAATGGAACTGGAGCATAAAGCGGGTCAACGTGAGGTGATTCAGACAAGGCCAGCAGACACAGGACAGTACGATGAGTCACGCCACAGCAGCGCTACATTCAGACACACAACCGCTGCTGTACGTCTCCACGAGGGCATTATAAAACCAAACCACCGAGAACAGACTAACGCATGTCACCATACACAGTCCATTAAATAACCAGGCCAAATCCATCCACTTCAGGCCAAACACATCACAATATTTCCTCCTTTTTAAAGCTTATCAGATCAAAAAAGATCAAATATCCATTTCCTACATGAGAGTCTGAATAATCTGGACTAGAGCGGTAAATGTGGCAGATTGAGCGTGAGCGAAGCGGATTTCTCCATAAGCAGCTGTGAATCATGAAGGAATAAAGCATTACGTCTGAGTTAAGGAGTTCAGCAGCTTGGCGTTCTCCTGTTATAGTGAAATGAGAGTCAAGCACAGTCCAAATAAATGCATTATGACAGCATTTCCTGCGTTGCTAATCATCTGCATCGCTACACCGCTGCTAAATGTCCAAAACCATGCAAAAGAATAACCGAGCTGTGAGGTTACAGTGTAAGTTGAATGTGATAAGCAAATAATTGCCAAAATAACGTGTTTAATTATGCAAAAATAATCATATAGCCTGACCATTAGAGTCTAACTCGTCAACAAAACACTGGTGCTATTTAGTTTGAATTATTAAAACGTTAAAATATTCCATTGCTACAATTAAACACTTTTCTGTATAAATAAAATTACATATATTTCCATTATAATATCATCATAATGTACAGCATTACTAGTGTTAAAAGACAGCAAATAATTATACATAAAAATAATAATAATCTACTAAAAAAGAATTAAAATAAAAATGTGTATATGTATACAGACATATATTTAAATATGCATATATATATATATATATATATATATATATATTTTTTTTTTTTTTTTTTTTG
>JAUMHP010000062.1:142743-200266 GCA_032361065.1 Enteromius trimaculatus
AAACACCTGTGATAGCAATCATCACAGTTCCTGGTAGGTGTTTGCATTAAAACAGTCCGGGTGGAAACACTAGAATTTAGGCGAGGGTTCCCGCTGCTGTGATCCGGACAGTGCCATTTGTAACAGCTACAAAAAGGTGGGAATCAATGCCAGATTAATACGTTTTAAAAATGTTTCAAAATACCCTTCTCCTAATTTTCAATGTAGATTTCTTTTTTTCAGAACACAGTCTAAATTAGACTACAAAAGAAAAAGTCACATCAACACCATGCTGCCTATAGCCAAGCCATTTAGGGGAATGAGTATGGGATTTGCTTGTTAACGGCTACGTTAATAGGAATTTTATTTACAAAATGTTGTAAATATACGCTGGACGTTGCTGTAGTTAAATGATGGCATTGTTAAATCAGAGTTTTCCCAGTCTGGAAGGATTCAGGCAAGCAATCCCCATGACCCTTGGTCTACACTTAATTGCTATGAGTTGTTGTCATTATTACACATCCATATTAGTTGCCTGACATATGAAATTTCATGCTCTAGAAAAGCAGTAGCTGAAACACTTGCCTAAGCAAATGTGTAATTTAAAATGGAAAAGATTTTGTGTTTCCATCATTATAGAGAACTACATAGAATGGTCACTGTTTACATAAAGCACAGTCTTTTACTGTAATCGCCTTTTATATATTTTTAAATATCCCTTTCTAGCTTAAGTGATGCCATGTTGGTTCCAAAATAGCAGCAGCTGTGGCTGATACACAAGATGACAGAATAGTGAGTGCGTTTCCATCTGCGGTGTGACATGGTCCTGATGAGGAGATCTCTTCTGATGAGAGTAGATGTGTGCATGTACGTGTGTGTTTGCTGGCAGCTGATGAAGGACAGTGCTGCTGGCTTATTGAACTGCCTGAACCACTTTCAAGATGAAGACTTTGATTGCAAGGACATTAGAGCCCACCTGCTGCCTGCAGCTGCTGGTGGCCAGAACCTCTGTTTGTTTTGTTTTTTTTTTTTGTTAAAAAAAAAAAAAAAGAAGCAGCTAATTTTAGCTTCACACGCTTGCTTACATCACTGTGTGGGAGGGTGTCCATTATTATTTTGCCTTTTTTTTTCTCCATCAACCAGAATACTAGCACCCATGATGCCAAATTGTGTAGTTTCCAAGCCCTATCTTCCAAGAGAGCTCCCTAAATACTCATTTAGCATAGTAATTAATTTGTTGGAATGATTTTGCTCACACAGAGCTTAGAATTAGCACAAATAACATGATACTAATGTACTATTGCCTGATTGAAATATAATTAAATAAAGATTGCTTTGTAAATACTCCAAGTTCAACAAGGTGCTGAAAGAAGACTGTCATATAATTTTGGCTAATTAACACACTGGACTAAAAGCATGTAGAGCACATCCACTGGCTTCTGGATTTACCATGGTAACAATGAACTGAATATATCCAAAAATACCTTCTTTTTTTCCCCTCTTCCGAAAATGCTCACATGTACAGAGTTGTTAATTCGATTAGCATTGGCTTAGTAGAATTGTTGTCAGTCTGCAAGAAACATTTGTGCAAGAATCACTCCAGTTTCCAATTTCTGTGTTTTCCATATCATTTTTCATATATGTTTCACGAAATTTGCTATTATATCTGATTCCATTCTATTATGCAATGACCACTTTTAACAATTCAATATACTCCTACTGAATAAAATCACGTATATCTGCATTTGTCAACATTTCAAGTGGATCAAAACCTTTTTAATTCAATTTCCCAAAAAGCCTAAAACCAAAATGTGGACTATGTCCTTCATAGGAAAACTTTGATACATTTTTCTGATCCACCTTAAATGTTAACCTGGGTATGCAAGCGCCTTTTTCCTCCTCCAGTAAAGTTCCTTGGACAGTGAACCCTGGAGTTCCTCTAACTCCCTCGGCAGTCAGACTGGCCGGAGCACCAATGACATCATGCCCAATATTGGTTAGCTTGTTTGTTTCACCTGTCAGCCCCTGCACTGGGCTAGATATGGCTTGATTCCCTGCGGGTAATACCATATGTGTATTCTTCCACAGTAAGGTTTCCCTTTTGGTAAACCTGCTTCTACTCATGTCTGATCATTCTGTAAATCTCTACTGGCAGTGTTTCCATACCTACTCTCAGGTAGGACCTGCCCCAGAGGCTATTCTATATGTAGTACAGCCCCAGGCCTATGGTCAGTCCATATTATTGTCTTCATGTGGCCGCCCTACAGGTAGGATTTGGTCTACAGAGCGCCATTCTCCAGAAGGCGTGCATCCCTGCATTTACTGCTAAGCTGCAACAACAAATAGGAGAAAGACTTGAAACAATCTTACTTTGAAGGGCAACATTTCTGTGGTGAAAGGAACAGCAGCTTGTCTATCACCAACGGTGATGTACTCACCTGTTCTCGGCTGGTAGTAAAGGTCAGCAAATTTACTACCTTTGCATGGCACTTCTCTGTCACTTGGTTGCGTGTCAAAATTTGCAATGCCACAAGGCTTAATGGGGTTCAGGTTCTGGCACTTTCCATGGATCCCATTTGTTGTCACAACATAACTCATAGTGAACGCCATATAGGGAATGTCTCGGTTACGTACGTAACCCTCATTCCCTGATGGAGGGAACGGAGATGCTATGTCCCCGTTATAATTTTGAACCATCACTGGTTGCCAGGGGCACGTTCTCCACTAGCCGATATAGCTGTTAAAGTCACTCCCAAGTGAATTGCCATTTGTCATTACAAAAAAGTCTCTGTTTCCTCCATCAGGGAATGAGGGTTACGTATGTAACCAAGACGTTTCACACTGAATGCGTAAACCGGTTAGAAACAAATGGCAAATTAACTGAATGAATATTTATCTGAATGCATACCTTACTAATTCCTCATCTTCACAGCGGTTCCCAACAATCATCCTTTCATTCATGGAATTTGCCACAAGTTTGATTGATTTTGTGCAGTTAAGCAGATCTACGTGGGTGTTTGCACACTCACATCTCTCTGTGATAGTCATCTTTTCGTTTCATAAAATAAGATTATAAGCAGTTTGGCTCTTCGTTTCTTTGCTTTTGCTCAGGAATGATAGATTCTCTCATTACCGATCTATGTGAATTCATGCCATAGCAAAACAGTCAGCCTCTTTGTGATTCGTGTTTTATTTTGTAAATATGTAAATGATCCTGTATTTTTAAAACTGTTTATAGGGGTCACATCCCTGTCCTAATGTGTCTACACATTGGGGCTTTATTTATTAAATCTTGAGTATTGAAATGAAGGGATTTATAAACTGAAATTGCATGGTGTATTTGCAATTAACCCTGGGTTTACATTCTTAGATGTTAATTCCTGTACAAAAAATACTTCTATGAGGTTAAAAACAGGATTTAGAACAATTTTATCAAAATTAGACATTCTTTTTTCTTTCTTTTTTATCTTAATATGTAAATTTTAGCACTAACATATGCCCTGTTATTAACTCATATTCCCTTCTTTTCTGAAGTCATCAAATCCATAAATACAACAGATAAATTCATATGTATAGAAGTGCATTTTTAGTGCTGTTACCTTCTTCATATTCATGACTTTACACATTATTTGATCCCATATTTCATAAATGTTTTTTATAAATTCTGATATTTTGCTGATATTTTCATCGGTTTCATCTTAACAGTCCAAGTTCCACATTCCAGTGTGGATTTTATGTATTATATTAACTTGTTGGAGGAACAAAAGCAGTGTAACTTTAAATACCTATTTGACTTTGATTGACTGGTAGGTATGCATTACAAATGTTTAATGCACAGGAAGTTCCAAGCCAGTTTAATCACCTTCCTAAACTTTTTATTACAATATTTTCTCTATGTTGTCAACACAGCCCAACTAATAAAATATCGGCATTGGATTGCTACATTATATTCTAATATTTGTGATCATAGTGCATGATCTGTGTCTGATCTGAAGTGGGAACGAATGCTAGAGCTAACGAGCTCTAACTGATGCAAATAACTGTCTTTTTACCCTACTGGTCAAATATTGCACTGCAAACATCATTAACAGCTTTAATGTGTTGATCCTGGCAAATTATATGGTCATGCTTCGCATCAGGTGGTTCGATTAAAATCATTTAATGCACAGCTACCCGTGCATTATCTAAGGAACTTAAACATAACATGGCAACCATAGTTCAAACTTTAATTAACTATACTTCGTTTAGGGCAAAAGGGTCATTTTAAATCAGGCTATCTGAGACTCCAGAAGTCTGCCCTGGGTTTTGGCACTAGTTGTTTTACTGGATATTGCATAAGCCGTCCTCATGGCACATGGAGTGCAATGGCAAAGATGTTACATGGCTTTTGCCGCCCTCGCTGTGCGGTTAACCATTCTAATCAATGCCTGCTAATTAGCTGAGATGCTAGAACAGTGAGTCAGAGGCCACAGATGACAGTAATGCAGATACGCTCACATTTATGTGCAATATTAGAGCCTAATTCATCTCTTTGACTGTCATCTGCCTGTCTCTGAATGCTTTCACTGAACTCTTTCAGCTATTAGTTTTCAAAGCAGCATACAGCAGTACACTTAACGAAAATCCATATCTTATTCTTGTCCTGCGTTACAATTCGGTTGACCTTTTGGAAATAGATATGAGCTAGAGATGCTGATATAAATATTGATGTAAATAAGACATCAACGGTTGAAATCTCTGTTAGACAGCCAATGTATACACATCTTATTTACACAACTTTGCACATGCACATCTGTAAAATGTGTACAGAATGGTGGTGAATATTAACAGGCTCAAATATCGAGAAATGCATTTTGTTTCATTAAAAATCACGTAAAAGTAAAACAACGACAGACTTTTTGAAAAGTCGAAACAAACTTTTTTGTTGTTTGTACAGTGCACATGATATAGTAATGGCTTGGAGTTGTTAAGAATGAAACTGAAAAGCTTGATTGCACATTGTACCCCTCCATTTAATACAATACTTTTGATAAAACTGAAAATTATAAATACATCTGACAATAAGATGCACAAAACAATATGCATAACCGTAATGTATACTTGCCCAATAAATACAACAAAAATACAGGGAGTGTCGTTTGGGATAAACCTGAAGATTTGTCACAGAAAACAATTCTATGTTTGGTGACCGTTTGTGAAATATGTTTAAGTAAATGTGCAGTGTTGGACAACTTTCATACTTCTAACTGGATAAGAAAGAGTCTATATATTACGAACGAGGTAGATCTGTCTCTAAATGATTAGTCTAATGATCCATATCACGGCGTCTCTCATAATGAGTCATACCATGAAAGTGTTTTCAGATACCTAGTACTTGACAGTCACCTGTGCTACACCAAATGCAAGGGATAAATGCGTACCTATTCAAAAATGCAGAGAATACATTTTTGTCAAATGAGTCATAGTTACAGCATGCGGCACACAGCACCTTCTCTAGGCTGGTTTTATATGACTGTCTCTGCCACAGCTCTACCAGTTATTTTATTCTGAGCACGTATTTTGTGCTGCTCCCTGACGTTTTTTTTCTTAATGAATCCTCCCTCCTCCTCTCTCAATACCACGCACCCACTGCTCTGCCTCCCTCTCACCTATCATTCTTTCTCTTTGTCTCTCGCTCTACTCCCTGTTGACCGTAAAGGTAAAATCACAGATATTGTCACATCGGCCTCACGACTTTGCAGAAACATGAGCCCCTTCTGCTTTAGAAAGCAGTCATATTTAGTGATTTCAGGTATATCAGTCAGTATTCACATAAAATAAGGCTTTTTAAAAAGATGGGGTTTTTTGTTCTTCTTCACAAAAACAAGTGGTGGGTAATACAAAAATATCTACTGTTAAAATGCAGGCACTCAAAGATCACATACAAACAGCTGTCAGTTGTTCTCACAGAGAAATATACAAAATAGATATATAATAAAATATAGAACATATATATGACCAAAAACAGATGTACAATACATAGCAAAAAATCAACAGCCTTACAAACAGCCTTAAACTCCTTAAAGACACCAAAGCTCAAATACATAAACAGTGCAAATAGATTCAAAGTACTGAACCGAAATACTGATCGTTTTCACATATGCAGCATATTTTAAAACGTACCACTTTTCACATGTCAGTAATTCAGGTTCTTTTTCTACTTCACATTCAATAGACTGACATTGTTGCACTGGTTTACTGCTAACGTGTCA
Source organism: Enteromius trimaculatus (assembly GCA_032361065.1). NCBI lineage: Eukaryota > Metazoa > Chordata > Actinopteri > Cypriniformes > Cyprinidae > Enteromius > Enteromius trimaculatus. Next base: position 148,974 of record JAUMHP010000062.1, read on the forward strand.
GTAGATATGTAGTGATGCGTGTCTCTACTGCTCTACTCTGCTGGAGTTAGCTACAGTGTGCAGGTAAAATCTCCATGCACATACATACACACACTCTCTCCCTCACACACACACGGGTTTACAGAAATACATGCAAGCAAGTATTAACGTTTTCACGTTCACATACACTGACGCCAGGTTCCTCTTCGCAGAAGTCACTTAACAGACAAAACAATAGGTAAGACCAAAATAACAGTCTGGAATGTCAATCACACTTCTTTGTCACAACATAAATATGTAACCGTGCACAAACTTCACTTAAATATCAAAAGATTCAAAAGAGTTCATTTGTCATGCAAAACATGAGCTCAAATTAGCTTGTCCTTGTACAATTAGGTACGTAATGACGAATGGCGAAAATAAATAAAGAAATAAATCCTGGCACTGCACGTATACTTAATCAAAAATGATGTATTTGTTAGCATTAGTAGCTGTCATTCTTTCATCAGTGTTCATATTTCTCACTAAAGCCTTCCTTCACTGAGCTGGAGTCAGCTGTCCAGAGACTTCCATGAATTGTTTTGAGTCCTACTTTCATAAATCTCTCAAGAAGAAAGCAGGGAAAGTTGCAGCATTTAAGGTTTAAAGTCTCCTGTTTCTCCAGTGACAGATTCTCCAGGTTTAAACACGATACATGAACACACACACACACACACACACACATACAGGGCTACTCCATTGTTCTTTTCGACTTCTACATAATTGATCAAATGCATTTGACTGTGTACTGTTGCTAAATGTTTCCACAGGCCGTCAGCGACTGCGAGGAGACGTTACAGACTTTTTTTTTTTTTTTTTCTTTCCAGAGCACCTAAAAAACTTTTCTGGTAATTTTGTGAAGTGCGTCTCATAGAGTGCACTGCTCTGAGCTGAAGATTCCTCCTTCCTTCTTTTCTCTCCTCCGAGACCGATGCACCTTCCAGCACGCAGCCGCTATCAACAGCATGACGAACCCTGTGACCAGCAGCACCAGAGACACCACTTTAGTTTGGGGCAGCGTGTTGAAGGTGAACGTGACGCCGGTTCCCGCCATGCCGATCACCAGGGAGATGACCCCGAAGGGAAACACGCAGCGGTACCAGGACTTCTCAGTGCCGCCGGTGGCCTGGGCCAGGCGCTCCAGAGTGGACAGGTCCTCCGGGGCTTTGGGTGCAACCATTGGGGGCATCCCGTCACGGGCCAGGCTGCATTCAGGGTCCAGCGTGGCCAGCTGCGTGGAGGCTGGAGGCTGGCAGGGCAAGCGGCCAGACGAGCAGCCCATCTCACTGACCTTCTGAGTGTCGCCGCTGATGCTTTTTCTGCTTGCTGTTCCTCCTCCTGCTGGCTCTGTCAGGAGTGAGCATTTGCCTGGGAAGAAGAGATATTTTGGGGGGATGATCTATTTATAGAGCTCCGTGAGTACAGGAAGAATCGTGCAATTATTATCGGCTATGATGACAGGTTTACTCACTTCCTCTCTCAGGCTGCGATGTGTTCCTTGCCCGGCTGCATCTGGTGTGTCTGCCCTGCTTGTAACAGCAGCACATTGTCTGTTTTGCTAGCAGAGCTGACTGGAGTATACAGAGATGAGGACCAGGGAGGAGCCAATGAGAGCAGAGGGGCCAGTGGGAGCCTCTGATTGGCTGCCATTCTCCTGCGACATCACAGATGGTTGAGAGAGCTCCAAACACGAGTGTTATTGATGATGCTGATATATCCACAGCTTATGCCACCTACATTCATGCTCATCTCCTCCATCTAACACTTTCCATCTGTTTCTCTATAAATACATATAAAATGATTCCGTTTAAAAGACGAAACAACAAATGCATAAATTAATGACTGAAGGCATGCAAGTATATGTGTGTGCGTGTGTGTGTACTACGTGGTACTCCTTACATCATGACCAAATAGTAATACCAGTAAATTTGAAAACAATTAGGAAACAAGCTTAAATCACGCATAAACCCTGATACGTCTATTCAGTCAGGACTAATAATAGCACATATATCTACTCTCCATATCAACACTCAAAGAAAAGCTAGGCACAAAGCAGCATAACACATTCCCAAATGGAACATGATGCACAAAAAATGAGCTATTTATCTGCAAGAAGCTTTTTGACAAAGATGTTCAACATCTGCAGTGCATGTGGATAATTGCATGCTTGTTTCTATTTATACAGTCATGAGTACCAAACCGAGGGATTTCATGCAACGAGCACAGAGTAAGAACAATGTGATCTGATTCGCTGGATTGAATTCTGCACAAATTACACCGAGAACATTTGGTCGAAAGAGAATATTTTGAAGAAGCAAACCGAAGTGTGTGAAAACTCATGCATTGCCCGCACTTATGTATATCTCTCCTTCCAATATGGTGTTCAAGTCTGTCGTGGGAAGCAAAGTGTAACCTGCAGGGTCTTATCGAGTAGCAATGAAAATTTCCCTCTAATGCATGGTGCAGGTGACTGGACACAGAAAGAACGAGGAGAAGGGATCCCAGGGAGAGTGAAAGAAGGAGAGAGAGAAACACACAGTAAACACATTCAAGCTGTCATTTGGATCTGTAGAAATTCATTTAAGTAATACAAAGGAAATAAATGCTGAATATCAGATGGACCTGAGGAGCGTTACCGCAGTGAGAAGTTGCCATATGTCTGGTCACCTGACCTTTCAGTGTGACTCACTAGTGCTCAGGGAGGTACAACTGGAGCTCTGCCTACGGCTCCACCTGTCACCCGGTCTGGTGTCATTTGTGCCAACTTACCATTGCATCTCTGCCAATGAACAACCCTACAGCAGAAATGTAGTTGTCATTATGTGTACACTGTGTCCATTTAAGACACCCGTACCAATACAGACCGGGGTCAGCTTGCTGGAGAGTGTGTCTTTGAGCAGCTACAACACAAACGAGTCACGACCTAGAGGCTTGGATGCTGCTGATGGGTAATTAACCCAGTTCTTAAGAAGCTTGTGGGCGTCCATGGCATGAGGAGCACTGATGGACTGATTTGAAAGAAAAGAAAGAGCAATGATGATCTCCTTTGTTGCTTCTAATCCATATTGTATGAACTGAAATGGGGTTGACAGAGGCAAGCTTTCAGAAAGATATAACTCGTACAAGGATAATCTGAGCTTTCACACCGCCAAGAGTCTTTGATTTCAGTCAAAGAGATATTAATGGACTGTGGGAGAAACCTGAAGAGAACCTACACGGATATTTTGCTGAAATGTTTTATTTATTTAATTATTTTCCAAGACAAACATGGTAATTTAGTTTAATATTCATTTTTAATACTGGATCTTATAATAATAAATAGGAATAGGAATAGGAAATATGCAAGATGAAAACTTGATGATGATGATGATGAAAAATGGCAGCATCTTTCTACCCCAACAACTATAAAAAAATATCCTAATATCTTTTTAGATGCTGGTTCAACAAACAAGCTTTTCTATAGACAGAATATCTCAAAAATAGAATATCTTATTTTGTGTTCCACACGAGAACGTCAATCATATAAATTTAGAACGATACGAGGGAGACAAAATAATAACAGAAGGGATGTTTTTGGGTGCACTGATCCTTGTCCCATTCGACTCCGTAGTATGTAATGACAGTTTAAGTACATAGTATTTACAGCAGGGCCGGCCTTGGCCAATTTGCTGCCCTAGGCGAGATTTTAGCTGGTGCCCTTAACCTCACAGCCCATTCCACCAAAAATCATTGTGTTCAAACATTCACACAGACACTGCATAGCTTTGTCTTGTTTTTGATATTTTTATTGGAAACACGCCAATTAATTTGTAAGACCACGCAACCTTACCCTAAACTTATCTGTTACGAAAGGTATGTAAAAACATGACTCCCATGATCCTGATTTTCTTCTGGGCACCAGAGGGCTTCGGCCTTTTTGACATTATGGTGGATGTTTACAGATATCAGGTAGCTGATGCATGTGAAAGTGGCTGCACGAGGATCATGCGTCGAGTCAGGACAGCAAAAAAATAGTTATGTTTTGTAGGACAATCTCGCTCTCTTTGTAATGAAGAAATAAATTGTTAAAACATAAAAAGAATCACTTGTTTTGGTGCCTCTAGGAATCGGCGCACCCTTAGCATTTGTCTATACTGCCTATGCCCAGGCCGGCCCTGATTTACAACTATAATGTAACTATAACAACCAACTGAATGCTCACAAAGGGTCGGCTAGGCTTGGAAAATAATACTCTTCCCAAATCGCGTCGGCAAACAGGCTAAAATATTTCTTTTTGTCTCCACTAAGTGCCTCAAACAAAACTCCTAGACTCCTATGCTCATTGTCACTCATGTTAACATGACAGTTTTTCTTCCGCAATCACACGTCTGCGCTTTGTTTCCCGGCAGACCGAATATAAACGTGACGCTCGCGTCTCCAGGAAATCCGATAAAACTCAACCAATCAGATGACGCCTTCGACATTCCTGAAGGGTTTCCAGTTAAGTGTACCATCTGCATCAGACTTTCAGCCAATGTTCCGTGAGCGTGACGTCTGAGGCTGAGACTAAGGGTCACTTAAGTGTTTAAATATAATAGCTACTTATGAAACTATACCTTGGATAATTAACAATAAATGCAGTAAAATGTTGCTCACTAGTGCTGATGAAAGTTATTCAATTGAAAATTACTATTAAATGCTTCTTAATTTTCTTAATTAATACACTTCTGATGATACGTATTGAACTATAAAATATATGCAATATTCTGTACGTCAGATATAATATCACTTCGTATTTTCATTTTGTAGACGCTGTCCTCCAAAGTGACGTGCAAATATGAATGCAACAACATACTTTGAAGCCTTGAGTCATAGTTTTAATTTAGTTTCCTTGTGCTGAGAGAAGCTCGTTCTGAACATGCACACAGAAAGGAGAGCAAGAAGCAAGAGAGGAGAAGAGAAAAAGATGGCATAATAAACGTGTGATTATTCTACCCGCACTTCTGTGCTGGATGAACAATTGTATCGTCCTCTGTTAATCACAGCTTTAACAAGCAATATCATCTCACATCTTACCAATTACAGTTGAGCTTTAGAGATTCAAAACAAGTGTGCTGATGTCAATATTAATAGCAACATATACATGTCTCTGTGGTAACTGAGCCATACTATGTATAACAAAAGTCATCACTGTGAGTCACAATGTGCCCACTCAAAAGACATCTGTGCTTCATTTCAAATTAAATACTTTGTTCAGCGCATCTCGTTTGGCCAATAAAACAGACGACAGAATCTAGAGGGGTAACCAAAAATATGTGGGTTATAGGGCCACATCAACTGTGCTATGCAATGCAAGTTTTCAGGTCATCTGATCCATGGAATTGCTATATGTTCGGAATTGTTGTAACGAAGAGTGAAATTATCATATAGGTTTCCCTGCCCAGACTAGCAATGTGACCGCACACAACCTCACTGCTTGATACTCCAGACAGCATATCGAGAGGAGAAGAGAGATAATGCCAAGGGAACCATGACTTCTGTGTCCAGGTGACTCATTCACTCTTGGGAAAAGGGAGGCCAGATAATCCAGCTGTCACAGTATGTGGTCTATCAACACGCACGATAAAGACGAAATAGTTAATTAGTCTTTCATGGATCCACACAGCAGGCATGCAAGCAGGAGATGCACATAGGGGCAACATTCACTTTACAGGACGAAGACTGAACAGACAGACCTGAATTTAAGTAGGTGTGCAAAAAAGGCTGATGAATAAAACACAGGTGAACAGAATGACACAACCAGACACAAAGGAAAACTAGGTCAAGAGGGAAGGAAACACAACGGAAGTCCATGAGCCTGACCAGAAGATGTAACCTTGCGCCGTAAACACAAAGTGAGGGACAACTAAGGAGGACACAAGAAGTTGAGGAGGGATGTTGACAGGGAAGAGATCCAAGAAGAACACAGGAGGAAGTGGTTGAGGTGAAACCCAGGCAGCAGTCATGAAGGCAACCCATGGTGGAGATGACCAAGAGAGGAGCCATGGAAATGCTAGCGGCTCCAGGGGACTGACCAACAGCAGCCGAGCAAGTCGTGGTGGAGCCCAAAAGTGGAGACGGACAGCCAATGAGCCAAACTATGTCACATATGAGTGGAGTCTAAACTAATATGTTCGTAGAATGATTAGTGTGACAGGGTAAAGTTTAGATTAAGGATCATCATTTTAAAGTATGATCTTGTTCTTTTTTTTCTTTTTTTTTTGCAAGAAAGGAACTTTTTATTATTATTATTATTATTATTGCCAAAAATAACACACAATATGCACATTTTGTTACTAATTTTCAAAGCACCCTATTAGTAAAGTGCCCCAGGACAGGGACAAGACAAAATGCTTGATTTAAGACAGATAATATTTTGTTATTTTATGCAAATAAATAAATAAATACAAATTTTATATTTATACACATATAATTATTTTTATTTACTCATTACAAAGGGCATACCAAAGCATTGTGGGATGCTTCTAAAAATGAATTTTAGACACTCCCAAGAATGACCCCTAGGTAAGTGTTGCATTGGTCATTTGTAATACTGTTCTAACTAAATCCACCAATCCTGCAACATTCATGATTAGTGAAAACAAAACACTTTTTTATTTCATGTTTGTGCTAGTTATGCGGTTAGTATGCGCAATTATCATGCCACTATGTAATTAATAATACAGATTTATGTCGTACATCAGAGAAAACACATCTACAGTTTTGATTCATTTGTCCACAGCACCATCTGGTGGTGATATTAGGTCTCATTAGGTCTTATAGTAGTGAACCAAATAAACCACAGAAATCTATCATGTTTTATTTATTTATACAAAATGAATAGTAGATATACAGTGGAGCTCAAAAGATTTTCTGATTGCGAATATTGGGTAAAACTAATCAATATTAAAATTTAGATTCTTAACAACCTGACATGAATCACAGCGAGCCTCGCAACCTAATGTGTCTTAACCAGGAATAGATTAAAATGTAGCTGTATGGCTGACTTAACAATATCAAACAGCTGCGTTTTCTTCTTCTCGGTGATTTCAGTGTCGTCGTCTGCGATGTGCGTCTGCAGATCTGCGTGTGACGCAGGCGACCAGCAGCCAATGGCGTGACACGCAAACGCAGCAGAGTTGCGCAGTTACATTGCGAGGAGCGCAGCCATTACACTTGATCTTAAATCTTTAGAAATCGTCGTTCGGATTGCATTGGCAAATCAGTTTTCTCTGCAAATTCCGTGTTAACATACTGAAATTGGCTCAATATCTGAGCGGGATTTTAGTGATCTCTGCTCAGGAAAGTTGTGAAACTTTACAACCCGTGTTACTTTACAAGGTGTAGCGCGTCTGCTAGTCTCAGTGTTTCTCAGCTTTGATGCAGCGCAATGATGGGCACACCTCTGATGAACGAGCCGTCTGCAGCTGGTTGCATGCCGTTATGTGGTGACCTCACGTCTACCGGCGACTCGACTGCACGAGCATCTTCACAGAAAGCCGAACAGATCGAGGCCCCGACTCCTGTTTTACTCTGTGAGTGTTATTATAGCTTGCTTTCATGAGTCTTAATAAACGTTGATTTTTTTTTTCAGCTGTTCGAGTGCCCTCTTTCAGTAAATTTGGCTACTGCTTAGTTACTAATTAAGTCCGTGCTGCCTAGAAGTAATTGATTTCTTCACAGAAAAAAAAATATTGTTGAGCATTAAAAACCTTTCAAGACAGACCTACCAGTGATCTCTCATATTGTTAAGGGGTAGTATATCCTGCACAAGTCAGCTTCATTAAAAAAACTTTTAAAGCTGCAGCAGCATCAATGTTTCAAGAGGAATTTCAAATTCTGCATTGTATTTGTGTTCACAGATCCTATTAGCGTTAACAGTGCTTTATCATCTTCACAAATTTTTAACAACAGAGACAACAAAGCCCCTCATGGTGAGTAGTTATGGAACATTTCCCTAACTTGTAAAAGGTTAAAACATTAAGTATTGTCCGTTCGCAAATAAACAGTTGTTTTTTCGAGATTATGTGCCAATTTTGATGTTTACATTATACATATATGTATATGTTTTGAGTTGATTTGATAATGCATGTCCACAGGTGGTCGGGGTACAGAAGCGGTTTCCACATCTTCTGAGTTTACCCATGGCGCCATCGTGCACCTCATCGAAGCGATGCAGAGGTGCTGGGATGTTTACAGCTCACGCGAGCGCTCGCTTCTCTTCCAGAGCGTTCAGAAAGAACTGGAAAGCCATGGTCACTCCTTACCCGTAGAGAAGATCCGCCGCAAATGGAATAACCTCATTGTCACATACAAGAGAGTTAAAGATCGCAGCTCATTGTGTGGAGGCCAAACAAAGACCTCATGGGAGTACTTTGAAGTAAGAGATTGAATATGCCTATTCATTCCTTAAAATATCCAGCATGATTTTATCATACTGTTTGCTGTAGTAAACATTCCCATTTTAAGAATTTGTGAAGAAGCCATAATATTAAAGGGATAGTTCATCCAAAAATGAGAATTACCCCATGATTTACTCACCCTCAAGCCAACTTAGATGCATATGATTTTCTTCTTTCAGACCTATTGGAGTTATCTTACAAACATCCTGGCTCTATATTCATAAGGATGGCTTGAGGGTGATTAAGTCATGGGATAATTTTCATTTTTGAGTGAACTATCCCTTTAATGCACGAATATTGCCCTTTACCCATCTTTTTCTGTAATGCGGAAGTAAGCCTATGGGTGAGGCTTTCAGTTCATTAGATGCTAGGTAAATAACAAGGAGAATAACAAAGTGTAGTAAACTGTAAAATAGTTTGCACTACAAATCAGTATGTTCGTAATTAAGATAATACATTAAAATAACATGATAGGACACACCGATTTCCAGTTTCAAGCGGAAAAACTAACTGTTTTGTACAGCTAAAAATAGCTGGATGCAGATGAGACCGGAAGCTAGACCCATAGAATCAGGAAAAAGGAGAATAGAAATATTAAAATATACTACTTTAAATACTTGAATTACCATAAAGGAACACATCACTTTAAAAAAAAATAGGCTCATTTTGCAACTCACTTAGTTAAACAGTTGAGTTTGACCATTTTGAATCCATTCAGCCGACCTCCAGGTCTAGCGATAGCACTTTTAACTGCAGTAAGGAACAAGGAACCATGGGTGCAGCAGGTGCAGCGTAATAAGGGTGCAAAGCGCCTGTTGCACCCATAGTACGACAGCAAAGTTCCTTGATTATTACGCCAGAATTAGAATATAGTTCCTAGAAAAGCCTAGAAAATTGCAACTTTTAATTTTCCGTCGGCCTTAGTACATGATGCAAATACAGAGGAATCACATTTTAAATAGGAAAAATATCGAAATGCTTTGGTCATTTTTGAGCGAGATGCTACTGGTCTAATCTGATTCAATGATCTATGCTAAGCTGCAGCTAAAAGTACTCTGCCAGAGTGCTATTTTCACGAAAAAAAGTCCTTTACATACATAAAAACTAAAATTTTGAACTTAAATGAATATAAATATTTGTATCAGGAATATCATGTATAAAAAATAAATATAGTAGAATTATAGTGGTGAATGATTGAGTCATCTTGACTGTTCTGTTTTCTTTTTTCATTTCAGATGATGGATAACATATTAGGAAAGACTAAATTTGCTCAGAGAGGCCCTGCTTCAGCCACTCTTGTTGGATTTGCAGCCACAGCCAAAGCAGGTGTCAGATCAGAGGATCATGCATCCAGCAGCATGCCGGTGGCTGCAATGGCCGCCTCGTGTCTCCTTCCCACTAGAATTATCACAACCTCTTCCCAGATCCCTACACTGGTGACGTCCCCAGTGCTGTGCAAAGTCACTCCAAAGTTAAATCCCAGCCCCTCTTGTGACGCATCAGACACATCTTTACCTTCCCTTTCACCAAAGCCAGTGTCGCTGGTGAACCGCCAGCCGCTGAAGCGGAGGTTACGCCATCTTCGGCTCAACTCCATGGCCTCTCGTGTAGCTCAGCAGCAGGGGCAAACTGAGGAACGCACAGCACTTCTTCGCGGTTTCCTCACCGCTCAAGAAGAGCGCATCCGATTAGATGAGCAACACCAGCGCAAGACAGATGCACGTGAGCGTCGCAAGGAAAAATCGGCACGAGCCATGGCTGATGCGATGGGGAGGATGGCCACGGCACTGGAGTTGATCTCATCCAAGCAAGACACCATTATCGCTCTACTTCAGAGACTGGCTGATAAGCACTGATATTGCTTGTGTATCAAAATTTAATTTAATTTGAACTTGTATCCTTTTGTTCATTGTATAAGTAATTGATTTGGGAAGCTGTTTGCAGTTGAAAAAGCTTGAAAGAAAAAAAAAACATGCACCCTTTTAGTTATTAACAACATATACACAGCCTGTAAAGACTCATGTTTCAATAATAAAAAACTCTTCTCATGCGTGTTTAGTTCTTCAAAGGCCACAGTCCTCACTTTAATACCAATTTGGATATAATAATATAATACAATTATATTTGCAATGGGTCGTTCTCAAGCTGTACTTGTCATAAAGAGTTGCATCATCGTTGAAAAAAAGTGATTGATTGGTCAGTCTGATGGTTGTAAGTCATACATTGGTTTTGACTTGTAACCGGTGAGTGGATGTGTTACAGAATTTCTGTATTATCGGATCACTGATAATGTATTTTTAATTATTAATTGTTAACTATTAATGGCATCACATGGTAGCCTAACGTGACATGGAAAATGGCTTGTTCGTTTTAAGGCCAATGCTCGTTGGATCTTATAACGTTAGCGCCAGGCAATATCGTTTTCCAAACTGAAACTCATCAGCTTGTTCTCGAGGCTAGTGATGCTTCGTATGAAGTTCGACTGGCAAACAAGGTTTAAGCTCAGTTAATAGAACTAAAAAATATACATGAAGGAGCAATGTGAAGGTGACGTCACCGAAGATGTTAAACTAAAAATGTGTAGCTTGGTGGTACGTAATAGTCTACGTCGACCGCGTGGCCTAATGGATAAGGCGTCTGACTTCGGATCAGAAGATTGAGGGTTCGAGTCCCTTCGTGGTCGAATTTTCTTACTTTTCTTTATGCTACACAAAACATACCAGTGTGAGTTAAACTTGAAAACCGCGCAATTGCATTTCAAAATTATATGTAAGTTCAGCAATGCGGTAACTCGCCGTCAATTAAACTGCTGAGCCGGTTCATGCTAATAGGAGATGCATGACGTGTGTAGCTGACATAGCAGAGTGGCGCAGCGGAAGCGTGCTGGGCCCATAACCCAGAGGTCGATGGATCGAAACCATCCTCTGCTAAGTTTTTTTTTTTTTTTCACCCAAAAATACTGTTTTTTTTCAGACAATTTAACATGTTCATTTTTTCTTTTACTAATAATATAATCTGTGATATATTTTAAACTCTAAAAAAAAGTTGTTTTTTATTTATGAATGGCAAGTGTACTGCATGAGTCAATTCTAGGGTAAAACATCTTTTTTTAAACTACAGTAGTAATACATTGATTAATACTAAATGATGATTTATTATGTTGATTCAAGTAATCTGGAACATACTTCAGCATATGATATATACTACATTCAGCAAAACACAAAAGATCGTTTTCACACAAAATAATTTTGTCAAAATGTTTATGTCAAAGTTTGAATACAGAGTAAACATTGATGTTTTGGGTTTCAGTCAAAGTCAACTCGTCTTGAATGCTTTGTTGCTGCATGTAATTTCTTCTGCTTGAGTCTTTCCACATTTCTTTTCTTTAATCTGCAAACATACACAAAACAGATTTTTGTTGGACTCATGTTGCATTTGTAATGCTTTCTAATGACACTGTTTTGCTTCATGCATTCTAACCTTTGAGCTCTCAGGGCGATATCCTCCTCAGATGGCTCTGGTTTCTGCTGACTGGCTTTAGTTATCATTTCTAAAATCTTCTGAAGACAGTCTTCTAGATTTCTCTGTTGGCTTCTGCTAATCTCTGAGGTCACAATTAACTCTCCTGCTTTATTGACACGCGTTTTATTCTGTTGACACAAGCATTAATTCCTTGAGTGCATGTTACACACGTGTTTGTTTGACTTGCTGAAGACGTTATGCTTACTTTTAAGAGAATCTCTCGCCTCACTTCTTCTGGAATCCACTCAGCTGTTTGCACAAGGAAACGGACTTCTGCTTTCGTACTGACTGCAAATAAACACATTACAATTTTTTTTAAAAAATACCTTTTTGATGCTTACAATTTAAACATATTTTACACAACTTATGAAGATTTTATTGTTTGTTCCTCCAGCAAGAAGGCGACGTGTGGCAAGTGGCACAGAGAAAAAACTAGTAGAAGCTTAGATAACGTGTTAATTAATCCATTCAAAGCCTTCATCATGGCACATCCGAATCCAAATTCTGCTTCACTTCCGAACTCCGGAGGTACCTTCTTCTGACTGAATTCTGAGGGCAGCACATATGTATCCTTTGCTGCCTTTGATATCCCACAATGCTGTGCATTTTCATGATGGTCTAGAATCATAACTTTTTTCCCAGCCCCTTACAGGGGCCCCTACTAGTAGCTAATGAATAAGTAATATTTCTTAAGATACCAGTAAATTAAAAAAAAAACAAGTACAAGTAGCATGAAAATAGATACTTTGATGGCTTATATATTAAATGTTAAAACGGCTTGCCATATAGCATCTTCTGCGGAAACTCTCGGTGACGAATAGGAGAACTAACGCAGTACCCTTATTGACATTTTGACCGCCGGGTCCGGTGCTCCGACTGTATGTTATCTTCAGTTTATCTGCAAGAGAAGAGAGTTTAATGAGCTGCGGTTTATTTGAGTCGGTTCATTAAAGATATGCTGAATTTGAACACTTACCGACCGGGATGCGCCAGAGCCGCTCGTCCTGAAATAATAATTAAAAAAAAAACAATTATGTTTAAACAGTGCTGTGTTGCACATCAAATAGAATGTAACAAATACACAAATTATGTTTATGTCGTGTTATGTTTTAATTACGGAGAAAACAACATACTCACCTGTGTAAATTGCGATACCCGTTTTATGTGGGAATAACTATGGCATGTTAAGCATTTTGGTCGCGTTTTGTCACAACTGAATAGGCCTACAGTTACTAAATTTCGGCAAATATTCCTCGTGCACGACAGTTTATGCAGCTGTAAAAAGCATAAACTTGGAAACACGGTCGCCGCCATGTTGAAAATGAAGATCCTGCGCGTGTAACGAAAACTTCCGGTTGAGATCCTCTTTGGTTTCAAATGCGCGCTTACGTAATATGAAATATAAAAAATATGGATTGCGTGTTTATTAAGACTCAATTAATGAATTGCATTGTGACTTGTTTTCTTTAGGCAGCAATAAGGTAAGGTTCCACCGAGATTTGAACTCGGATCGCTGGATTCAGAGTCCAGAGTGCTAACCATTACACCATGGAACCTCCTGTTAGCAAACATCGAAAATATCGTACATGAAGTCACTAGCGACTCTGTAGTTATTGTGGTGATTTGTTAACACGTAGGGTTTTGTACCGTGTTAATACTTAAAGATTATATAGTCTGTTTAAAAATACAAAATCAAAAAAGCAGTCACCCCAGATGGGACTCGAACCCACAATCCCTGGCTTAGGAGGCCAGTGCCTTATCCATTAGGCCACTGGGGCAGCGACTACGCTTCAGTTGAAGAGTTTCATACTTAAATGGCGATTCATAGATGCTTAGATGTATATTTTTTAAATCGTCTACATACGCAAATACACGCAACTTTTTCATTAAACCTTTAGCAAAACCAATTTTAATTGCAGCACAGAAAATGCATACTGTACAACATCTATAATGGTTGGCAAAACTCAATTCAAGGCATGTGTAATGTATACGTTACCGCCGTAAGATCTAACTTATGTTTTTGCCATGTCTGATATAAAGACAGTAAGTTAAGTTAAACAGACCACGCAAAGCATGAACACTGGGATTCCTGAGGGGAGATTACTGTACAATCCGGGGTTTCAGCCTACGGTTAAACCGGAGAAAGGAGGAACAACAGGCGCTCTGCCAACTTTATTTCCTGGCTGGAGAGACAGTCATGATATTAAACCCCATGTACCTAGCATTAGCCTGCAAGCTCTAGCCTTCTTAGAGGAATGTCGTCCTTTAGTTAGGCTTACAGTCTTTTCATTTAGATTAGCAAAATAACGTAAAGCACTATGAATTTATTACCATCAAATCCTCACGGTAATGGATTACTTTATGCTGGATTTAACCAGGATCACGGTAAGAGGTTTACTATTAGCTAAAACAAGCTAACATGACTCCTACCATCACATTTAAGAATCATATAGTGCTCACAGAACTGTTATTTATGTTAGACGTCAAAAACACATCAGTTTTAGAGGTTGTAAGCCCAAACGTCTATTTGAAATATATATTGCACTTCATAAACGAGATTGCTGTTTTGCCTAGCAAGCTAGCGAATTTGAACAGCTGGTTAGCCATAAAGATGAAGTCACATGAGTGTCTTCCTTTTAGGGCTGCTGTCAGCGTATTTTTTTTTTTTTTTAATTTTCTACTTATTGTTTGTGCTTTAATTGACCGATAACTTTATAAATGAACATGACCTTTAATGTTTTTAAAAGGTACCACATTTCACAAATCAAATAAACAGTGACAGCTGATGTAGCTAACCAGGCTAACACCAGCGCTAGCTCAACACCTGCTATAACGTTAACGTGACTTTCAGGTAATTAATCAGGGCATTTGGGTTTCAGTGAACTTGATTAACACTGTATTGCATTGTAACGTTAATTGGAGTTTATTTAAATTACTGAATTAACAAATATACCACAATATGGGCTCACCTAACTGTATTTTAAAAGCAGCATTTACTGACGCATAGCCCATGGAAATTAAGATGATAACGGTTTAAACTAAGGATTAATGCAGGTTGCTTTCTGGCACAGTCATTTACACCGAGTCATAGCCGGATGTCATAAAGAGCTATCAATAAGTGAATAACAGTGCTTGCCTTTTGTCATCACAACAAGAGTGCTGACATGCAGCATCCTCAATCTCTTTCTCTCTCCATTCAGCTCTGGAAATTTTTAGAGACCTGTACAAAATCATCAGTTTATCTGCTTTCACTATTTGCATTTGAGTAAAATTAACTTTTCTGTTTTTTGATCATGTTAAGTAATGACAACATTGTCATTTAGAGCATTTATTAACCGGTCAAAATAACAAAAAACTGCATGTTCAGATAAAGCAAATAAAACGTTCATATTAATTTTTAAACAACACGATACTCTAATGTAAGAGTTCACAAATCAATATGTTTTGGAATAACCCCGATTTTCACTCACAGCTTTCATGCATCTTGGCATGCTCTCCTCCAGTCTGTCACATTACTGTTGGTTGTGTTTATGCCACTCCTGGCACAAAAATTCAAGCAGCTCGGCTGTATGATGGCTTGTGACCATCCATCTTCCTCTTGATCACATTCCAGGGGTTTTTAATGGGGTTCAGGTCTGGAGATTCGGCTGGCTATGGGTCTTGATCTCCATCCACATCTCAATTGACCTGGTTGTGTGGGGGAAAATAAAATGTCAGTGCAGACGGAAGCAATATTTCTTCCAGGACGTCCTTGCACTTATGTGCCCTTCATAAAAATGAATGTCCTTGATTCCAGCCTTGCTGAAGCACCCACAGATCATCACCAATCTGCCAACAAATGTCACAGTGGATAGTTCGTAGGCCTCTCCAAGGTCTAATTGTTAGATGAACAGGTGTGGGGCAACCGTATTCCGGTCTTATACGGTTCAGTCCTTATGGTTTTTGCAAAACTTTTGACTGTCCCTTCTTTGCTTCTCATTGACTTCAGCCCTGCCTCTAGTCTAGGAGACAAATCACTATTACTGCTTTTCAAGCTGATGCTCATAAATTGTAGTCATAAACACATACAGGCTTGTGGTTATAATAAGATTGTCACCTTCATGTAGCCTAGATGTTAAGTCCATCTGTAGGATGGTCCTCTTAAAGGTGAAACTGTAAAGCAGCAGGAAATCCTAGTGTTTCCCTTAAAATGTCTTTTTCCCCCCACCAGGATGTTTTGCATGTGGAATGGAAAATGGATTCAGGGTGTATAACACCGATCCTCTCAAAGAAAAGGAAAAACAAGGTGGGTGTGCTGTTTTTTTTTTAATGAAATGTTAAATGCTGCAGACACTGACAGACATTTATAGCAGGGGTTAACGAATATTCAAACAATACGTGAAAGTTGGTCATTTCAGATTTTTGCTTGTGATTTTAAAACTCAATGCAAATACACACAACTAATAAAGACTACTGTTAGTCTTTTGTCTCGCAGACGATGATAGCTGTTTTAGAAACATGGGGATTAACATTTAGCAAGTTATTCATTCACTATTGGCAGTTTATGGGATATTTGTCAGCGACTGCATACCTGCTTTATTGCAGTAGCTGTTGACTCTCATTAAGTCTCTTTGCTCTCAGAGTTTCTTGAGGGAGGAGTTGGTCACGTGGAGATGCTTTTTCGATGCAATTATCTTGCACTTGTTGGAGGCGGAAAGAAACCGAAGTACCCTCCTAATAAAGGTATATTTCTCTTTGAGAAGGCAGTTGTTTGGTGTCTTTTTGCCTTGTTAATTCATGTTCTACTTGATTTAGCATCTGGTTGACACGCATTATTTCCTGTTTTTTTGTGTTAGTGATGATTTGGGATGACCTGAAGAAAAAGACTGTTATAGAGATCGAGTTTTCCACAGAGGTCAAAGCTGTTAAGCTTCGCCGTGACAGGTATTGAACTCATATGCTCATATGTATTCTTCCTTCAAATGTTTTGGTATAATATTTGTTTGACTGATTCAGGATATTTTAAAATATCATATGAAATAACAATTTTTTTTAGGCAAATTGTACTGAAACATTGACACTGAAAAGCTTCATTTATGATAGCTGAAGATATCATGAATATCATTACAATATTATTTACATCATATCCACTCTTTGTTGGAGAAAATGAGAGGATTGGGGTATATGCAGCACTCAGTGAGCTCACACTAAAAGAAAACTAATGAGTGGATTCTGACTAACCTTAGCACCCCTGATTGGCCGTTGCATCAGACACGTCCATGATCGTGCAACGCTTCAAAAACACATTAAAATTAGAAACAATTGAAGCTCTCCAGATCGCACACAAATACACACAGACCCTACAAAAGCAGCCCTCCATCAGAGTCTGTATTTTCCGACAGCGCTGGTCCTTAGTTTGAGGATTTATTAGGAAAACAATAAAGATTAGCTTTGAGTTCCTAATAAAGAACAAAGAGCTAAGCCTGGTTTGTTTTGTGTTTCAGAATCGTGGTGGTCCTGGACTCCATGATTAAAGTCTTCACATTTACTCATAATCCTCATCAGCTGCATGTCTTTGAAACATGCTATAACCCTAAAGGTAAGTCGTGTTTTAGCGATTCATCTGTGGTTTTATACTAAGCCACACGCATTAATACCTGTTAATCTTTACAGGACAAATATAAAACTCTGATTGTCTTTGCAGGTTTGTGCGTCTTGTGCCCAAACAGCAACAACTCATTGCTAGCGTTTCCAGCCACTCACTCCGGACACGTTCAGATCGTAGATCTGGCCAATACAGAGAAACCGCCCGTGGATATTCCTGCACACGAAGGAGCGCTTTGCTGCATCGCTCTCAACCTTCAGGGCACACGGATAGCCACGGCATCTGAAAAAGTCAGTGGCACGGTTGATTTTTGGCATGATCTAATCATTTCGGTCTTCATTTGTTTTACATGAGCAGATCGATTTGATCATGTGACTAGATTCACATAGATTGTTCCAGCACTGCATGTCAGTGATTGGCTAACGGAGGAAATGTCTTCTCTCTAGGGGACCCTGATCAGAATATTCGACACCTCAGCAGGTCATCTTATTCAGGAGCTGAGAAGAGGCTCACAAACTGCCAATATATACTGGTAATCCACTGCACCCGTGCTATCCTATTGTATTACTGTAAAGGGGGAATATGTGTGTATTTATAACCGAGTGTATTTCTATTTCAGCATCAATTTCAACCAAGATGCCTCTCTTATCTGTGTATCGAGTGACCATGGCACAGTCCACATATTTGCTGCAGAGGATCCCAAAAGGAACAAGCAGTCCAGGTTTGTGTTAGAACACACTAAAGGGTTTTAATGGAAATCCTCACCATTTCATTATCTGGCATTTATGCTGCGAATTTTATTGCAAGTCCTCAACCCTTCTTTTACCACAGCTTGGCATCGGCCAGTTTTCTCCCCAAGTATTTCAGCTCCAAATGGAGTTTCTCCAAGTTCCAGGTTCCATCAGGTTCGCCCTGCGTCTGTGCCTTTGGAACAGAACCCAACGCTGTCATAGGTAGAGTAAAGCGCACACTTTAAGCATGTATAGGTTTGTAACATGCATGTGCTGTGAATAATCAATCATTTACTGATATGGCTTGGAGAATTTTTCACTCTCAGCTGTTCAGTGACTAATTTTCTCTCCCGACTTTCCTCCAGCTATATGTGCTGACGGCAGCTACTACAAGTTTCTGTTCAACCAAAAAGGGGAGTGTTCAAGGGATGTTTACGCTCAGTTCCTGGAAATGACTGACGAGAAGATCTGAGCGTGGACACTACTTCGCTTTACCGGATTGTTTCTTTCTTGAGGATGTCAGAGGACTCGAGCGGCATTCATAGCACAGACTTTTTGGAGATGTCTTTGACAGACATATGGAGGAGAGACCAAAAGAAACTCTCTTGATTCAAACATGAGAGACCTTTCTTTGAACACGCCGAGGGATGACTGAAAAACTGTGACTGCAGAAAACACATGGAGTGACAAGAGGGAAACCTTATTTTTTTGAAAGAACAACATTTTTTTAAATTGTCTTCCATTGGATTTTTTAAGCTTCGAATGTCCTTGGCTAGGTAGCGAGATCGAATCTCTTTGTCCACTAACAAAACCTAATCTAATGTAGGAAGCGCCTCTGTAACTAAGAGCAGCAGCGGGTGTAAACATGTACATCATTCACGCTATGTATTTGCGAACTATTTGTTAGTGTTAGATATTGTTTTCTTGCTGTATGAATGCAGGACACCGGCTGAAAATGATGTAACTACATAGTATTTAGTCCAGTATAACAAAACAACTATTTTATTGTGTAAATGTGTGCTCCTCATTTCACGTATTTGTTGGCTTTAAGAAAATCAAATTAATATAATCAGTGCTCTGTAAAGGTTTTCCTTCAGTCACCGTACTATCACACAAGATATGTGATGGATATACACAACATATTAGGCCATGGGGTGTTATGAAGAATCACATCGTCATATTTAATCTACATTTACACTCTAAATGGTTTAAAATAAAATGGATCAACTCTAAAATTCTGTTTTCTTCCCAAGGTAACTGAGAATAACTACATTGCTACTTCACAAGAGGTTAATTCTAGGCTGAATTGTATACTGTTTAAACCTGGTTGCAGATGAATGCATTGAACCGCATCTTTTTGTTTTTTACCAGTAGAAATAGCACTTTATGGAGTGTTGCAGTAGCCACTGACGCCCTGATCTTTCTCTCAGTCTCTTTTTTTTTTTAAAGGCTAATGCACTCAGATTCTAGTGCCCAGTCTTACCACCTGAATAGCTTGGTGTTTTTATGTTTTTGTCATAATTCTTATAGCCGTTCTTTGAAATGTATCTATAAGCTATTTTGTTACTCATTTTTGAAGCTTTTGTCATTGGTAATGTGCAAGTGATAATGCATAATTCCATGAAAATGATGGCCACAGAAATCAGTATCATGACAAATTAAAGATGATTGTAAAATCAAGAATGGCAATTCTTTTATATGTGTTTTCTGCAGACCTCTAATGATTGGACACAGGTGATGTATGATTGTTTTTCTCTTGGTAGAAAGATGTGTATAAGCATGATTTAGAATTCACTTATCTGCTTTCCCTGTGTGTGTACAGGTTTATATGTCCTGGTGGGGACCTAAATTGAGGTCCTCTTAGTTGCAAAAGCTTATAAATAATACAGATTTTTTTTTTGAGAAAGTAAAAATGCAGAAAGATTCTTCTAAGGTGTAGGGCAATAGAGAATATATTTTGTATAGAATAAAAACCATTACGCATATACAGTCCCTGCAAGGATAGGTAAACATTCATGTGACAAACATGGCAAAGTTTACAAAGTTGTTCAGTGTATGGTAAAGAAAATATTGAAATGATCCATAGCTTTATAATTTAGCTCTAATATGCAATGCAGCATACCAAATTATAAAAATCACATTTAATACAGGGTAGACTGTACTGATGTACTCGTAAAAGAAGAGGTGTTACATGAAAGATGTAATTAATAACAGTTTCCAAGCTGGGTTCCTAATATAAGAGTAATTAAGACACGATTATTGCCAAGGCAACCGAAGTCCTGTTCTGCTCTTCGTTAAAACCACACTAAGTTTTGTTATTTTATGCGTAGGGTGCCATAAAACGAGAGCATCACTAGACAAACTCTGTAGCATCGCCTATCCGCCTCTTTAGAACACACCAATTACATGCGTGTCAGCCAACACACGGCGCAACCAACCTTCACCGCTACACGCTTGTTCGTCTCACCGCCGATTGGTGGATTCCATTTTTCTCCTCACGAAACGCAGAGTCATTGGTCGAAAACGCTGCCAATCAGTCGGGCCCCGCCTCCAGGGTTTGTTTGGTAGAGTTGATCGTTTTCTCATTCTCTCTGTCGCGGCTGTGGGTTGGAGCCGCTGTCCCTGGACTGGCACTTTCCTTCGTATTTATTTCTCATCCTTTGATTCGATCCCCCCACTAAATTTTGCAAGCAGACCTTCCGACCGCGCACCAGCAGTCTGCTCCTTCATTTTGATAGTCTTAAATTCCCGTCAAGAGAAATAATAAAGATGGCGGTGAGCGGGATGTCAGGGTCGGTTGTTGCCCGGCTCGAGGGCCGAGAATTCGAGTACTTGATGAAGAAGCGCTCGGTCACCATTGGTCGGAATTCATCACAAGGCTCCGTGGACGTGAGCATGGGCCATTCAAGCTTTATTTCACGGAGGCACCTAGAGATTTTCTCCGCCGGCGAGGATGGAACGGGAAGCGGAGATTTCTACCTTCGATGCCTCGGCAAAAACGGGGTGTTCGTGGACGGGGTGTTTCAGAGACGAGGGGCTCCTCCTCTCCAGCTTCCCCGCATGTAAGCTCACGACTGTCGGTAGAAATTAGACCAGCGCCAGGCGCGTGAAGGCGTTTGCGACGATCGCTCGCGCTATTTGTTTTGTTTCGCGAGCAGCACGTGTCGATTATGACAACCTCGACTAACGCACGTCTCGCGCTGCAGCCTTCGATTAGCACAACAGCTAACCATTCACCCCAGAGTGTTTACACAACATTACTCACAACGCTTGAGGGTTTCTTTTGCCTTTTGTCGTTATCTTTAAGAGCCGACCCTATTGGATATAAAGATTTAAGACGACCGCGGCACTGTTATTATTGTCAATATGATAACAAATCCTCTGGTCGGTGTGTTTTGGTTTCATTCAGTCCCTGATGCCCTCAGCTGACCCAAATCTGGCAAGTTAATGAAATATGACGTATGCTTGGGGCTCTAATTATAACGAGAGGATCAGATATGGTCATCAAAAACAATATCGATAGCCTGGTTAATATCTTGTATGTTTTTATGCAATCTATTTAATGTTTATGAGAATGTCTTTCGTGTCCATTGTAGTCGTACGTTTTAAAATTTGCATTAAGTGGCATGGCGTGCATTTATAAAAACGCTGCAATGTTTACATAAATGTATAGTTTGTTTATATTTATTCCGTTATGTGCCTGATGGATGTCAAGTTATGACCTTGTGTTTTATTGTTGCAAATGGATGCATCTGTATCAGATGCACTTCACCTCAAATTATTAATTCCACTTCAAGTTCGCAGCTGAGCAGTTTTGTTTGTATGTATGATATGAAATGTGAACACACTGCAACGTTGCTGTTGAAGCGTGGTTATAGGTTCAAATATATTACAGATAAAATGCATTTGTTATGTAATCAGGTCAAGCTGGGGTCCATATGTAAACCGGCTCCACTTTTGTATTCAGTTGCAGACTGATTTGTGTATCAGCGTGTCGGTTTTATTTTCAATATGCTGCTCTATAAACATCAATGCACAAGTGTTTAAAAATTTAACCTTGTTGCTTATTTTCCAGGTGTACTTTCAGATTTCCCAGTACGAATATCAAAATTACATTCACTGCCTTGTCCAGCGACAAGAGAGACCGCAGGAACGCGCCGGAGTCTCCTGTGAAAGCGGTCCAACCCCAGATCTCGCCGCTGACCATCAACATTCCAGACAACATCGCCCACCTGATGAGCCCCCTCCCATCTCCAACAGGTACAATCAGGTAAACGCATCTGCTTTTCTCAGACTGACCTTTATTCCGAAGCCCTTTGTGCTCATTAGGATATTTTTAAAAATCAGAGATTTAATTTATGATGTCCTTTCTCTTCAGCGCTGCCAACTCCTGTCCCTCAAGTCCCCGAGGTGCAGGACTGTCCAGTTATAAAATGGGTCGAGGTCTCACAGCCGAGCTCATCAATGAAAACTCCCAATCTGAAAATGACAAGGAAGCGTCTGGAGGAGACAGTCCAAAAGTATGAGAGGTTTCACAAATGCATGCTGCCATATTGAATGTTGCGGTCTTGTTTTTTCACTCTTCTGCTGTTAGACGTTTCTGAAATCGATTGGTCAAATCTGAAATGCAGTGACCTGTCTCTGTGCTCTTTTTCTCGTCTTCAACAGGATGACTCTAAGCCTCCTTACTCATATGCACAGCTTATTGTTCAGGCCATCACAATGGCACCAGACAAACAGCTAACACTGAACGGAATATATACCCACATTACTAAGAATTATCCATATTACAGGACGGCAGACAAGGGCTGGCAAGTGAGTGTCAATCAGATCTTCTGTTTGCAGTGTGTAGAGTCTTGAGACCGTTTCGAGTCATTTAATGTATCATTGTGTCAGTGTTTTAGTGCTGATGCGTTTCTGTGGTTGAGGTGAACTTTTGTTGAGCAGTCCCTGGCAGATCTTCTCTTTTTAATGGAGCGGAGAGTAACAAGCTTGTTAATAGCTTTCTGAATTAGTGAAAGTGTTCAAAGAGCTCGTGCCATGAGGAATCTCAATGCTTTCTTTGAGCTTTTGCTCGTTTCAGGCTGACTCTTACAGTTTTTTTGGTATATTTCTGTGTATGTTACACATGCTGTCAGAATGTAATGCAGACTGTTCAATGTTTCATAATCTCTCTTTTTTTTTGTTGTTGTTGCCCTTTCACTTCAAATCAGTGCATGCAAATGTATTGAAATATGTGACAGATACTACACCAAACTCAAACCACGGAGCCAGAATAAGGGTGCAAGGCTATTAATGATTTTGCACCGTAATAAAGTGTGTTCAACTGAAGAGTGATCATACAGCAAAACTAAAATCTAAACCTGCTTTATAAGTAGACGTGCACATTATTACATTATTATCAGCTTCATCCTTGCATTAAATTAAATTTGCACCTTACGTGGTTACCAAATTATTATTTTTTTCTCTCTTCCAGAACTCGATTCGTCACAATTTGTCCTTAAACCGCTATTTTATCAAAGTGCCCCGATCTCAAGAGGAGCCGGGTAAAGGCTCTTTCTGGAGAATAGACCCCTCATCTGAGGGAAAGCTCATCGAACAAGCTTTCCGCAAGCGTAGGCCACGCGGTGTCCCATGTTTCAGGACCCCACTCGGGCCGCTCTCATCCAGGTGATCATTCATCATTATTTCTTCCCTTGTTCTTGCTATAAGACTGCTGGACGACATGAGGAGCAATGCAGACTTCACACTGCATGATTTTAGCTCTGATTTTCACTTACAGACCGGTTTTGTGAAGTTGCAGACACATACTCGTTCATGTGAGTGACCATCACAGTGTGTATAATCAAAGATGTGGTCTGAGAGAATAGAGCCAAAATGAAATGCTGTTCTGACAACGATGACCTACAGCCAATAAGAGAGCAAGATATATACAGGGCAGAGGGAAGGTCAGGGAGGAGTTGTAGACCTCAATATCACAATAACCATTTCTTCCTCAATCTTTTTTTTAATCGTGTGAGAACTCTGATCTGAACACTTGTGTGTAGGGCTGGGCGATGTATATTGAACGATATATCATGCGCATCTCGTCAGTAAAGCTGGTTCTTTGATTAGCGCTAAATCTTCGTCAGCTGTTTTTAAAAGGAACGCCAGCTTGTATATCACGGAGAAGCTGCGCCATTGAATCACCCGCGAAGCTAACGCGTAGCCTGTCTGCGATCTGGGGATCTGTTCATAAACTGGCGCTGCATTTAAAAACGGCTGACGGAGATTTAGCGCTAATCAAAGAACCGGCTTTACTGATGAGATGCACATAATATATCGTTCGGTATATATCGCCCAGCCCTACTTGAGTGTGCCATGAGCTGCTCCTTAATTGTAGTCACACTTTGTAACAAATAGACTCCAGTTGCTCTTATATGCTTTTGTGGTGGTGTGGATCGCTTGAATGAATGCTTTCTTTTCATGCTTTAAAAACAAACAGGCCTTCATGAATAATGTAACTTGAGTTTATTTACACATTTTTCTTCCCTTCGCATCCTAGGAGTGCTCCAGCATCTCCTAACCACACGGGGGCACTGTCAGCCCACTCCAGCGGCGTTCAGACTCCAGACAGCTTATCAAGAGAAGGCTCACCTGTTCCTATGGACCCGGAGCCAACGCCTGCCTCCGCTCCTGCTCCAGCCATTCAGCCCAAATTAGCAGTCATACAAGAGGCTTGCTTTGCACAGAATGCTTCAGGTAAGGTCATTCCTCATGCACAAGTTAATAGTTTGCAAAACGTTTTTCAAGCTCGGTAGTGCTAGTGGATAGTGGCCATTATTTTAAACATGGCCCTTTTGCTGTAATGAAATGGTGTAAGAATTTTGCATTGAGTATAATGTTCACAAATTGGACTGATTGGTTCACCAGAGAATCAAATGAATTAAATTTTGAAGCATCATTTTCTAGAAATCACACATGCCTGTTAAAGTCATAGAAATCCATTTGTGAGAAACTATGGACGCCTTTGTTTAACATAATATCATGTTCCTTTCCCTTTCAGTTATTTAATTTCAAAACAACACATTGGTCTTGTAGTATCACGTTTACTGTTCATAGTAAAAAAAATAAGCCTGTAAATATGTAATGTTCTTTGTATTTTAGAGCGATCCTGATCATCACGTGTGGGCTGTTGTTCTAGAGCACATTACAGAGCAATCCAACTGTCAGATTGTTTTCCCCCACTGCTGGTCAGCTGCGTTTTAACCAAACATATGCTTCCACACAGGTTCGCCTCTCAACACCCAACCGGTTCTCATCACAGTTCAGCGACAGCTATCGCAGACCATCAAACCTGTGACCTACGCCGTCGCCACACCGGTGTCCACTCCCACATCCCAGCAGCCTGTCATGCAAACGGTCCATGTGGTGCATCAGATCCCTGCTGTTTCCGTTGCAACTGTGACCGGACTGTCTACAGCCAACACGCACATGGCAGAGCCTGTGTTTACCCAGTCCAGCATCATTAAAGCAGAACCGCATGAAAACGGAGAGCACCAGGAGCTCAAAGGTGAGCATGCCGAGTTAGATGTCTTTAAACTGTGTTTTGGCGTATTGGCGCATCAGTTGAAGGTCTGCAGTGGCTCGGTGACCCTTTCTCGCCAGAAGTTACGACTGATAACACTGTTTTTATGCTTGTTTAACTACAATGGGGGATATCTTATAGCCTCTTCATAGCAAGCGCTAGTCTACACTGCAGTCTTCTGTAGATTAATGTTCCATCTCTTACTTTCTTTTTCATTTGTGAACAACTGATCTGGTCAGTGTTACCAGTTGTGGCGAACCGTTCAAGGCGAATGTCTGACCTGCTCGTACTCGGGCCAGAGTAAGATGTTTTGCAGGCCAGACTGGGCCTGTGGGCCACTAATTAAATATTGCCATGTTATAAACCGTTTGTAAGAGTACCTGAAGTCATGCTTGTTTCATGTGTGTCACATTACACCTCATACTCGCTCTTTTATTTTATTCACTTAACCGCTGTCAACTTGTATCTGAGATAAGGATTCTGTAGTATTGTAGTATCATTTGTTTTGCTAAGAGGATGATTGTTTTTGACTGTTTCTTGTCAATGTATATATTTATTTGGCTTTGAAAAGCCATGGTCTCGCAGTTTCTTAAATGTCTTGTCTGAATTTGTGGGTCTGTTTTGGCTTAATGCTACTTTGTTTCGAGTTTAACTCAAATCAGTATTTCACGTTCAATTCTTCACTCATGTGGCATGTAGCTATGTAATAATCAGGATAATGTATATCCAGCCAGTGTGTCGTTTTGAAAGTTTGGATTAAGACTAGTCTCAAAAATCTTTGAACTGCGTACAAGTGTTTTACACACCGGTTTGTTATTATGGCGACATTGTCATGCTCTGAATTGTGATGCTGAGCGAAACGAACTGTGATTGGTTGTCGGTCAAATGGCTAAATGGCCTTGGCCAATGAAACCTGCCTTGCAATCCAGATCTTCAGCTGTCAGTATACACAAGACTAGATTAAGACTGACCGCGTTTACATTAACCATTTCAGATGTCAGAAAGAATTGCTAATCTTTAATGCTGTTTTTCCGTTTTTTCTCAGTGAAAGTGGAGCCGGTGCCTGCTATTACAGCCACTTCTGTAGGCGGGACGAGTCGCATTCTTCAGACATCACAGTCCAGCCCCATACAGACCGTAACCATAGTGCAACAGGCTCCAATTGGCCAGCATCAACTGCCCGTCAAGGCCATCACTCAAAATGGGACGCATGTGGTCGCTGCTATTCAAGGATCTGGCAACACAGGTCAGGAACCAACGTCAGCGTTTTCACTCTGTATTTACATTATAATTACAGCCACCAATTCAATATTTATATGACCTAGCTTAGTACATTTATTAGAACTGGTTGGTTAATTAAATCTTATTTTTACTGACATTTTTTCTTGCCTTACAAATGTAATGCACACTTTTCCTTTATATACAGGAAACCCTCAATGTTTCAGTGCACTACACCATAGTTGTAGCTTTTATAGATCTTGGTTTCTTTTAATTGTTGTTAATGTGAATTTTATAGAGGAAAGTGGTCATGAACTAGGAAACCAAAATCCCCTTGATACTTTGACATAAGAGGTCATTAAATTATAATAACATCCTTTAAGTTTCAGAACTTCTAATCCCAACTTTATAATGAACATTAGGATCCTAATCTTTGTTTAAAATGAGTTTTCAGACCATGTTGGTAAGAAAACATTATTTTACCTCATTTTCATTTAAAAGTCAAGTCAGGTCAAGTCACTTTTATTTATATAGCGCTTTTAACAATACAGATTGTAGCAAAGCACTGAACATTATCAAATAGAAGGCACAGTTCAGAGAGATTGAAACTTAAAGACAATGCTGTGCCAAGAATGGTGGATATTACTAGGGCTGAGCAATATATTGCACAATATTTTCATGCACATTAAAGTCGGTTCTTTGTTTAGCGGTAAATCTCATCACTTTATTGCCTCATCACCTCAAATCTTACTGGCAGTCATGTTGCAACTCAAGTCTGAGCTGTTGCTTTGTATGTAAGAAAGATCATTTGAGATCAATGGGTATTTATGCATTTTTAACCTAAATCACAGCAACGTCCATCTGTGAAGGAGGTAGACTGTCAAACATGCACAAGCCAGTCATAGCAGTGTGTGTTTACTTTTGAGTCTACAATCCGCCACACCTATTCATACAGAGCGTTCTGATGAGGAGGGGTTAGAATTCTTATTTATTTATCCCAGTTCAATTTAGTGCGCATGTGATTGACAGTGACAGGACTGGGTCACTAGTGTAGGAATTGCTCCCTTTTTATCTGATCCAAGCTTTAAAGGTACATTTTAATATAGTAGCAATACAAACCACTTCAACGTGTAAAAACAAAATAAGTTCTTAATGGCCACAAAATCTTTATTTCCCCGTCACACGTTTACCACAGAAAACAAGGATTACAAATGAATGATAAAAAAATAAATGTGCAAAATTAGAGGTGAAGACAGTGTTGGGTGAAGTAACCATAAATATCATAAAATATGTGGATATTGCAAAACGGAATACACAGCCTGCATGGCTTGATGTATATGTATGGGTTTGCATGGCTGCTATGGCTACTGCTATCAGCCTTTTATTCAGACTAAAAACCCCATTCATTCAGTTGTGGAATCCGTCTGCTGTTTTCCAGCGAGTCCTCTACACATGCTGGCGACCCATGCCTCGGCCTCGGCGTCTCTACCAACCAAACGGCAAAACGGAGCAGAGCAAGCGGAGCAGCCCGACACCAAAAGAATCAAGACTGAAGACGGAGGAGACGTCGTCCCCATCACAGCGGAGAGAGACAAGCAGAACGCCACCGACTAGGGCAGCCATGTCACGACCTTTGACCTCAACCCATTTTTTTTATTTCTCCCCACCTGCCACGCACCTGCTGCAGCCACGTCATCTGTTAATGAATTCGAGGTGCCAAATAGTGAGATGAGAAGTAACATTTAGAATCGAGTAGAGAGAAAATGCGAGGTGGAGGAGAAAAGAGAGAGTTGTTGTTCTGAAGGAGGGACGGTGGGCCTTTTACATGAATAGGCAAATACTCACAGATATATGCACACACATATAGTAATATAGCCTGCTTGAAGTTATAAAGTGAAATGTATCATGGGTGAAACCCAGCAGAGAAGGTCTCCATCGCTATGAACACTAAGCTGAACGTGGATGGAGAGCGTATAGACGGAACCCCCTTTGTGTTACAGAACAAACGACCGGCCAATGACCAATATAAAATTTAATGTAATGTCACGCATGTGTATCAGATGTGTGCTCACGGTTCCCCTGTTCCAAGTCAGAGGTCTCGAACACTTGCATTTGACTGAAAAGACAGGGCAGATATGGACTTGCCAAACATCATTTAACACCGATTAGCTCTTAAAATGTGAACCTGCTCCTTATTTCAACTTCATATTCACAGATGGAAAAAAAGAGCGTTTTTCTCTTGGGCAAAAGGAAATGTGGGGAGTTTTTTGTTTTTGATTTTGTTCTGTTTTTTCCTCCTGTATCATGGCAGCTAGCTACCATGTCCACCTACCTAATGCAGTCTTTAGTAGATATGCAGTATTTTGTCGTACGTGTACTTTAGGATCTTATTTGTGTGTGTTTCCTGAGGCACAAATACTCAACTAAACAGGCAGTGCTGAAGTGAGGTCATTTTTGTTTTTTTCTTTTCTATTTTATTTTTAATTTTTTAAAGACGTGGACTCGTGGTCATGGAAATGAATGTAGTTTCTTCATTATTATTTTATTTTTCAGAAAAAAAAAAACACTATTGAGGGTTTGAGTTATTCGCTATTACATCAAATCAAAATGATGTTTACTCGCATCCTTTTTTTTTTTCTTTTCATATTTTAACCAGTAACCTATGAGAAAAATATATTTCCATTTGTACTTTGTTAAAATATATCAGCTTGCATGAACGTGTTGAGAAAATGTGCTGTATCTGATTCGTTTCCTGACTGCAGGAAACTGCAGAAGATGAAAGGAAAAAAAAAAAAAGGCAAAATAATATTTTATACAATTGGGATCATTACTGCACTTACCTTTTGTTTCTGATATTTCCTTTCCTCCCCATTGTTTTTCCTTTTATATTCAAGATGTCGTTGGCTGTGTTTGTTATCTTTTGTGTTGAAGTTGTCTCTTTGCCTGTTAATATTATTTTATTCTGTTCAAACAACTGAAAGAGTCTCACAGATAGTACATGTTCCACAAGGACAAATAAGTGGTAGATGTTGTTCAGCTTCAGTGGGTATATGCATTTTTTTATAAATTAAATTAAAAACTCCATAATTTCTGTTCTGCATTTGTGTGACTAGTGAAGATTATGATTGTGTCATCTAGGTGGCGCTGTATGATACACTTCTGTGCAGGGTGGTATAAATGCTAACTCAACAGTATCCAAGTCCACAACAATAACGAGATAGAGCGGCTATTGTCTGTAACTATTGTTGAGAAAGGCTTTGTTGACTCTCCATGTGAAAGCTAAAGGACACCCAGTTGGGAGGGTTTGCCACAAATCATTAAGGATATGAATGATTTATTGTTATATTTTCTTTTTAGGTTGTTGTTGATTATTAGAATGTGGTTAGGAAACAAAGGAAATGATTTATGGATGAAGATTCTATAGGTAGCTTGTTGACGGAGACTTATTGTTAAATATAAGGGAGTGACATGGTATGACGTGGAATTAATTGTTGCTATGAATGGTTTCTTTAGACTCCTATATATTGTTCCCATTTATATTAGATCTGTGAGAAGGTCAAGTATCACACATGTGATTTATCATATGCGCCGCAGTAGCCAGTATTTCTTCAAATTACTTTAAGTGACGATTAAAGCTCTCTTTTTCCATTTCCTGCAGGACGTTCACAGTGACCGGAGCGATAGGATGTTTTCTTCTGCTGCAGTCAATGGTTTCTTCAGGGTTGTGTGATTTTGTAGGTGTTCGGATCATTCGATATCGCTCTCACGCCTCAGGTGTTGATGAGAAACGTGACCCACTGTCCGTCTTGTTCTGCTTGTTGCACAGGCTGTCTGATTTCTTAACAGCGCTAATGAATTAATAATAGGGTTATAATTTGCATTTCCATGCTGGCAGAAACTTGGAAAAGGCGATTAACGTGAGATAACACTGCCTGGTGTTTACATGAGAGATATTTCAGCATGATTACAGAACTCCGTACGGTTTGAGTTTTTTTATAGCGTACCAAAACAAACACTACGTCTGGCAGGCCGCTATCAAACTAGTCCTTCCACGTATGATTTGCCTTCCTCTACTGTCCGTTTACTGTGATTGTGAAAGACTTGAGTATTTAATGGCTCAAATATCCAGAAACACAATAGCAGGGTGTGTCTTTAAACTCTCGCATTTGTCTGGCAGGTTTCTCTGGATTTGTAATCATAATGTTAGGTGAAAAAGGTATTTGATAAGAGTGCAATTCACACCTAATTGTACTGTTTATAACAGCTGTGTTTCTAGTAAACACACCAAACAGGTCTCCAGTCCATTCCCGTGTCATTGGAGAGCTGCAAGATGGAAAAAGGGTGTGACGCTACCAGGTGAACAGGTTTCCTGAAACACTCAGGGTCTGAAGAGAAAATACTTTGATCCCAATAAAAACTTGCAGAGGAATATTTGGAATGCTTGTTTTCACGGAGTTCAAATAGTTTATACGTGACTGCGCAAGACTGCTAATAACAGAAACAAGTTTGTGTACATTATCATAATATCACCAGAATATAGGAGCACGATGTGCTATAAAACAATGCAGACGTTTCATAAGAATAACTGGCCACATCATTTTCTGAAAACTCTTTATTTGATAAAGATGAAACAAACATAAAAACTGAAGTTAAACTTTCAGTATAAGTTAAAAATACAAATTTAACAATCATACGTAAAGTGCTCGTAAAAAAATCCCTGATTAAAGACTTCATTTCTCAGTCGGTCCAAATTTGAAGGTTTGGTTAAAACATTCCTCGTCTTAGTCAGACTGTCAGAAACGCACCTGAGAAGAGAGAAGAACAGCAGCAAGTTTCACAAGTGTACGATATCCTCAAATCCATATAACCAATACTCAAGGAATACACAAAGTATAGTGTTGAAATATAACCTTAACACTGTTTTTCAGTGCTGGTCAATACAAGTCTCAGGTCCTGGACAGTTGACATTAACAAAAAATTTAAATAAAATTACATGTATAATCCTTTTTTTGTTAAACAGTAGGCCTAAAGGAAGTATGTGTTCATACAACGGCTACAATGAACATGAACTTAACAGTTAGCCAAGTAATCAACACCAAACTGCAATATGACCCTGAAGCAAATACCATGAAGTTATATAGGCCATCCCTGTTATGTTTTGTAAAGCCCTTGTCCCTCTCTTTCTTTTTGTATAATTGAAAAATGTGTATATATATATATATATATGCCTATAGAAGTCAACATTTTAAGTGGATCAGGAAAGTTGATCAAAGTCGTTCTAAGACAAGAACAGGTATTGTTTTGGTTTAAGGACAACTTTTATGAAAGGTTTTGATCAGCTTCAAATGTTGACTACTGTGTGTGTATATATATATATATATTTGTTTGTGTGTTTGTGGACGGGTTTGTATAATGACATTCGTATGACATAGGTATTACAATATGAAGGTGTTTTATGAGGACATTTTCAGTGTCCCCATAATTCAAAACGCTTAAAAACATACTAAATGGTGTTTTTTTTTTTTGAAAATCTAAAAATGCACACAGTTTCCTGTAAGGGGTAGGTTTAGGTGTAGGGTCAGTGTAGGACAATAGCACATACGGTTTGTCCAGTATAAAAACCATTACGCCTATGGAGAGTCCTCATAAATCACAAAAACCAACATGAGTGTGTGTGTCACTCTAGCAAGCTCTCAAATCAAAATAATAATTCTCACCAATACAAAATTAAATAACATATTTAAAGCATCAATGTCCGAATGTTGTGTAGTAGGGTGTAGACGCCAATAAAAGCAGAATATCAAATGATGAGAATATACACTGTATTCATAAAGTGGCATCTTATTGATAGATGTGCGATCATTGCATAGATACATAAACTATGTAGAAACGAAAACGGAATGTCTGCACATGAAGAACTAATTAACAGATTCCAGATGCTGCTTTTTTTTTCATTTTTTTGGTGGTTTTAGTGTTTGTCTAAAAAACACTCCATCCAGATAAAATAGAATAAATCATTAGGCAATAATATTATCAGAATCAGGGGCGTCATAGTTGGGTGAAAAGTGGTACTAAATTACCAGGGCCCCAAGTGGGGGAAGGGCCCCTGAGGAGTGAAATTTTGTTGTCCCTTAAATATACATTTAAGAGCACCATAAATGTTGTTAACTAATGTAAAAGCTAATATTTTGGGTAAATGCATCAGTTGATTGATGTATTAAATGGTGTTGTAGGTAGTTGTGAACCTCAAGCTTATGGGGCCCATGGCCACTGCTTGTGTATAGGGCCCAGAATTTGGTGCTATGCCCCTGATCAGAATTATTATCTAGGTTAGTTAAAAATATCGAAATGAGCAGTTGAGGCTTCAATGTAGGCTGAACCCATATCTACTGTACTCCGTAAGCTACTGTTTATTACCTTGCCTCCGTTTAGACTAAATCCATTTTTTCATTATTCTAGGCCATTGCGTATTATATAGAAAACTTTTAGTTGACTTCTCTAAAGAATAGCGTCCCATATTTTTGCTGTTCTTCAAAATGAACACAAAGCAGCTAAAATGTCACGTACCAGTCGCTGTTCAGAGGAATCTCTCCACTTTCCCGCAGCTCTGCAGGAACATCTCTGTGTTCTTCAGGATCTCCAGCTCCACGGTCTTCTCGCTCGGTGGCGCATCGGAGCTTCGGTCGTAAGCTTCATTCGCGCATCCCGCCGTTCCGGGGTTTTCCCACGTTATCCGCGTCGGAGCGTGATGTGGCACATCGCCGTTCATCGACTTCTTAATGCTATCCATGCACTTCTCTCTATGCATCCCCTTTTTGGACAGTCGCTCCGAGAGCTTCCGCGCCCAGTGCGCAAAGTTATCAAAAGTCCTCATATCCATATCCTCAGAAGAAACTTTAACATTCCCAGTGTACCACATGATCCACCAGAAAAGACTGAGAAATACTATTAAAGAGCCAGTATAGATTAAGAAGTCCCCGTAAAATCTGCCGTTCAATCGCAGATTCGCAAAAATACCGATGAAAAGCAAACCAAACCCGATTACATCAAACGTAACCCCGAGGAAAAATAGCGCGGCGCAGCCCCCAATGCACTTCGGGGCCATTGTACACCTGTGTCTACATGAAACAACGGGACTAAACGGACTCGTACTTCTCTGGCATTTACTTTTCTTCACACCTGTGAAATACACCTGTTCGCAGCGCCGCCCAGTATGTGACGTCACCAGGACGAACGTCAAAATGCGTGTACGCGCGTTGACACGCGGAGTTGTTTTGAGAAAACACGTGCAAGACGAAAGCTTTTCTTACGCGTAGCTACAGTCAGTGTTTGTTGCACAACGTTGGGTGTTTCACTTAAGGAAGAGTCCAAAAAATCAACTAAACTGTAGCCTATTTTTATTTCTAAAAGGATTTTTATCCACTTTGCAAAATTGCTAATACAATGTGACAGGCAGATGGCGCTAAAGATCTTCGCAAACCGTGAGCAACTGCAGACATGCATCAAATAATTGAAAAAGCCACCACAACGTGAGCAAAAACATTGATTTATACCTCTATTTCTAATGTATGAGTACATATTAGAACATTACAACAGCGTTTTCTGTGTGAAATAATCAATGTGAGAAAGGCACGTCTCTGCAATGTTTTATAGATTCCCACCACACTGTGGAGATATTCCTCCAGAAATGAGCAGCTGGCGTTCAGAGTGATGATGCTAGAGGATACAATATTTTGACTAGGGACAAGCATAATAAGGTGTTGGAAATAATTAAGTCCTGGGGGACAAAAGCTAGTAAAAAGCTTGCATTTTTCTGAACGGTTCATAGAAGGCATTCAAGAATTGAGTGGAATGTTGGGGTGGAAGAAAGTGACACACAATCTTTTTTCCTGACAGCAAAATTAGTATGGCAACAATGCAGGCAAATGTTAATGTGCGAGTGGCAGGATGTAGATGAGCTCTGTGACTGATCTTACAGTAAATACAGCAGTAAAACCGTCCCTTGAAGTCTTCACCAGTCGTGTTGTTGAGATGCTCTGTTATTTCTTTAGCTGAATTTAACCTCAACAGTTGCTGCAGTTGTTAAACTAAACAAGTTGAGAAGCAAAACTCTCCGGCTTTTTCATAGACTGCATTGCAGGGTCAGAGTGGCCATTTTGTTGAAAGCTGTGAAATTCACAATAGCTATATATTATGTAGTGTATCGAGCTAATCGTTTATGTGAAGGACAGTAAATCATTCATCACTCAAGAGGGAAAGATTGTGCCGATGTGCTTTTAATGGTCTGAATCTGCAGCCGGTGGAAATGTGTAAATGAATAATTCTTTAAAAAAAAGTTTTTACAACAAGCCCCAATAGCTTGCATCAGTAATATTCTCCAAATCGATAAATAGCTAGCTTTTTCAGCACTAAGACACCTTGTAAGATCTAAAATCGTTCAGTTACACTATATTTTAGTAGTCCTCTTTAGACATTCTCATAACTATAAGTAAATCTGCAACTACATGTCAACTAATTCTTATTAATTCACAACTACATGTCTACTAACTCTACAGAGTAGGCTGTTGGGTTTAGTAGAAGAAGTTGACTAATAGCCTACTTGCAAATTTTCTCATAGTATGTGGTGGACTCAGCAAAATAAAGTGTTTGCAGACAGTATGCTAATATTCTAATGACTGCTAGTTGACGTGTAGTTGTAAAGTTACGTATTGTTAGAAGAATGTCTAAATTGGGCTGTCAAAATAACTCATAGCCCACTCATCACTCACAGTCTCCATTTAGCCACCCTCAAATCACGGATGATGAGTTTTTACCAGATCTCCACAGGTCCTAAAGCCTATTGGAAACAGTGTCAAATATTTATTTTTCCTTGCGAGGGACAGATCTGTGCTGCATAGTTCAGCGTCAGAAGATGAATGAAGACATAGGCATCACACGGCGATCGCTCAGTGCTTGATCTCATTACAGGAGAGACTCTCAACAGAAGAACCAGAGCCGAGCACCAGATGTAACAAGACAAGTGAGGTCTTTCACAGCTCTTTCTAATCAGGCCTCAGAATGGACCTCCATTTACAGCAGGTGGTCCGAAACTTCACATTTCAAAATGTCAGATCTCAGCGCTTAGAGCTGGGGATCTTTCCAGAGCGTCTGCCTTTCTCCAAATCTTGATTTCCCAAAGGATCTGTAGTCCTGACACGCTTGAGCTTCCCCGAGCATTTAAGCAGACATGCCTGTTCTGCTATCAAAGGCATTGTTGCTCCCCGTTTCGCTTTCTCTACGCCTCTTACCTGCAACTTTCCCAAATCTGGAGATGTTTTATGTAACAAATGACAGCCTGTGAAAGTAATTTAAGGAATCAGATAGTCCCCGGGACGAGAACTGCATTACGTCCCAGTGAATCTGTGGGCCTCATATCAAGGATAGTCGAGCTGCAAGGCTGCAATTTCTGGATCAGATTGTTGACGCTGCGGGTGAAGTGTGGGAGAGCAGGTTTTTTTGTGACTTCCTCTGGGTTGAAGTGCACTGCTTCTTTGAGTCAGTCCAAGGTTGTTTATCTATGGATGACCATGCGCCTCTAAGCTCTCATATTCGCTAATCACAGCAGAGTGTTTACATTCGCCTTCATCACCTTCCTGTGAGCATTCAATATCAGCCGTGGCACAACCACAGTACAACAATTCAGAAAAAAGGAGTGGGAAGTAGGCTAATTTGTTTTTTTTTTTATTATCCGTCTCAGTGACGGCTTACTGGGTAGGATTTGTGTGGTCGTTGAAGAAATCCTTCGAATAGTAGCTAAAGTGTATGCGTGTGTCGTTTTGCTGTACGTATGGATGCGTGCCAACAAAGCCATGTATCTCGTTTGACAGCGGCGTGATAAACGTCACTTCTTCTCGTGTTTTAATCATGCTGAAAGACAATGCGCCCAGCATCCTGTGACACGCGCGCATATGCGTGTGCATGTTTTCATTGGCGGATCTCAGTTAGACGGGTTCAGCTGACTGAATGCTGATCGAATACGTGTGTTTAGTAACAGAATGTATCTTCCCACCCTGCAGCAGCATGGAGTGCAGCTCTGTCCTGTTCAACCCACACACAAAAGTTGATCCCCACGCGTTTGATTTAGCAAAGATAATCACAAGGCCTGCAGCTCGCGGAGAGAAAGAGAGATCAGTCTTATCTCGCCCAACAGATCCTCACACAGCAGGTTTATCTAAACGCGCAGTTGATTCATCCATCTGTGATGATTATGATTTTGTCATCATTCCTGGCTATTCTTTTTAAAGCTCTGGGGATATTTGTGAATTGAAGCCCACGTGAGGCGCTTGGCTGCATGTACATGATTAAACCCCATTCGTCCGACATGGCTAATGTATCTTCTGCCTGCTGACAGGTATCCTGAATTGTGTTCCCAAATGAAGCTGATGGAGTAAGACTTAAACCGCCCGCATTCATCAGGAGCCAACTTCAATTTACAACCTGCTAAAAGAAGAAAAGAGCGATCTTTATCTCGAGGACAAAAGGCATTCTTCAGAGTTAAACAGACAATAAGATTCAGGTAAATCACAATCGTAAATGTATTTGCTGAATGTATTCTCACATGTGACTGGACAGAAAACTGTGTATCGCAGGATGAATATATTAGCACAGAGGTTGTTAAAAGGGTCACGAACTGCCAGGACAGGCTCCTGAGCCCTAGGGTTATCAACCCCACTGGCCTCGGGCAGGACGTGGCTCATTGTCGTACACACAGCACTCCATATTGATGGAAAAACACAGAATTGTTCACATTTTTGCAGATTTATTAAAAAGAAACGCTGAAATATCACATGGTCCTAAGTATTCAGACCCTTTGCTCAGTGTTTAGTAGAAGCACCCTTGATCTAATACAGATTAGTTTTTTTGGGAAAGATGCAACAAGTTTATTATCAAGTTTTTTATCCATCATCCGAGTGACTGTTATCAGCTTCAGTGTCATACCAGAGCTGGACTGACCACAGACGTGTGGTCAGAAGTTTAAAGTTTAAGCATAAATGCCAGGGAAAGCCCCTTAAACTCAAGAATGAACAAGTATTAAGTGTTTCTTGGAGGTTATAATACATTAAAGAATGATCATAAGACTTTTTACATACGACATGTGACCTGTAAATGCGGGGGAAAAAAAAGTTTCCGTTGCGGTTTAGCAAAATACTCCTTTTTCGATTTGCCTGAAAAATTGGCGCAGATATTTCTCAAAAATTTTTTAATTTGCGCTATTTTTAAGTGTAATGGAAATGGAGCTTATGTTTATGCATATCATTTGTGACCCAGAAGAAGTGAGTTTAAGGGTTTTATTAATCTTTGCAAATCACCTTTCCTAGTATATGCTAATTAGCAAGATCCATGACTAAAGTACACAGTTTCATGAGAATGGCTTGTCACTCCACGAAAGAGAGAGAGGCGGGGTCAGCAGAGCTCATTAGCATTTAAAGGAACATGAACTAGAATGAGCTGACTTTGACAAGGTAAAAAAAAAGTGTTTTTTCACTACCACTGAGAAATTTTAACCAAAGTATGTGATAGAATGTTCATTAAAACCTAAAGACTCATATATTAACTTTTATTTTTTGGTTTTTGATTGCTAGGACACCTAAAAATATGCATATATAATGTTAAATGTAAAATAGTACTGTTATTTGTTGTAGTGTCTGTTTGACTCGCTTCTTTCAGACTGTACCCCTTGCATATAGATGCCATCAAAACTGGTAGATGTGGACTAAAAGCTGTAAAAAAACAGAAAAGAACCTTTTACCTGTCTTCCAGCCAATGTTTTGTCAGGCACTTGGCGCTGCATGGTTCCTCGTGAGACATTTGCTATTGAAATGGCATTACAATCTTTATTATAATCTTTATCATCTAAAAACATCTTTCCTCGGAGACAAAACAAGTCAAATGCCTTCGTTTAAGGATTCCAATTTTCAGAAGTGAATTTCTCCTGTGATGTTTTGTCTAGAGTATTGCAGAAACATTCTTTTGCATCATCTTTTATTTCTTTGTTGTGTCTCTCCTTGCAGATCGTACACGAGGCGCTTATCTCTGAATATTGTGTTAAACAGGCAGTGTGCTTGTGCTGAGAAATTAAAATAATAGCCTAATTGTATTATTATCATGTGCTGGCACTAAATGAGCATTTTTATATTACAGTTTATGATTTACAGTTACACTTTCTACAGTTGTATGCTTTGACTTTTATGTTTTTATCTAATTTAGGATGTAAAATCTCTGATTGGGGATACATAAAATATTAGCCTACAGTATATGTTATTGGACAATTGTAGAGATTCAAGTTTAAATTAGATATTATAATTAGGATATTTGATCATTCGTGCTTGTTTCCATATCTCATCTTTTTATCATTCACTTCAATGCTTACTCAAAGTTGATCTTTTAATTTAAAAAGTGTAATGTCTCTATGATTTACATAATCATATTTTCCCTAAAATATTCTCATATATTCATTAGAAACTGATGAAATTATATATAGTAGGTTTAATTATCACTTAAACAGAGATAATTGACATTAAAAATATTATGTTTTTTACAAACCTTTTAATTGATATATACATTCAGTTTTATCATGTCCTTAGTGCAAAGTAATACATTTCTACTAGAAATATAAACCATGGAATGATAAAAACTTTTAAAATGTTTAAATTATGTTATGCACTACACTAAATGTAGTTGCAAACCATTTCGGGAGGAAGTGTGTCAGCTGTTACCAATCTATCAATCAGTACCGACTCCATCGTAAGCCAGTCCAGTCACTAACTCTCCACTAAAAATAATCCAGTTCCCTTCCCTTCCATATCTCGTTTTTTGCATTCCCTCTGCCTCCCCGTTCGCTCCTTCCAGGGGGGCACACAGGGTTCGAGCCGGACTCCGAGTCACGCCCTCGTTAGCGTTCTCACTACTAGGGCTTGGGGTTCACCGAACTCCCGGCTCGCCCCCGACAGCATGGCAAACATGCTTATTTATTATCATTGAGAAGGCGCAAACTCGTGAAACTTCATCTACTCATACTTCATTGTGTTCCTTAACTAATTTTCCACCCTGTTAGGAGGTACTTCCTCGCCTTTCAAAAAAGACTACAATTCCACTGAGGTCATTTTCAAGAATTGATATTTTGGTAACACTTTATTTTAAGGGTCCAGAATAATGCATTAGTTAAGCATTAATTAATGGTTAATTTGTTCACACTAGTAAGTAATGATTAACCATTTAAGGGCCCGAGTTATGCATTAGTTAAGCATAAATAAATTAGTAATTTATGATTAACTTGTTCACAATTATGCATCAGTTAAGCATGAACATACATATTACTAATGATTACCTGAACATATAGTAAGGGCATATTAGCCGTTATTACAATTAATTAGTCCTTTTAAAAACACAAAATTAGTGGAAGTTTAGTTTTAATTAGTACCTTATAGTCTATACACTTGAATATTACTCAATAGGTGCCATAATTAATATGGATTTAAGTTTCACTTTAGAGTAGTGGGTCAAATTATATTTAATAGAACTATATTAATGGTAATTTAGCCTTAATTATTAGCTTATCCTAATCAATAAACTTGAATATCACTCAATAAGTGTCATAATGTATTTTAGCTATAAATATGCAAACCAGCAGTAATTAAACATCATAATAATAACAACAAAGAAAATGAAATAGACATATTATAATATATATATTAGTTATAGTATAACTAGTATAATATAGTATATTAGTTAATTATTAATTATTAGCTTATTTTTGTTTATAGCATAAATATATGTCTTTAAAATGACTAATGAATTGTAAATAATGGATAATATTCCCTTACTATATGTACAGATAACCATGCATAATTCGAGCCCCTAAAATGTTAGGTTAATCATTAATTACTAGTGTGTTTTTGCTCAACTAATGATTAATTGTGAACAAATTAACCATCAATTAATGCTTAACTAATGCATTATAATACCATATTTTTTTATTCTATCCTGCTGGAATTTAACTGTACAATTTACAACTTTTTTATGTTTCTGAAATTTTCTCCTGCTTGTCCCACTCTTCAAGTTCCATCCTGTTAGGCTATATTATGGAGAATATTTGTCCGATCAAAAAAAAAACACAAAAAAAAAAACATATCTGACATAGTTATAAATGTTATGTTCATCTATAGAAGGCTGGAGGGCTAATTGTTGATCATTAAACAAACTATAGAGCTAATTTAGCTCAATATTTTCCACCCTGTTAGCTTTATATAGAATGTGAAACTAATAGAGTGGAAATTCTAATAGAATACCGAGCTTGACCAATATGTTTTCCATATATTTATTTAAATGTCACTATTTGGGTAGAATGCTAAAACATGAAAAACATCTTTTTTTGTTGACATGTTGAAGCCAAAATGTTACCGGATACCAGGAATGACCCTATCGTTTGTTAAGGTAGTTATTTAGTTTAAGTATGGGATAGAATTAAGGGATCTAAAATACAGTCATGCAGAATTAGGCATTAATATGCGCTTTATAAGTACTAATTAACAACCAAGTTGCTAGCAATATGTATGCTAATAAGCAACTAATTAGTGTGAATTGATCCTTGAAATAAAGTTACATCATTTTTATTCACTTTTTTTTTTCCCACCAGTTGTGATTGAATTTTTTTTTTTTTTTTGTATTTATGTATTTATTTATTATTATTAGTATTGACCTATAATTTTGAAATTTTGTCTTTTATCCACCATCATTTTATTGGTATCAGTCAGAATGTTATTCGGTGAATCCTTAACACTGGTAAGATTTATAAGGCAGTATAAGGAGAAGGACATAGGCCACTTATAAAAATGCAATGCATTTGCACTTAAAAGAGCCAGACATGTTTTTAATCATTCGACCACTGTGGAGAAAAAAATAATAATTTTTTATCACGATTTGGTCTGTAGAAGCAGCATCCAAAGCATTTTTGTGTTGCTTTTACTGCTGACTTGAAACATGTGGTATTGGAATGCAGTCCTGACCCAATGTCTTGGTCCAATTCAGATACTCGCAATAGATAGAGCTACTCACATAATGAAAATAGGAAATATCCTTACAGTAAGATGGCTGCTGAGCACATTGACTTCCCTTAAAGGTTTATTCCTGTGCTTCTGCAGAAGTAGTCTAGAAGTAGTCTGAAGAAAAGTCTATTTTTAATAAGGTAGATTTGCCTTTGGAGACAGCCTGCCATAGATAGGGCTGGAATTTCCGAGATTCTTTGCATTCTGAAAAACAAACAATTATATTTTGCCTTAAATGCAGTGTAGATAGTAATTTAATTGGACTGAAGTGTGCAATTTGACACTTCACCGCTGCGGCTTTCATTTGAAAACATCAGTATGATAAGCTAGTGCTTCATTGATCTATTCTGAGTTGTTTTAGCCGTTGTCTGTTTAATGAGTCTGCAGAGCTAAGCTCTTTTCATTTATTTGGGGACTAAGGGATCTGACCATGAATAATCACTTCATAAGTATGATAGTAACAAAAGGCATTTGTTATATATGTGTATTCACATCCGCACATACTCTAGTTTACCCAAGGATCAAGTTGTTTTGAATTAGCGTCATTGTGCTTTGAAGCACAAATCACCCAACGCAATTACCATCCTTACAGTGCCTCAGTGAGAAATATCTGCGCCTGTATCTGTGCGTCAAGGACGTGTGGCAAAACCCCCATCAGGAACGGGGCGAAGGTCTGGCATAATGAGATTTCAGGCAGCATTTATGAGAGACCTACCTGTCAGATACTCACCCGAGTCTGACGTAAACAGGATTCACGTCTGAAGACGAGCCTTCTCTGTTTTGCTACGCCACCTGGAGATGTCTAATTGTAAAATAAACCCACTGACAGCTCAGAAGACGGACCATCTATCAAATTTGTCCTCTGTCTGTGGGATTTGGCTGGGTCGGTGGATGAGAGCAATTTGTAGTGCTTCCCGCAGCCCGCTGGGCCATGCCAAGACCGATTGGTGGACTTGGCCTCGCTCACAAAGCGTACAGCGTTTTGGGAGCTCCTCTGGCACTCTGTGAATGGATAATGGCATAATCGTGTGAAGGACGACATTCCTGCTCCATTTTTTGTGCTGCATTTCTGGCTGTAATATCAATTATGGTATCCTACCTGTTCTCAAGGGAACGAAAATCATTGTTCATATGTTTTTGTTCAAAGCCAGTGTAGCATTGCTGCAGTTTCCTGGTGAGATGATCCTGGTGATTTTTTTTATTCCTAGGGAGCATATCATCTCAAAATTAATGTGCCTTCAATAGAGTGTAATTGGCATAAATACATCAGAAATCACTGTGGATTATTTTGATGTTAAATGTTGTGTATAAAATCTAATTTCAATAAATAAATCCAAAAAGGTTTAAAGATTAAATCCACTTAAAAGTTGCATGGATTCAGATGGTGTGCACAAAAAGAATTGGTTGCGTCTTCAGCGGCTCTTAGTACAAACATCCATACAGTAATATACATCTAGATGGAGATATGCAAATTACAAAACACTTATAAACTTGTATTCTTGTTTTTGTTTTTTATCGCGTGCAACCTTGTTTGTGAGCGTCATGTCTTAGTATACGGCCTGTCGGCTGTGGATTACATGAATCATAAATCAGCAAATACAGCAATCAATGAAGCTGAACAACAACAAGCCAAATTTCACCTCCAACACTGACATGCGGCTCCAGCTTGGCAAGAAAAGGTTAGCGCAATTAACTGAGTCATTGTCATCCCAGGCCCCGTAATTATCAGCACACATTTTCCTGATCCACGCCATCCACCTCGCAGTGTGGGGCAAACACACATTATAACCAGTATTCCGGTTTAGAGCCAACAAAATGGATAACTTCAATTATTAAGACGTAGCAAAACACAATCATTTAATGTTTCCAGTGCCTGAGCGTGTGTATAATATATAAAGCGCTGCCACAGACATTGACAGGCAGACGAGATTGCGTGCGGCTTAGCTTGCTGGTCAGGTTTCAGAAAATTCCTCCAGCATGTACCTTAGTTATCCAGCCCACCCCTGCTTGGCCTTCATGAAAGGGCATCGTAAGACAGGAATATTGATAGGCCTGTACCACGTTCGGAGACCGAGTCTGAAGGGCCCAATAGGACTGAGGGCTGTGATGTGTTATAAAAGCCATGTTATTTCCACTTTTCCAGCCTCTGGGTCTGTGTTGCAGACTCTCTCTTGATTTAAAAAAAAAAAAAAAAAAAAGCTAACTTGGGCCATCATTCACGAAATGTGTGTATTTATTGTGTTTACACTTAAAAATAAAGGGGCTTTAAAAGTTTATTTACAGCAATGCCATAACTGAATCGTTTTTGGTTCCACAAAGAACCAGAAGTCAAAAGGGTCGTCTCAATCAATGCTTGAGTAAAAGATGACAAAATGATCATTTTTGGGTGAACTATCCCATTAAATCAGCTTAATGTGTAAAGAGCTGAGTATGGATGGTCTCAGTTGGACTCTGGCCGCTTGTCTGAAGTGCTGCTGCTACCAAAAAAATACAAACAGAGAGATGAGTTTGATTTATTCACAAATTTAAATAGTTTCTCCTAGTGAGTCCTCATACATACAGAGCTGTTTATGAGGAGCCACATGAACACATCACACCATTTCTGATCATATGACTAGTTCCATTTTCACACACAAAGCTGTAAGACATTAGTTCATCTTCTGAACACAAATTAAGATAATTT
Organism: Enteromius trimaculatus; assembly: GCA_032361065.1. Taxonomy (NCBI): domain Eukaryota; kingdom Metazoa; phylum Chordata; class Actinopteri; order Cypriniformes; family Cyprinidae; genus Enteromius; species Enteromius trimaculatus. The sequence continues at coordinate 193,800 of JAUMHP010000062.1, forward strand.
AATGAAATCTGAGAGCTTTCTGACCCTGCACTAAAGGACAGCATCAGAAAGGTTATTTATCTTCTGCTTATTAGTAGAAGGACGAGTGAATAATGAATGAACAGCGATCCATGTAGGTTAAATGGCTGTCATTGCTGTTGGATGGGAACATAGTTTGAGCTGCCTGAGGTCAGAGTGTTAAACAATTCCAGTTCAGATTTTAGTATCCATAATTATCCATTATTCAGAACAGCAGCTCACACTCACAGATAGTCAGATAGTTGCATGTAGTCATACAGGTTAAAATATTTAAATATATTTCAAGCTCAAATCAGATCTGAATCTCTCTGTGAATCTCCAGTAGAAGTGAACGACTGTTATTTCAATATTTTTGAACATTGTCAGATGTGTGCTTTAGATGCCTTGCAACATAATGTTCAGCACATGTGTTGGTTGTTTCTATTTGTGTTCTTCTGAATCTCTTCTGAGATGTTATAATGACGTGTCCTCTGCCATCCAAAGGCTCAGCGACCGAGACTTCTCTCAATCTAGCCGGGAAGGTCCCTGTCCTCCCTCTCCCAGATTAAAGGGAGAAGCTTTTAGATACAGGCGAAGCAGCCATGCATTAACTGCGTGACGCGCTGCTCTCTCTGGGCTCAGGCGCATTGTGATTGCCGTGGCTGAGAGGCTGCCTCTCTTTTCAGTCCAGGCCCCTTTTGGCTGCCACTGAGATCAAGGCATCCCAGATTTATGAGCATGGCGAGAAATGGATGGCTAATTCAATCAAGTCTATTATTCCTCAGGCTGAGCTCTGTTATCTGCAGCCCCTGTGCAGGCGTTTTGATGCATTGCTTCTCTTCTCAGCACACCAGCCCTCTGAAATCAAACAGGGCCTTAGTCAGTGTACTGGAGTGAGACATGGAGGCCTGGCCTCTCTTTCCCATTGACAGACAGCATTCTCACTCCTCTTCCATTGACCGTTCACTGCCACACACGGCCAGTTTGAGGTGCCGATGGAGGTCATTCATGGACCGCAAGGAAAGTGAGAAGATGATGGTCAAATTTCTGACTGTTCCTGCAGCCACTGTCTTCAGGCAGATCGCAGATTAAAGTCCTGATCATCAACATTTGTTAACAGTAACAGTAGCGCTCCTGTTTTATTTGCACACTTGGGTATTCAAAATATTGTATCAAGTCAATATCACAATCACAGCATGTTGATATACAACCCAGGCTAGGACTGGGCGATATGGCTGAAAACTGTATCCCGATATCAGTGTTTGATATCGGTCGATATCGATAATTTTTATGACGCATTTAAAATAAGGACCAGGTGAAAAATATATTACATTTAAACATTTTTATTTAAACTTAACCTTCCTCTGATTGTAATCCCCCCAGTTATTAAGACAGAAATGTCTTAATATGTAACCGTGGCACGTTTGTATTAGGTTGGTATTGGAGTGTTTTTATAATGCTGCTTGAGGTACGCTTTATGGCGGTTCAGTGTCGCTACAATGATCAATGCTCTATCATGTTGGAAATATCCCCTACACCAGTGGTTCTCAAACTTTTTTTGCAGTGGGCAAAAGTTTTTTGCATATGTCCAAGTTCAAGTATCATGGGCCGCATTTTATTTTCATATGACGTCATCAACGCTCAAGTCTGTCTGTAAGACGCGCAAGGAAACGTGACTTGATGCGCGTCATTGCAGAAAATGCGTTCGCAAATGTATGTGGATCCAAATATGGAAAGCACTTTTGAACTTAATAATCTGAGGTTTTGTCCAGAGATGTTTTGCCACATTTCTGCAACTGAGGATGACTGCTGCGCGGTTTGGCTGTCAGACTCCGCGCTTGTAGTTGTGTGTGTTAACTGTGTAATTACATCCGTTCATAGATGCGTCAGTTCTGCGCATATATGAAAACATGATCACCAAAATCATTTTATGTGACAAAAATATTGTTCAGAGTTTGTTTAATACATTTATTTGTTTAATACATTTTTAAAAGAATAAACAAGGGATGGTTAGTTAAAAGGCCAGCAGTGTATGATTACTCGTTCAGCGATCCTCTCGAAACAAAGTTATTTGCAAAACTTTTACTGAAGAGAGACATATTTCCAGTGAGCCTAGATTGTTTATACAGCTATATCACACGAATATCCAAGTGTGCAAATAAAACAGAAACAACAACAGATTGTCTTTAAAACCCCTATTTTCGGCAGAACTACTTCCTTTCACCACAGATTCAAATCTCAGATTGACGGTTTAACAGCTGAACCCAAGCCTCTGTTACTAATTTCAGGTCACGTTGGTCAAGCTCTCATCAGCTAACACTCAGTTGATCCATGTCTAAGTATACGACCACGACACCAATCATAATTCCCTTCATAAACTCCATTTGGTCGCTTCACTCAGGAACTAATCACCCACCTCCATCCCCAGCTCCTCCTCATGTACAGTCAGGCAGTGAAAATATCATTGAGTAATACTGTAAATAATCATGTAGAACATTAATGGTATCTGCTACGTTAATCATTGATGTTAATTCTGTTCGGTTACCCTGGGGGGAATTCTGCTGTCCCTGCTCCTATCCTGGCGGATGGGCAGGGAGTGTTTGCCCAGAACAGAACCATTCCCCCAGCCTAAAATGTATGCTAATTGTAAGTTATGTTGATGATAGCAGCTCTGACAGAAATACTATTTGCCAGAACGGTTTGCTCTGGAACAAATAGTAGATTAATGAGACCAAAGACTGCCCATTAGATTTACCCAAAACAAATTATATCTTATGTTTAACCTCTATTGAGACATCAGAGCTAGCAGCAAATTGTAGAAGATCTGGCTGCTTTATTATCGCACTGAATGGCCACTGAAGCACTGGAGCTCACAGAGACAATTCAAACAAACATTTTAAAATAACAGTATTTGAAGTCTAAACAACTACTTTCCTGACTAAAACTCTATTCTAAAAAAAACTCGAGCCATTACACTTGCGGTGAGAAATACTGCAAGCGGAGTGATACAAACTGTTAAAGGGTTGAAGTTCTGTTATCCGTCGAATATTGCACCAAAGGAAAAGGCTCTCAGCCAATCAGGTTCAAGGACTGTTGTAGAAAGAAAGATTGACGTCTGTCTCTGGGAACCAAAATAAAACGAACCTCTACACAAGTGGGGAAAAAAATGTATGTGTGTAGGTTCATAAAAATGCATTACGTATTTACGTATCTATATTGTACGTGCATTTACCGTCTGCTGGAAATGACTTCTGAAAATTGCCTGACCTTTTTTTAGCAGCAGTCCATCCATCGATTTGCAGTGTGACCTCCAATATATATACTTGGGTTATCATAAATGATGCTACTGAGGTGTACACTTCAGTGCCCATAATTACTGATTATTTCTTTCACAGGAAGGCTCATTAAGGCTAATCTCCTCTTCCAACAGCAATAAATGTGCTCCCAAGATATATGACAACATTCACAGAGTGAAGCTCTACTGAGTAGCAAGATCATACAGCTGATTACGTGCTGAGCGCTCTGATAACTGAACACAGACGAGAAATAGAAAGGGACGGAGATTTAGAGGGGAACTGAAGGAGATATGGATTTCATAATTGGAGTGGGCGGCAGAAGTATAAATCCCCTCTGCTGGAGTTAGCAAGGAGGTATATGAAAAATCATTCACTTAAACACAACAGATCCATTTAATTTTCTCCATTAATTAGAATAATAATGAAACACTTACTCTGAGTCCGAGCACTTTCCCTTTGAGTGTAGCAAAAAGCAGACCTAAGCATTTTAAATCTGTAGTCGAGTTCATAAAGCCAGTATGTAATGGATTTGCCTCTCATGAGAAGCGGAGAGAGAGAAAGAGAGAGAGTAAAAGCAACAAGAAAACATCACTCCATCGAATTTTAACCCAAAAACGTCATACAAAACATGTCATTATCTGCTCCTTTCACTGTTTCTTTTTTTTTCTTTAAGACTGCTTTTAAATTGGGTGGCCCAACACCATACTACAAACAAAAATACATGAATTAAAATGTAGAATTGTTACTATGAACTGCCCAGTCAATCTTACCATGACAAAATCGAAAAATCTGCCTATTGTTTTTGTCACCCAACCTGGATTTCTTAAGTCACTGCTTTTTGGATTTAAGTGGAAAAGTGCAGCAAAGTGCTTGATTATTCCCCCAGAAGTTTGTAGTCAGCAAGGTCAAAGGGGGACCAGTGGGACAGAGACAATTTATTCTGGAATAGATAATGGAAAGGATTTAGAAATGGCCTTTGATATGACCCTTGAGAAATAAAGAAAAAGCTGACTAAATAATTTATCAGCTGCCATTAATATGAATCAGAAAATAAATTCATAATGAGATGAATGCAAATGTGCTGTGTGTTTGTCTGTGTGTGGCCAGGATTCACAAGCACAAGGTTATGAGTCTGTCCCTGATCCGTCAGCCGGAGGAGATGAATTCACCAAACAGAGCAATATCCACAGCTTGAACAAGAACGGAGCCTGAAATGAATTTTAAAGCGACAGTATTTGCTGGAAACTGCCAAATCACAACAAACTGATGTCAGTATTTCCAAATACAGTCTGATGAACTAACGAGAGCGTCTGTATTGGCCAGCAGCTCTGAGGAGTGTCGATCTGGAAACGCTGCATAATTTGGCAAAGATCTACAACCATTTTCTTCCCTCAGCAGTGCATTAGCAGTACTAAAGGGCTGCACTCTTTTTCACATTTGCTTTAGTGTCACACTTATTTCCTCATCCGCCTCTTATTATTGCACTGAGAGCCATGATCATCCTATTTTTTACATTCATTGGCAAGACCTTCCATATTCAAATAATAATCATCATTATCATAATAACTATTTGTCTTTAAATGGTAAGTGTCCTCTAAGATATCAGCATTTAAACTTTTTAATGTCCATTTTCCCATACAGCTTTCTCAATGACTTCCAGCTAAGGGGAGAAAAGGTCATCTCTAATAATTTTTTACATTTTAATTATTTCTTTATCAAGTATTTTTGATGAATAACAATTCCCTTATGTGGGAATATAATCACAGACACATTCATCTATACTCTCTTAAAATAAAAGTGACACTCAAATCAAAATGTTGTTTTCTATTTTAAATAATAAGTATTAAACATATTTAATAAAAAGAAAATATTAGCACTATCTATTCTTAGTGCATTTCTATTGTAACTACATGTTTTCCTATTATTTATTACAAAAAACATTTAAGATTAATAACGATTAATAAATGGTGTAATAAATGCACTGTTTGTTGTTTGTTCATGATAGTTAATACACTAACTTAATAAATGACACCTTATTGTAAAGTCTTACCGTTTTCTCTTGATTTATTATAAACAATCTGACTGAACTGACTTTATTATATAAAGAAAAAAAAGTACATATTATTGCTTTTTTGTTAGTATAAGCCATTTTTGCAATTATATTTGACTTTATTTGCATAGAACATTTTACTGTAATTACATTTTACTAAAGTACTGTAAAGACTACAGTCTTTAAACACAGGTATAAAACAGAGGGAAGAATGAATGCTTAGAAAAGCACTGAATTAGCCTGTGTCGCTTCCTCCAAGGTCTGATCTTTATCGGACTAAAGCGTCTTATCAGCAGGAAGTCGGAAGTGATTAGGTATAAAAGATGATTTCAGACTTCTCTCAGCTGTGTGTAGAAATTAAATGATGAAGATGTCCTGCAGATTGCAGGATCTTTGATTAGTGCGCCGTACAAACGGGACTCACACTGACACCTTTCTCTGCCATGGCGAATCATTTTTATACCACAATTAACTGTCTAAACTAACCACGACAAACAAACATGTCCTTTGCATACAAATGAAGACAATCCCCTGAAGGTTGCTGCCAAGCCTGCGGTCTGTGTCTCGAGTGCTCATGTAGCTGCTGTCGTATGATGTTCTATAAAATGTTTCTTTTTTCTTGCATTTGGCGTGTATGCTCCATTAGTGATCTCCAGCAGCTGTGACATCAGAAAGCGATCAGCCCCCTGCTGCAGTGCCGTGACATGTGAGCGCTGGACGCGTGCCAATCTCACCTCTACCTCCACCGTAGCCACTGTTACTATGGCAGCTCTGCGCAAACTAACACAGGACATCTCCATCCATTCCTCCGCTTCTCATACCAACTCCGTGTGTCCATGAGAGCTGCCGGTGTCTTCCTCTGCTTTCGTCCCATCAGGCAGAAATCTGTGCTCTATCAAAACGTCTTTTTAAAGCATTACTTCACCCATATACGAGACTCTGTCATTTATTACCCACCTTTATGCCTTTTAAACCCGTATGGCCTTCAAGAACTCTCTTTAGAAAAACAAATTAAGATATTTTTGATAAACATCTGTAAAAAAGTCCATGTGACATCAGTGGTTTAACCATAATTTTACGAAGCTACAAGATTTTTTTTTTTTTTTTTTTTTTGTGCACAAAAA
>JAUMHP010000062.1:210108-227711 GCA_032361065.1 Enteromius trimaculatus
CTTGCAAATATATATACATAGATACATACTTAGAAGAAATATGTTTATATATTTCATATTACATATAAATATATTTAATATAAGAACTATATAAATGTATATACACATGTAAATATTTTTAAGATATATACTATATGTTTATGTCTTTATATAAGCACATAATAATAAATATACAGTACACACATATGTAAAAAAAAAAAAAAAATTATTATAATTATTATTATTTTTTTAAAGCGATTAATTGTTTGATAGCACTATTGTATATTTTGCAAGTATCTGCACAATAACCTGTTTATTACTTTGGACACATTATCACTGTATCTGAAAGTGAAATATCACTGACCTATAATTCTAACTATAAGTTTGATCTTAGAACATAAAACAATTGCAATGCACATGCATTTACTAAAAAAAATAATCTCTCTTAAATATTTGACACTTGAATGTGTGCTGCAGCCTGTTTAAAATAAATAAATAATAGAAGACTCTACGGGGGTGTTTTGTAAGGACATGAAGTATTAATCTTATTTGTGAAAGTGTTGAGAATAACAACAATGCAGCACTTACTCTTTGGGCAGTCTGGAGTTCATCTTTTAAAGAGTTGATCTCCTGCTTCAGATACTGCACTTCTGATTCCTTCACCCTCAACATTACCTGTGAACACAAGAGTGATGATGAGCTTGTCACTCCCAGAATGCTGTGTGAAAACAACGAGTCACACAGGAAGAAACAGACCTCTAGTTCGTATAGCTCCTTCCCCTGTATGACCCCACCACCGTCTCCGCCGTCCTCGCTCATCATCGATCGCATCTTAGTGATCTCAGCAGCCAGACGATTGTTTAGCTCCTGCATAACAGACAAGCAGCATAAGACGTGAAACAGACAGTGGCATAATAGGCTGCTGTCACTTTAACACCTAATGCATGGATCCAGTATACCGACAATAACATTTCATCATGCAAATGCTTCGCACTGGTTTACCTGGTTGTGCGCATTGAGTTCCTGGTTCTCCCGCTGGCACTGTCTGAGCGCCTGCCTCTCGGCCTCCAGCGCCTGGGCCAGATGAGCGTTTTCCAAGCACTTCTGTGAATACTGCTCTGACAACACCTCGATCTCTCTCTGGTACGACATCAGCTCTTCCCTACAACACAAATGCACATGCAATTTTTCCTTTCAGTTGAAAGGAACAAAAGGTCTAGACAGAAACACAGCCAAAAGCTCGAGGGCAGATTACAAGCATTTACACAAAGAAAGAAACTGCAATCGCTCCAGATTTGGCTTCTAGGTTGCGTTGCCCCAGGACACACTTGGCAACAGAGGCGGTCATGCAGTCGGGCTTTAAACCCTTTATCCACTCCAATTAATGTAGTGTGCAGAATGCACAAGTCTTATTTGCTTATAGCAGCTTCAACAGGAGGTGTGGCTTGTAAACTCATTTTAAACAATTAAATATGAAGAGGCAGTTGTTTATCTGTCAAAAGAATGTGAATGTGTGGCTGTGCTGCATTATGAGTCTAAAATAGGGTAAAGGAATAACAACTCACTCGTGCTGTTTGCGGATTTCTTCTATGTCTGCGTTTTCAGTGTTGCTGTTGGCCTTGCGTGTTTTCTCCAGTTCCCGCTCAAGCTCCGTCCGATGTGCATTCTTCATTGCTTCAATAGCTAAATCAAAGAAAAACACAGTTAAAAAGTTGCATATTTAGTAATGTGTCCTAAAATCAGAAATTTGCATTTAATTGTAAAACAGATTCAGGAATGAGTCTTCAACATTTATAGTTTTAGAGAATTTTCTTTTTCCAAAAATGCTAGTTAATATTATGGTATACAGAAATTAATTAACATTTTTTGTATTTTATACGTTATTTTCGATCAAAAATGACCGGCCCACGGAAAAAAAAAGAAAAGAAAAGAAAAAAAAAAAAAAGTACAAAATCTCAATGCTATATTATTACCAAATATTTTGTGTTGATTTTTTCCAATTAACAGGTTTTGAAAGTTTTTTTTTTAACTGATCGATCATAGGCCTTTTTGATCTGAGCACCAAAGTAATCACAGAGATTCATAGAGATTTGATTACTTTTGATTACTTGAGGGTAAAGTAATCAAGGAATAGAGTAAAGGAATAGTTCACCCAAATAGGAAAATCCTGTCATCATTTAAAGTATTTTCAGCATGGCACAAGAGTTTAATCAGCACAATCTAACACTTTTTGTTCAAGACTAATTGGATTCTGGCATAAGGAGCATATTTTATATGAAGAACTTGCATGTGATTCTGAAATGTCCTATTCGACACTGTGTATGTGGGATCTGAGCCCTACGAATTATCCCATTAAGCAATAGAATGAACCTAAACATCTTCTCCTGGCCCTACTAACCAGCTATAGTGGCCGCGGTCTCTTCCTCCAGCAGTCTCTCTTTCTCCTCCTGCAGTTTCTCCAGTTCCCGCTGGTGCTTTTTCTGCAGCTCATCGATCACTTTCTGATGAGACTCTTCCATGGCGGCGAAGCCTCTTTCACACGTCGCCTGTTTGGAAATGCAGCATTTAGTGCATCTCATTCAGATCCATTCAAATCTACTTCTACTCTGACAAAGACAACATTTACACAGACAGAGATGAGCGTTGTGTGAACAGAAGAGCGTCCACACAAGGCAAAGTATTAATAACCTACGATGACATAAAGGGGACACAGAGGCCAGTGAGAGATGGCTTCACAAAAGAAACAAATACACACACAGGGATGGGACAGTTTGGTCATTCAGTGTTCCTCACAAACACTTGGACACTTGAGCCAGACTTTATGCATGAATATAACTGGATTACATACAATTTTTTTTAATAAAGAAAGATCGCTTAATAATGATAAAGCAGTAGATACACGGTTTAAACTCAAGATAAATAGTATTGGATGGTTCATGGTCGTCAAACGTTGACTATAAAAATACATTCACTAACCTTGACACCAGTAAAAAGTCAAATAGTTCAGAAAAGCATTAGCACTTGATTTGGTAAAAAAAAAAATAAGTATGCCGCAATTAAAATACATTTATTTCATACTAAGTATACTTCAAACGCATTTACTGACAAATTAAGACTGATATAAAACTACAATTAAACTTTATTTGGAAAATTTCTTAATTGCACAATGCACATTTATTAATATTATGTAGAGCCCAACCGATTTATTGGCAGGCCGATATAAGGCATTTTCCTACATTTATAATGGCCGATAAATGAATATTTCAAAAATAAAATAAAAACGGACGAAACACCCTTACTGGCAACTTTGATTTGGTTGTTGTGCGTTTTTGTTTAAAGGATATTTCATATCTTAAGTTTGTTTAACATAAATTTTATTTATCAGAACTTTAATATATTTTAAAGTTCCTCTGTTAAAGTTTCTTTTTAAAATGCATCATCACATGTTGTTAGTAACCTCAAACAACTACAAATCTGTTAATGTTTTGTTGCGCATTTCTGAAAAAAAAAATTAATAAATAAATAAATATCGGCCGATATATTGGAACTTTTTCAAAATCCTTTATCGGTCGGGATTTAATATTATGCCTAAAATGTGTTTTAATATCACTATTAATAAAGACCATATGATCTTTGTATAATCAGTTGCGAGATATTTAAAGTGTACCTGTGGTATACTAGCAATATTTCCACTTTATGCAACCAAATATATTTTAATTGAAATTCAGCACAATTTAAGTGAACCAAGCACAAAATAAGCTTAAATTTAGAAGACTAAGTATAGTACAGCAAAAATACAATTCTCAGGGTATTTTTATTAAGCACATCCAATACATTTGTAGTATGCTTAGCATAAGATAAATACACTTCTAATTCATTTTAGTATATTTTGTTTTCACTAGGGTACAGAAACTTGGTGTAAGATTTTAATGCATTTAATTCAAACATTTCCAGCTTAAATGTCCAAGTATGTTCTGGGGGCACTACATATGCTTGTCCATACAAGTTTAAATAGACTCATAGTATGTTGGCTGCCAAAACGCAGCACCTATACTTGTAAGATTTGCCATCAACATCAAGTCTCTTAAAGGATTAGAAGTACTATTCGTCAACAGGGAGTTTAATTTGAGCGCAGATGTCAATGAATCTCTTCTGATTGTGCAAACTCAATGCATTTGAGAAGTCTATTCAATGGCCCTAATCTCTGTACTCCGCTCTGAACAGGGCAGTGAGTGAATAAAGCAGTTGTTTTTGAAGGACTAGTGTCTACTGTCCAGGGACATGGTCTGTGTCCTGATCCACTACAGGCCAACTCTTCCTGTCGCCATATCACAGCCGCACCTGCACTTGTTTACTCCGAGCAGTCTCTCTGGGTGGAAAATCTCATTTCCTCTTTTGTCCGGACAAACATATGTCCTCTAGCACATATTGATGACAAATTTAGCATTTAGAGCTTTTTTGCCATTATGTATTTTTTTTTTTAATATCTTAAATTAATTTAATAAATCTTGTAAGTAACATAAATCTAACCGCTAAATGTTCAATATAAACTACTCTTTCAAAAACAAAATGTATTCGAAACGAACAGCAGTAGAGGGAATGAGAAAATATTCCTGCAACTCCAAAGCACAAATTATGTAAATAATAATGTTTTGCTAATAATAAATTTAAAAAAGTAAACAATCATTGCACCAATGCCAACACAATTTGACACTGGCCTCATAACGTCATGTTTATAATTGCAAGATGATCTAGTTAGGAATTGAACTGCTCTGGTCTTAAAAAACAAAAAACTACAGAAATTCTTCCCATTTTTCCCATTATCACATTATTCATGTGTATTTGATCAACAACTGCGTGTCAAACTACAAACCATTTTTTGTGAGCACTTCGACTTAGTAGGTGCACCAACACTGTAATATAATAGATTTTATATTATCCAAATTTGTTTTACTATAAGAATAAATGATGCATCTGTCTTTAAAGCCAATTCATTCAAATACTTCAAATACAAACATGTATTTAATTGTTTAAAATTAAACATTTCAGTTATTATCATGCATTATTTGTTACCGATTACGTTAAGTAGCTGGCATTTTGCAGTTATCAAAGTTTAGCAGGAATTTATTTAAAGAGCACCGGCGGTTAATCAGGCAAAGAGGTTAAGTGTGAGATCAAAGTCAACCAGGTGAACCACAGAAGTTTTGCTGACAAGAGGAGTATGCAGTTATACATTCTCCAAAACATCTGACGAATAGACTCTTAACTGTTCTTCACTAGAAATGACTTCTTCAATGAGAGAACTGTATTTTCCTCTCATCACAGTTGGTTTATCCACACTCCTAGCGTTAAACCGTACATGCAAACCTATTGTTAGCAGCCATGCATCACTGGTGAGAAATATTAGGCCAGACCAAAGCACCACAAAGCAGGGTTAGTATGAGAAAAGGAGGGGAAAGGATCAGGTTTAAGGTTGCCACATGAAGTCAATACAGACGGGGAACAGCAAGGACACGGAACTCCTTGACCTTTAGGTTTTCCAGGTCTTTCTCGTATTTCAGACGCAGCAATGTTGCATCCCCATCACGCTCTCGCAGATTCACTTCTTCAGTTAGTTCGGACAGCCGGGACACGAGTTTTTGGATCCGCACTTTGAGGGAAGTAGAGTTCGCCTCGCCGTCCGTTCCAGGTTCGACGACGTCCATAAGCTCTTCCATCTCTCCATTGAACCGTGCTGTTAAGTCCTTGCACTCCATCTCGTGCTTCTTCTTCAGGTTCTCCATGCACACGGTCAGAGAGTCGATCTCTTTCACGTTCTCCTCGGATCTCAGTCTCAGAGTCTCAGCAGTCTTGGCCACGTCCAGCCTCAGCTTTTCTGCTTCTTGCTCGTACGCCTCCTTTATTTCTCGCAGCTCCTTCTTATGCTTGGCCATCATGTCCTGAAGCTGTATGGCCTTCTCCAGAGAGTCTATCGGTTCACCTTCGATCTGAATGTGGGTTACGCCGGAGCTTGACATCCCCTGCTTCTCAGACTCAAGTTGTGCCCTCAAATCAGCACAGTTTGCACACGCAGACAGGTCTAACGGTCTTGTCCTTGGCAACATCTGAAGAACTACCAAGTACATGCATGCTATGTCCATTATTGCCTCACGAACATACTCCGAACAGGTTCTTTGAGAGCCACAGCTTGAAAGAGTCAAAGCCAATGACTGGAGTTCCTCATTAGCTTGTTCCCTAAGAGCAGACGCCGTTTGATTCAACACCACCACTTTCTTCTGAATGACTTCAGCGAGGGTCTTCATGACGCAGGGGTTGGCAGCATCATCCAGCAACCGATTCAAAACATTTGATTTCACCGTCTCTCCACTCAGTGCATTTCCACATCCAGCGCTTTTTGGATCACTTTGAGGTTCCCGGAGGTCAGAGAGCTTATTCATAAGCAGCAGCATTTTATTATCCACTAGCATACGTTCTACAACCTTCCTTAGGGTTTGCTCAACCTCTGAGCCTTTCTGACAGTCCTCTAAACCAGCTAAAACCTTATGTAGAATCATTCTCTCAAACATCTCCATCATTCCTCCCTGATTCTCATCCAACATGTTGGTGTCCACGTTGGATAAATCTGTCTTGCTGCCTATTACCAACACGTCAAGGAGATGATGAAGAGATTTAGACTTGCTCTTGAACTCTTCCACGACTTCCTCAATTGCACCTTCATTTGTCAACTCTTGGTGCCCAATCTCTGTTCCTGGTTCGCTACCAAACGTACCTGCCTTCTCTTTCAACATCCTAATTTCCTCCTGAGCATCTACAAGCATCTGACTACACATCCTTGCATTCTCCTCGTGTTTCATATTCTGAGACTGCAGTTCTCTACAGACCTCTTCAGCATTTTGAAGCTGCTTGTCCTTCTCTGAAAGCTCGGACTGAAGGACCTCCAACTGGCGTTTGAGGTCGCCTGTCTCCGACTCTAACTCTTTATCATCGCTTTCTGCCACCTGAAATCCAAGACCCCTAAGCGTTGCTTCTTTAAGTTGCAATCTTTTCTCTGTATCTTTTAAATTATTACCGAGTGTTTCCAATTTAACAAGAGCCTCTTGTAGCTTCTGTGACTTCTCATAGAGTTCTCGCTCGTACACATTTTTCTCAGAAGTCTTTTTGTTTTCTTGTTCCCGCTCCACGCTGGATTGTGGATACTGCTGACCGCTACGTAGTCTGCAAAGCTCTGTTTTCAGCCTGTCTATTTCTCGATCCGCTTCTCTCAACTGGTTCACAATTTCCTGATAGCGCTGGTTCAAAGCTATGTTTTCACTGGCGAGCAACTCCACCTGCTGCGACACATCCGGATGGTCTTCTCTGGAGCAACCTAATGCAAACGAACTGTCCATTTTCTGCCGGTGAACTCTTCCCAACATATCCTCCATGGTGACCAAACGAGCTTCATAGTCCCGAATACAGTCTCCAGCCTTCTCCAAGCTTTTCCTCACCGTCTCATTCTCAATCTCCTGTTGGTTCCTGAGGCTTTCCAACAGTTTCTGCGTCATTTCTCCTACTGACTCTCTTTCCTGTCCTTGGGAACTTTCTACCCAAATGCATTCACTATGCGAGTGCATGAGCTTTATCAGCTCTCTTAATGTCAGAGGCTCACTGGCATCTATCAAGCTCTCTAGCTCTCTGATCTTTCCCTCGCTATCCTGAAGCATAAAGCTGACCGTTTTTTGAATGGAGTTTGAGGGACAGACCTCGGAGGTGGAGGGTTTTTTGGTGTCAGAAAGGCAAGGTTCCTTTGTGGGCCAGTGCGAGAGAGAAAGGCCAAGCTGTGCCTGCATGTTGCGCTTTTTCAGTTCTTGCAGATGCAGGATTTCTTTGGTTTCCTGGTACTTCTTTGTTAAGCTCTGAGCTTGAGAACTAACCAGTTCAGTCCTCTTCATCTGGGGCTCTGTCTCAACACTCAAAGGGGACTCCAGCTTGGAAAAGGGGACCAGACAGTTGGTTAACAATCAGCACAGATGAACAACGCTAATCAATTTCTAGATTATAATTAACAGTGTTGAGGATTTGAGGTAAATGTACATTTTATTACAACAACTGTGTCGAATCAATCTATTAAAGGTTAAAGGGAGAGTAAATTCATTCAGCTTCTTTCATGGAATAAGGCGCATTAGAACGCTAGAAAAAAAAAATTAATTGCAAAAGGTTAGTAATTCGAAACAACGCATGCATATTAAGAGGTTAAAGAGTTGATTCATGGGGTAAGTAATGAAAAATTAGTGCTAGCTAAGAATGCCAGAACAGTTACATGCCATCCAGTTAAGCCTGCAGGCCTTTCGAGGAACAATTTAACCTAAACTACTGTGCAACCACTACTGTGTCTGTTTATAACAAACCTGAATGAATAAATACGTGACCGACAACCCTAGCTGGTGGAGATGAAAATGTGTCCTGGACAGATATTCAACATATAGAATCACCTTTTGTGGAACAACGCCATGATTAAGATAAAAATCCCCACACATTTGATTTTTAACTTTGCTATACTGAAAAGTTATATTGCAACAACAAATTAATGCCAAAACAAGTCAATAAAATAATTATTAAAGTCCGAATTAAGCTCAGAAGACAATGCAACAATATTTTGAACAAACACTAAACACACAAACACACACACACACACACAAACACACAGAAGCACTCTATAGCATATATGGAAGTAGTCAAGAATAAGGTTAAAATGAAATGAATAAATGTTAAATATGAATAAAACATATCATGCATATATGCCTTGAATAGGCATCTTTTCAAATGGCAAATGTTTATGTAGCACTATTCTGCAAAAGATGCATTTAAAATAATTTCCAACACCCTTAAAATACACTGATACTCAATGCTTTTGGGGAAAAAAAAATCTGGCACAAAGAACTTTTGAGTTCTTATTTTAATCTTTAAACATTCATCGCATAAATTAGTCACACTTTACTTTTATCCTTTAAATATAAATAATTATTAATTATTTCAAATGCATTAATTAGGCCTTGTAATGCACCGAACAAACAATGCATTGTATGATCTCATACATAACCCTAACCACAGAATACTAGAATACTTCTATATTCACTGTTACACCGTTAAAAAGTAAAAGCCGTGAGGAATATAAACCTTCAAATATTATAATAATGAATGGTAACAGTCATTTATGAATAACGCATTACAACATACACTATGAATACCTTTTTAATCCATTATACATAAAAGGTTTTAAGTGTTAATAAAATAATATAAAAAAAGTAAATGTTTTCGGGTAATTTAGAGAGTGTATCATTGAGTATGAATGTATTCAGAGCGCACTGTAAGTCTAAGTTCAGATTACTTCATGCCAATAATAGCATATTTATTAATTCATGTTCAGTTAATGTTAATCATTTCTATGTTGGCACATGCAATAGAGCTTGCATGAAACTGAAACATTTAATGTCATTTTGCTAGAACATGGCAAGAGGAATCTTAAGTGGAGGCAAAAGAGCTCTGTTCGTTTACATGCAACGGTCTCTAGACATGCAAAGCACGCGTTTGCAGCTTCGATGATAAAGATGGAAGCCATGTGTTTGTTGTTCTCCTAATAAAATGACACACATTGTTCAATCAAGCAATAGCTGAATATGCTACAAAAACCATGAAATAAATGTGGCCTACCGGTGAAATGTAACCAGCCCGGATCTGCTGTTCACGCTCCAGAGCGTTTTTGAGCTGACCCTCCAGCTCCAGCTTGTGCCGATTGGAGTCCATTAACTGCTGGTGGCAGCTCTCCAACTGAGCTTTCAGCTCTTCAACCTAACAATGTCCACAGCACAAAGAGTAGTTATGATCTGAAACAATATCAGATATCATTTTTCAGATTGTTTAAACAAGGGCTGCTGAACACATTATTTTGGTGTGATTAAAGAGAAAATAACCCCACGAGTCACTTCTGAATCAATCAGTTGTTTGGTTGACTCGGTCGAATGAATAATTTAATGAGTCACTGCCACCTAACACTAGCCTGGGCCCGCCCATACTTCCTGTGACGCTACATTCTATTTCGCGAGCAAAGTTAGTCTGGCAAAGCTGCCGTTTTAGAGCATATCCGTTCCCAAAAAAGTGGGAACCAATGAGAAACGAGCTTTGAGTTTGCATTTTCATTCAGGCAATACACTAATGATTCTTATGAACCGGCTTGGGACTCTTTTTAAAAATGACTTGTTTCAATGATTCAGAGTAGACGCTTTCTTTTGCGTGACAATAACTTTATGCACGGTGTGCCTTAAGACTGAACACTTTGCAGGATGTTTTCATTCAGTTAGAGCCGTTTTACACACTGCATGAAGCTCATTTTCAAAAAATCCCTAACAAGGGCACTTGGACTTGTCAATGGCGCTTGACAGCCCCAGTTTAAAGTAATAACTGTGCAATGCATTTTGAAGAACGTACCCCTTTTTTGTAGCCCTCAACGAGTTTTTCCAGCTCTGATGCGTCTCTGTTTTGATGGGTGGAGGGTAAAGGCACCCTCCTCTCCTCCCTGATGGGTGTCTTCTCCACCTGCTGCCAGCGCTGCTCAATCTCGTCCTCCACTTTCTGCTGCCGCTCCACCGATGGGGGCGGAGCATCTACTTGGACCACGCCCCCACTCTCAAAGTCCATCTTTGCGGCATCAGCGGGCGGATCGAAGGTGGAGCCAGTGACACTCTCGTACCTCTTCCGCCTCTCCTCCCTCCTTTTGTTTCTCTCGGTTAGCTCAGCCTGGAAGGTGTCGGCCTCGTGCGCTCTCTGCTGCGCCAGAGCTTGGGCGATAGGGCGAAACTCGGCCCAGTCAAATGTTTTGGACCGTCCTTCGCGCCTCCTTTCTCTTGCTCTGCTCTTCTTCATTCCACCTTCCCGCTCTACAGAGGCTTCGGAGGACGGGGAGTCCTGAGTGATGTCAGGCCGGGCGAGACTCTCAAACGGGCCGCAGGAAGCGTGCTCATCTGTCAGGCTGTTTCAAAACATTTTATATGCAAAACATAAATATTTTAAAAGAAAAAAAACATATTTTTGTGCTAAGGCATCATGTATGGCCACACACCTAGCAACATCTGGCGCAGTGGATGGCCGGACGTTTTTCATAACTGCTTGGATCCAGTTGCGGCGTATTCCTGCAGTCATTGCGGAGAGCGTGTGCAACCCCTCTTGAGTCTGGTGTGAGCACAAACAGATCTTCTGATTAATAACTTCTTCAAACTTTTAGAAAACAATATAAAAAAAAAACTTTCAAGTCAGGAACTGCACTATTTGTCCATACAGTGCTTGGATAATTCATTACAAGTCATCAGAACCTTGCAAATAAAATAAAATAAAACCTACATAAAATATAAAGTAAAAATCCTTAAAATAAATCTAAAAGTTAAAAGTAAAAAAAAAATTAAATAAAAGGCGTCCATGAAATATAAAGTCCATAAACCAAATCTGATAAAATATACTGTAATTAAATAAAATATAAAATAAAAGAGATTAAAAGTTAAAAATAAACTATAACATGAGGCACATTAAATGAAATAAAAATGTCCACAAAACAAAAAAAGTCCAAAAATAAAAACATTAAAAAAAAGTATGTAAGATAAAAAAAAAATTATTAAATTAAAAAGGCACATTTCTAATTAAAAATAAAATTTAAAACGTTTAATAAAAGTACATCAAAAATAAACTCAAAGTCTATAAAATAAAATATAAAATGAAAAATCCATAAAATACTTCATTAAAACAAATCCATATAATAAAATATAAAATACAAGTCCATAAAATTCAACGAATATAAAAATTAAGAGTTCACAAAAAATAAAAGGCAATTAAAAAAAAAAAAAAAAATACATAAAGTTCAAGAAAATATTAAATGAAATTAAGCTTTACACACACTTACATGAATCTGGAAGCCATAGTTCCGTTGAGCTTGATATTCTGTAACATTATAGCATGTACTGAGATCAATCTCTCCATCCAGATCAGACGCCTGTTAACGTGAGAGTGAGAGAAATGTTAATCAAATTAACATCTATATAACAAAAAAAATAAAAACCAGGAAAAACTAAATGCTATAGAAGCTTTGTGAATGACCTCTTCAGCAATAGAATCCTTGTAGTATCGTAGACTGTGATCCGTCAGCACAAACCAATACTTCTTCCACTGAAATGAAATAAAATGGCAAATGAGATAAGATGGAATATCTCAAATACAATACAGATACAAATGAAACTGATCATAGTAGAGCGAGCTCTTGGTCAGGGAGGATCCTGCATGTGTCTGATGTATGGACAGGCTGATTTTAAGACATTCATCCTTCTTTAAAGACCATGGTGATAAAGTTGAGAGGCTCTATCCTTTCAACTTTGTGACCTATTGCTGCAGCGCAATCAAAGTGTATCGTGCCCTTTAAAAGCATCAGTGCTTTGAGTCAGGGCCATTTGAGCTGAACAACTTTGATCCACAGCAGATCAGTTAGAGGTGATGCATTTAACTCTGTCTATATTCGATGCTGTGTGTTAACAATTTCACTGATAAAGTCTTTTCTGTTAAGCTACAGCTTGATAATATGTAAGAAAATTCCATCTCTATAAAATATAACTACATTACTTTTCATTTTATTATTGTGAATGAAGGTGCATCAACATATAATGCTATAATAACAAAACAAAATGAAATAATATTTCAAATATTGAATAAGTCTAATTAATATAAATTATTATTATTAAAATTACTAACAATAACTGTTTTATGATTATTATTATTATTATTATTATACAGAGCTTTATTATAATCAGAAAAATATTAATACAGAAAAAAAGTTCTAAAAACATATATTTGTAGGTAATTAAAAAGCACTAACTTCAGCAATATTTCCAATGCTTTTATCATTTTTATTCACCACTGCTTGTGAAAGCCCTGTGAATACTCAAAACACTGGCCAGCACATGGATTCGGTATTTAATTTCTACACACTACTGCGAGATCTAATCATTATTGTTGTTTATTGTTTACAGAGAAACATAAGCTCACCTGGCCCTGTTCATCGAGTTTCACCATCCACCCCTTCTTGAAGTTCAGCAGGTCTGGCTGTAATCCAAGAGGGAAACAATTGTAAATATAAACACAAGCAGTGGAGTTAGTGTCATGTTGTGTGATCACACAGATCTTCATGCATGAGCTGCACCAGTGCTGATCGATAGCATTTACTCACACCCTCGCCTGATTTCTACACACTTCAAGCCTTTTCTGCTCTTTGACACTCTTGGGTGAGAGAAAAAGATGCAAGCCAGGGTGTTTTTCTGGATTACTTGACTTGACAGTCACTTATTTCCAGTGACAGACAGGAGAAACACACTCCACATGCCAGTTCAGAGCATCTGTACTTCATAGCTCGCCGAGGAGCAACACAACAGGCATATTTGTGTGTTAAGAGTGCTGGAGAGAGCTCACACACACACACACACACACACACACAGACGTGAGAGCACAGGAACACACGGCTGGATGCAGGACGAGCTGAAGATGACCTGGGCAGGAGAGAGGAACACGCGACACCCCGAGGAATAGGACGTCCGAGGACTTACAACAATGAAGCACACAAATAGCACAGAGAAACAAGAGGGCGACCAGGATTAGTCTGGGTGGAGATACCAGCAGAAAGTCTACGGTTTAAAGGTCAAAGACAGATGATAAAGGAAAAAACTATTTATCTGTGTTTTCCATTTTCATGTTAAGTTTTAGTAATCTACATACTATTATAGTTATTAAAGTCTTGAATTTATTATATTTTTCATTTTAAAGTTTTGGTAATTTATACAGAATTATTCTTTTTATTTTTTTTGTTTTTTTTTTGTTTTTTACTTTCTATTTTAATTTAAGTTGGCCATTTTTAATATTAATATGTACTTATAAATTGTTATAAATATTACAGATTTATTATATTTTTTTGTAAATGTATTATATTAATTTAATATTTGTTTTTATATAAAGATTTTCAGTTTTTTAAAATTATATATATATATATATATATATATATATATATACATACATAAATATGTTTATTTTATGGTTTAGATTTAGTTAACTATAATAAACTTTATTTAACATTTTACAACATCAACTTTGCTTTGAAAGGTCCTGCTATATGATAATTATTTTGTTTGTTGTTGTTTTTTGCGGTTTATAAACAATTTATAACAATGATTGAAATAATTTATTTAAAACAAAGCTGTCCATTTAAAAAAGGACACCAGATGACATCACTAGCCTGTGTAAAAGATTGAAAAGCAGCACTGAGTGATTTCTGGACAGCGGTGATCTCCATCTAATACTAAAAATGTTCTTTATATCATGCTGACTAAAATATTCCAAAACAGTAGTCCATCTTTTCCTTCAAATCATGCCAAATCCTGCTGCTGCTCTCTTTAACCTTTGAACTTCAGGAGAACAACAGAGCCATTGTGGAGGATTTGGCAGCGGTTCACCTCACCCACCATGTTCACCGATTCTAATGGAAATGCCTTATGACTGTCCAGCATCTGTGCTGAGAGAAAACAGAGGGATGGATCTGTCTTACTGTCATGACTGATTCGGTGGTCCTGCGGTCCAGTGATTTGGCTCGTCTCAGAGGCGGCAGGGTGGAGTGATGGAAGTCTAAACCCTGGGCCGGGTCCATCTTCTGCTCCTGAATGTGTGAAAGAAACAGTTGTTTTAGTGCAGATAAGGCAACATCACTATTGCTTACCGGATGCTCGCAAACAAGTCAACCAATCAATTAGAAAAGCTGAAGTTATCTGCTGATAACTAACAGCCAGTAAATTATATTTTCATGTGGTCTGAAACTAATAGTATTCAAATGCTATACACTAGCGTTCACAAGTTTGACGTCAGTAAGATTTTTTTTTTTAACTGTTTATGAACAAAGTGTCTTTTGCTCACGAAGGCTGCAATTATTTGATCGGAAATAAATATATATTCTCTTTTTTAAAGCCATTCCAGCAACAAGGCTCTTTTCATTTGATTGCAAATACAGTACAATATTATTCATTTGTTCACTTTCTAAAGCCATTCCAGCATCAAGGCTATTGTCAGGGCAATCTCTGAATAAAATAAACTATTAACAAAAATTAACAAAGTTATGAAAGACATTGCAGATGTACACAACAATAAAAAAAAAAAGGTTAAATATTTTAATTCAAAACAACTGCTTTCTATGTGAATATATTGCAATACATAATTTATTGCTGTGATCAAATCAAATTATCAATGATCAAATTACTTTCACTGTTAAAAACGGTTGTGCTGTTTCATATTTTTGTGAAACCTATGAAACATTTTTATTTTTCAGAATTGTTTGAGAAATAGAGAGTTGAAAATTATTTTAAATATTTAATAATAATAACATGAAATATAATATATAATATATGATATGAAAACTCTTTACTGTGAACTGTGCTATGTGATTAATGCTTTAATGCAGCCTTGCTGAATAAAAGCATTAATATATAAAACAAAAATCTTTTGAAAAACAAAACATTTTCATGGGATCACACTTCCTCATTAAAATTATGGTCAACTTAAGGTAAACTAAGTATAAAAATAGAAATGCGAAATGAGTGTGGATTATACAATTTCCAATATATAACCAACACCAGATGGGTCGTAATAAAGGACAATGAATGATAAAATGCGTCCATACAGATTGCCTATTTATTAAAGGATTGCATCAAATGTTAAAGTTTCATTCAAGAGTATTGTGGACTTGTTTATCCATCCGCTGAAGATGTTTTGCCTGATGTCTGAGCAGCTTGTTTGGATCGAGATGCATAATTAGGTCCGTCTGCTGTAGAATAATATCAATCCTTGACAATCCAGTCTGAGGACCACTGACCTCCACAGCAGAGAGGCTTCATAAACAGCTCAGCTGCTTTCAGAATGAGGCAGAAAACACGTCAAAGCCCTGGACTGACCTTGAAAGCAGCACAAACAATAACAATCTTCAGCCTGAGAAGCTCTCAGCCTCATCTTAGATTCAACTTGTGCCTTGGTTACACTGACAGATGCTTCTGCTTGCAAAAATAATCCTTGTTATTTTTCAGAGCACTTACGAAACAAACGCCGTTTGCGCTCCTTCAATCACACACACGTAAAAGCCTACGCAGCAAATGGACGATACTATCAGTAAAGAATGCCACAAAAACAAAAGGGTTGATCGAAATCTCTTACGCTCACATTGTTGAGAAACCAGCAATCTTTGCACTGAACCAGCGTAAGCGGAAACAGACAATGAAAGTGAACTTATACTAGCACGACTAGTAGGCGTGTATGTGAGTAAAATAAGTCTGGATAAACAAGGTCAGGATGAAATTAGGGCTGGACACGTTTTCGGATTTCTTTAAATTATTCGTACGTAATGTTTTGGCCTTTTCCTTTAAAATTACCATATGCTACAATTAATAGCTATTAAAAACATGCAGGTTGCCGGAATGATTACAGACAACAGGAGCATGCTCAGTTGACACTGAAAGACAACAAGCCTCACACCGGTTTCAGACTGCATGCGCAGACAGAGACAGAGCAGCACACACCTGTTGTGATTTCATACCGCCAGCGTTTGTCACACCCAGCTAAAACACGGCTTGTACTCCAGTAGGCTACAGACGAGTATCTTCATTTCCAGCAATTATTTGAAGCATGCTCTGTGACGCGACCGTGTTCCCCTCCCCACTGTCCCACGCTCATATGTAAATAACATGCTATATTATAGTTTACACAATAAACTTGGACGTGACATGTGGCCAGGTTTGGTTTCTCACAGTGGGAATTTGTGCTCAACGTTTAACCCATCCAAGTGCACACACACACACAGCATGAACACACACCTGGAGCACAGGGCAGCCATTGCCCACGACCTTCGGGTTACAAGTCCAACTCCCTATCCATTAGGCCACGACTGAAATATACATATTTCCTTTTTTTTGTAGGTGTGCGTATTTTACCGTTTAGTAATTATCGATGTGAATTGATGCGAGACTGTGAGATCCAAGGCAAATTTCAGAATTCAAACAATAAAGTGTAATTGAATTGAATAATTGAATTGAAAAAGTAATCTTAAAGCTTACAAACACCTCTAGTTCTTTTAATTTAACAGACCTTTGAGGTTTGAGCAAAAACGTGTCCAAGTAATGCGTTTTTGTGCATTTTAACTTTTTGTTTGGTGAATGTGAAAAACGAAACCCATCAATTACATGATTTTATGGTGAAATTTGCTATTTTCCATATTAATCGAGTCAATTTAGACCAAGAACAATGCACCGTGACTTTAATTCAGCATAAGCGGTGCAGCAAAAATAGATTCTGTGCCAAAATGATTGCTGTGCAGTGAATGCTCTGATCTGTTAACATGGGCACTGAAAAAAACACACACGCTGCTTATGTGTGCAGTGTGAAAACGGCGCTACTCTGTAAGCTAATAAGTTGATATATTCATTAGGGGTGCAACGGATCGCGGTTGATCGGCCCACGGTTCGGAACGCACGTGATCCGCGGATTAACTCATTTTTTTAACTTTTAGATTAATAAAAAAATTTTAACAA
>JAUMHP010000062.1:236603-248170 GCA_032361065.1 Enteromius trimaculatus
GGTTTCCGTAGAGAGTTCTGTGCGTACTCGGCCCATAGAAGGTAGTCGCTCCAGTCTTGTTGATTACTGTGGCAATAAGTGCGTAGGAAACGGGATAACTCCTGGTTGAGTCGCTCCACCTGGCCGTTAGACTGTGGGTGATACCCGGAGGTGAGGCTGATGTTAATGTTCAGTTGAGTGCAGAAAGCACTCCATACGCGGGAGGTGAACTGGGGCCCCCGGTCTGAAACGATGTCCTCGGGCAGGCCGTAGAAGCGGAATACTTGGTGCAAGAGAGCCTGAGCGGTTTCCCATGCGGACGGGAGTCCGGGGGGGGAACTAGTATTCGGGAGAGAGTTCCCGCTGCTGTGGATCGGGAGGAGCCACAGAGGCGCCGTCTGTGACACTATCTATCTATCTATAAACATAAAATCCTTATAATTAGTAGAAATATCAAATCACTTTACAAAAAGGTCGTAGTTAATACATTAACTAATATTAACTGGCAATTGTTACAGAATTAATTCATCTTTTGGTAATGTTAATATTGTTAGTTTATGTCATTTTCGTTAAATAAACAGATACAGCCTTTGATTTTGATAGTAGATGTTTATATTGTTATTTGATATTGATATTGTATTGTAAAGTAAAAGAAAAGGAAAGAAGAAAAAAAGAAGAAAAAAGAAAGAAAGCATTTTTTAAACATCTACAGCTAGTCCAAAAGAAAAAAACCCCAGCTGTTTCGCTGAATGAGTAATGGATATGGATATAGGTCAGTAGGTTTAGAGGTGTGTCCAATAACTGATAGACAGAATACTCTAATTAAATCAGATCACCTGTCAAAAAGTTTATGACAATACATATGTGATGAAAGCAAGAGGTTTTTTAGCTGCTATTCAGGTTACAGCATCCCCTGACATGAATGAATTTTAAAAAGCAAACAAGCTTTTTTGATAGTCATCATCATTTATTTAGTCATGGAGGCAAAAACAAGGCTTACACACTTCAGTAGCTGAATATTCACACTGCGATGGATTTTGGATGAAGCAAACCCAACTAACAGGGAATGCTGACGTTATAACAAAAAACATTTTTAAAGTAATGTTTACAGATTGTTCTTATAACATAATTAATATTGGTTATGTTCTCATGGCTGGGAGGAAACATTCTTGGTTATGATGTTATCTGTCATAATATCAAAGCGATATAATGCAATGCTCCTGTAATGTCTGAATAATCCATAAAAACATACGCTGAGACAACATTCCAAAGTAACGTTTTATACAAATTATAGTATAAAATGTTCCTCCAACATTCGCATAACCAAATTTTTGAACATTTAAAAAACATTCAGAAATAACATTCATAACAGCTCCAAAATGAGAGAATGGAATGTTCTTCCAACGTTTAAAGCCCATAAAAGCGTTCTTTCAATGTTGCAGATTAGTGTTTTAAATGTTTAAATGTAACATTCTCGTAACGTTTTGGGATGTTCATGTAACGTTCATAAATGCAACATTCTTTCTACATAAAAAACGGACGTTCAAGCGTTTAAAAAGCATTTAGTTAATGAACGTTAATGAAACGTTCTTTGCCGTTTGCTGGTCTGATATGAAAAAAGCCGCATCCTTACCGACAAGGTCGACGTTCTGCTCGCAGGAGAACCAGATGCCGGTGTGGAACTTCCTCAGAACAAACTTATCCTCGCCGGTTTCCCAGATATACTGAACCAGCCGGCTGTCGTTGATGTTCGAGCTGTTGTATCTAATGCAGTGCGTCTGTTTGACGGTGACCGGTCCGGTGCAGAAGGGCTTGACAACTTTCCGGTTCCCCTCGCACCAGTAGCTGGTGGTCAGCGCGGATATGGCGAGGATAAGCGCGAGGAAGTTCAAGGTGAGCGCGAGCGAGGCTCTCCGTCGCCGGTCCATCCCAATGATGATGAACACGGATCCCGTCTGGTGTTTAAGTCCGATGGTTTGTCATGTGCTTCTTCCCTCGCTGCTCTCACAGAGTTCTGCACGCTGAGCTCCTGCGCGCTTCATTTCTCATGTGATGTCAGACACACAATGAAAGCGCGAGGTCACAGCGCCCAGTCAGATATTACCCGTCAAATATGCAAATCAGCATGGATCCAGTGCTCACAGAGAACCCTGGCAACATCTGGAGCTGACACGACTCGGTGGACTATAACAAGTGTTTGCTATTATCTCTGGCGTTGTTTAGGGCGTAATTTTCAGGTTTAGGCTAGAAAAACGTTGTGGGAATGTTGTTTTGAGATGTTTCTAAAACCCTCAGTTTAGGACGATGATTGCGGTATTTACTGGTAGCAAAAACTTTCTATTTTCAGCGTTAATACGGACATTAAAAATGGCATTTTTGTGATGTTATTTAAACGTTTATTCTTAATATAAAGTTTTATCTCAACATTATTAGAACATTCGAGTACAAATAGCATGAGAATGTTGATCTCAGAACATTTTCTCAACGTAATAAGAACATGTAGGCTATCAAATGTTAATAAAGTTATGAGAATGCCTACTTTAGAAATGTTTTGGCTTAACATAACAAAAAAAAAAAAAAACATGTTATGAAAACATTCCTTGTCAGCTGGTAATGCACTCCATTATTTCAGTCTGTACACACTGCAAGTGACAAAAACAAAATAGACTAAAGAGGTGAAAAATGTTTGACTTTGAATCAATCTGTTATTTGTAGTATTTCCCCTTGTAGTCTCTCAATATGGGTCAATGCTGTCAGATACAAAAGCTGCGTGTCTGATGTCAAATTATTGACAAATCTTCTGTTCGCTTTCATGAATGAATCAGTTGAGATTTCAGCGTGGTTTCTGATTTTATCTCCGTGTCACCTCAGTCATATTCTATACATGACACATTAAACGCAGTAGCCATTTTATTTGGCTGGTGTTGCAGGCTGCTAGCAGGACCTAAACAAAAGTAGATCGATTTTTCACAGAATCCCGAGCAACTCTCCATGGCAAAGTTCATATATTATGGTTGTGACAGAAAACACAAACACAATTACTTGCCTAGCCTATTAAATCTTGTTTCAAAATAAAATGTAGATTACAAAAAAAACCGTAATCTCACCAGAGTCTGTGTGATGTTGTTGAATGCATAGCAGGTGAACGTTATGCATGGTGGTTTAAGGTTTTGCAAATAAAAATGTAATGCAATTTGTATAAAATAAAGCAAAGAATAAACTTAAATATTTAATTACAGTCCAATTATAGAAACGTAGTCCAATAATCCTTAGTTACAGCTTAAACATTTTTGACCGTGTGAACCAAAAAGCTTTTAGCATTGTCACTGTATTCTTACAATAGACAGCCGCAGCTAGTAGCTTGCGGTGTAAAATTAAGGACAAAAGTACAATTTATAAATAGCAACCATTTCAAATGGAAAATGTTGCCCCTTTTTCCTCTCAGAAAACCATATTTCGTGTCTGTTGAGTGCTTCTGGAGATGTTGATGAACTCATATCAGAGGAATCAGGACATGAGGAGCATCAGGATGAATCTACATGAAGTACCCAAGTACAATAGTAGAATATAAAAGTAATGCAAATTTCAGTAAAATCAAGAGCTTTATACCGCATCTGACTCATTTTAAAGTGCAAACATTGCCATTTTCCAATAATATTCCCCTTTAAATGGCTCATTTAGTGTCTGTTGAATGCTTCTGGAGATGTTGTTGAATTCACACTAGGTCAGTCATGGAAGGCGAAGCATCAGGATGAATCTTTGTAAAGTAAGGACTTGAGGTTTAAAACGCCCCTATTATGGATTTTTGAAAATTACTTTTCATGCAAAGCACTAAGTGAATGAAAACATCCTACAAAGTTTTACATCTGAAAGTGCACTGTATATTAAAGTCTGAATCTGTCCCGTCTGATTGCCTGCACCACTGTGAGGTATTGTTCTGTTCCTGCGTTGTCTTGTGTTTCTGTCTGTTGTTCTGGTCATGGACTCCATTTCGCATCATGCTGTTTTTTTCATTAGTGTCTACTTGGTTTAGCTGTGTTTCATTTTTAAGTCCTGGACTTCTATTGTCGGGGTGAGCTGTTGTAAGTGTCACCTCAAATGTTTTTTATGACTCTTTCTTGGTTCTGTCTTGTATTTTGGATTTATGTCACTGTGGATTATTATTAAAAGATCTTAACCTCCACTTGGACCCGCTGTATGCTCAAATGTAACAGAACAGCTGTTTTGAATTGGTCTGAATGGCAATGCAAATTTATTCCTTTGTGTTAGGCGGAAAAAAATAAATCTGTCATAATTTTTTCTGCTATTTCTGATTATTTTGCACAGTGGAAACGCTGGTGTTTTCCAAACTGCTGGTTTGTGGGATGGTGTTTGAGCGCAGGTTCTCATGAAGGCCGTTGTGGAAAACAAACTGCTTCATTTGCCACCTAATTCATTTCTCTGTGTTGGATAAGAGGCTGGGCTGATCAATATTAGTGACAGAGCGCTGAAGGATCTGAAACACCCCGGTGTCCACTGGACGTCTCTGGAGAATGAATTCAGCGTCACGTTGGTGGAGCTCACAAGTCCTTGTCCTGACAAGCTGATACCCAAGGGCAGAAAACGTACGCCGACGTGTAACAGATGCGTCACGCTTTGCTCACACGGTGTCCATGCAGTGAAGAGCTTGATTCTGAGTTCAAGACTCTCCAAATATCCTACATTTTTTAAAGTCAGGTTTGAGTAAAGCAAGGCTTGTGCTGTGCAGTTGTTCGCTGTATGTACAGTTGTTGCTGGAAACATAACTGTGCTTTATTATTACCATCATTAGGTTGATGTATCTGTGGCCTAGAGTGCACTAGGCCAGGAATTATCAACAAGAAGAATGTTCCAGTTAGATTACGGCTTACCTGACCCTTGGGAAATCACCGTGGACCCATCATATGTGGATATGGGGAAAGCTGGGAAGGTTTACACACTCACATACATACACATGTGTCATGAGGATCAATATTTTAAAGAGAACACATCTCAAGCGACTGAACGAGACTGAGCATTAATGAATGGTAACTCTTCATCAATCAAATAAAATGACTTGAGGGTGTCAAAGGGACAGTTGTTTGCTTAATTAGGTGCAGCTTAGCCATTTACAGAGGATCGTTTATAAAAATGCTAAGTAGTGAACTTCTGAATGCTTTTACTTTATTACTATGTCGACAGCATTATCCTGCAGTATATACTAATGCAGTGCAGTACACTAAAAATGGAAATAACCAATAAGTCAACATGTTTTTCTTTCATTATTTTACTGTACCTTGTTAAAACACAATTAGACTGTAACTTGTACAGCCAAATGATTAAGTTGCATATAAAGTTAAAAAAAAACTCTTATGTTCACCCACTCTTTTTATGTCTATTAAATCGTTCTGGGATGTTTTTGAGCAGGTGAAATATAGAAAGATCAACAGAGGATATAAAATCATTAAAATAATGGTTATATTTTTGTTAATATTTAATTTAAGACAAGGGCTTGAAAAAAAAATCTTCCAAAAATAAACATTCTGTACTTTAATTTCGCAATACATCTTTGGTTAATGCTCAAAGTTATCTTATGTTTAACCTGACATGTGCTTCTCTATTGAATGTCCAGGTAGATAAAACTTAGAAGATTCAGAAAGGTCACGAAGGTGTTGTAAAAGAAATCCATATTAAACATTTTAATCGAAGTTTAACAACAGATATAGACCTCATGTTGTGTTCTGGTCATTTTTACCCAGAGAGGATTCCCATTTCCCCAAAAATTCTAGTTAACGTTCTCACATTAGTATAAACTCACTGATTTTGCACATACCTGTACAAGGCATAACATCTTCACAAAATGTAACCAATTTGCCAATTTTTTAAGTTTTTTTTCTCAAGTGTGCACTTCCCATAGAAAAAAAAGACTATACAATTGTCTGCAAGTGCCTCGTTATGTTAACCTGGGCCCGCCCGTACTTCCTTTGACGCTACATTCTTTTCGCGAGCAAAGTTAGTCTGGCCAGGCTGCTGTTTTAGAGCATTTCAGTCCCCAAAAAAGTGGGAACCAACGAGAAGCGAGGTTCCGCCGCTACGCATACGTCATCGGAATGGGTGGTCTGATTGTTTGTAGCTTCGTCCAGTAGTATACAGACGCATCTGATGGATGCAGGTTAAGCCCGCCTCCAAGAAGGCGGGTAGTAAGGTAGCTTGGCCAGACTAAGCTCCTATGAGTTTTATAGTCGCGGAAGCCAGACTATCATTATGCTATATTGTCAGCAAATACCAAGCATATAAACTCTTCAGCATCTGAGTGAGGGAAAAAAAAAAATTTGTGGATAATTTTGGCAATACTGAGTGTTCAAAAACTCGGGTATATGAGCTCAGATCAATCAGTCCTACAATCAAACAGTTCCATAGAGAAAAACTAAATCTGTGTTGCCTGAATAGAAAACAAGTTGATAAAAAGACTAAATGGAAGATTTGGTTATAAAATAGCATACTGAGAGATTTACTAAAAGACCAGTCATTTTAGGTAACACTAGCAATATTTTCAGCACAAGGTTTTATTTTTTAAGTTGAGTCAAATTAACTTGAGGTTGTTTTCCAGTGCAGCACTGTCTCCAGTGTTTGTGTGCTGCATCATAACAAGTCAGCATCTCTGAGGAACGAGAACGTTGGATGGCAGATTTCTGGGAGATAACAGACGCTATTTTGATGATAAATCTTCAAAAAAAAAAAAAAAAAAGAAGCAACACTTTCTTACCCTCCTAAAAAGACTTGTTTGTGTTGTCTTGAATGCTTGAGGGAATGCAGACAGAGCCGAACAACATTAGCACAACTGAGTTGCAGCAGCTATGTCTTTAATTGTCCGCCAAAGTTGGGTCTCAGACTGGTTATAAGCACAGCGGCTGCATTTGCTGACAACACACACACATTTCTCTGTTCCGGGGAGATGAGGTGGAGGTCAGAGTGTCTTTGTGTCCTCTATTCTAGCATTAGCTCCCATGTCCAGCGCTTTTCTGATGAGCTGCAGTCGCTGGAGATGATGCCGCACACCTGCTCTCAGCGTCCTTCAGTGTACCTCAAGGTCAAATAAGGCTGGGTATATATCACAACAGAACAATACGGATTCTCGGATCACTGCTTGGGGAAAAAGACCTGCTTCCATAGTGAATTTTTATCAGGAAAAAAACCCCTGTATTGTGTAATTGCTTCTACTGCAATATCTGCGCTAAAGCTCTGATTAACTGTGTCCCCTAAAGGCAAAAGTGCATTATTTACTCGTTAACTTTGACAATAATGGAGACATTTCATGCTCCTAGTTGTGTCTCCTTCACAGCAAGCCATGGAGCTCATTATTATGTCCCGCTATCATAGAAGCTCATTACAATAAGTATGCCATTTATCAATCTTCTGTGGTGAGTTACAATTACAAGATGGCCTCGGAGAATATGATCAAACTGAATTAAGGCTTGGATGGGACTGTTATTGTATACCGCCACGCAACCGAAATGGCTTAAGGTTACTAATCTGAATATGATTTATGAGTCACCACAGCGAAGCATGAGGACGTTTGTTTGTTTTTAAAGCATGGCCCTGTAAAGTTTGAAATGGATGAACCTCTGCTCAGAGAGGATGGAAAAGATTTCTTACATTACAGCGGGCCACAGGTGGCTGAAAAGACTTGCCAATCAGTTTACAGATATTATTCCAGTGGGAATGAAAAGACTTCGCCGTATCAAGGTACATTGAAGTTCTGGATGTGATAAAAATCACAGAGAAATGCATGTGTGCAATGACGCATCAGAACACTTGCGAGTGTTTTTAAATAATGATCGCTACTGCACAAAAGCTTTTCGAAAGAAATTATTTATTAATTTAGGATGCATTACATAGTTTAACAGTGACAGTAAAGACAACCATAATTTTTTCAATATCGAACGTTTTTTTGAACTTTCTGTTTATCAATGAATACTAAAAAAAAAAAAATGTATCACACTACAAAAAAAAAAAAAAAGAAAAAAATGGTAACACTTTATTTTGATGGTCCCTTTTGAACAATCTGTTGACAATAAGTAGTTTTGCCCTTTCATGTCAACTAACTCTCATTAGAATATTAGTACACTCTCTAATTAATATCTGCTAACTCTTTATTGCGATGGTCTTCCAAAAGACGCTCTACTTACTATAAATAATTTTGCAAGTACATATCAACTTATTCTAACCCTAACCCTACCAGTCTACTAATACTCTGCTAGTACTCGATTGAGAGTTAGTAGATATGTAGGTGCAATGTTACTTATAATCAACAGAATATGTTAAAGGGACCATCAAAATAAAGTGAAACCAAAAAGATGTTTTCAACATTGATTATAATCAGACGTTTTTCTTAAACAGCAAAACAGCATATTTGAATCATTTCAGGATCATGTGACACTGAAGACTGGAGAAATGATGCTGAAAATAACATATATTATTATGATTTTAACATATATTCACATAGAAAACATTTATTTTAAATTGTAAAATGATTTCAGAATTTTACTGTATTTTCGATCAAATAAATGAAGCTTTGTTGAGCAGAAAAGACTTATTCCAGAGAAAAAAAACATACCAAGTCATTGCCCCATTTTTTGCATTATAGTCGGACAACATTTGTTCTCAAAAATATCAAAATATACTTAAATATAGAAACATCTTTTATCCAAAGCAACTTAAAGTGCATTTGAGCTTTTGCCAATATGTGTCGTATCTTAACATCAGGCTCCTTCAGAAATGTCTCCGTTC
Organism: Enteromius trimaculatus; assembly: GCA_032361065.1. Taxonomy (NCBI): domain Eukaryota; kingdom Metazoa; phylum Chordata; class Actinopteri; order Cypriniformes; family Cyprinidae; genus Enteromius; species Enteromius trimaculatus. The sequence continues at coordinate 245,370 of JAUMHP010000062.1, forward strand.
AATCGTGTCAGGAACTCATTTTCAAAAGAGACCTTTGCTACTAAAGGCAGCATGTCAGACTGACATATCTGGGCTAAAGTTTGATTTAGTAAATAGGTGCCATTCTCTGACAGCCAAACTCTACTGGTGAGAAATAGCCAGTGCTGTGAAGATCATGAAGTTAGTAAGTGATCTGAATATTGTTGCATATTCTCACATTTCCTAAGGTTTTTTAGCGTTGATCCTGCTTAATAGCTAATTTCATCCAGTTGTTGGCAATATAGATGACAATAAGGCATGTTTTTAAGTAAATTGGAATTGCAAAGGTATCTTCCCCATGAGAACGATTTGGTTAGATGTGCTCTGCAGAGTCGCTGACTAAAACAAATAAAATCTCACTTAATTTCAAACGTCATTAAAATAAGACAATATAGGCTTAATTAAACATCAATAAATATTTACTTCATCTTGTTTGCAGTGCCTCTCTTTCACAATGAAATGATCATTCAAAGTATCAGCATGAGTCACAACAAACCGCGCTCATGAATAATAGGGTTAAAGAGCTTAATGTTAGCCCTTGGCAAAGGTATACTCCATGTAAGTCAAGCTGGATTAAGGACTGGGCAGAGAAAATAAATAATGCATGCTAGCGGTGAAGGAGAGCAGTCAGTGCGCTGGACAGATGAGCTCAAGAGCGGCAGAGACAACTAAAGATGGATCGCAGAAGAGCCAATGTGATAAAGACGCCTGCAGCAGAAAGCAATCACAGTGGACTGTCAAAACTCTGTGATTAGGCAAGGTTTCAAACCTGGAAATGAGCAACCAATGTTTTATATTTGAGCTAGATGATAATAGATGTCATATTATTAAAGGTGATATTCTTGATACTGCTTGGAAAATAGATAGGCGCCATGCTGCAGGAGGATGATTTAAAACTCATAGCCCTGTATATAAAAAGTGACTGGATGTTTTTTAAAGGAATAACATTTAAAACAGAGGCAGACTATTAACCAATAGTGATGTATTTGGGATCTTAACAGTTTACTTTGAACACAAAGGTATAACAAATCAAAGACTTAATTAGTGATGATGAGTGATCAGTGTAATTTCACGTACATTTGGAGGTATGGCTATTGTCACGCCATCGAGCTGTGTTGAACCACACACAGCCGATCCTTCACTAGAAACCACACCTTCAAGTTCAACTGATCCCAGCACAGTCACGTACAGTATGCACGACCACAGTCACCTGATTTCTAATTGCCTCCACCTGTAGTCTCCCTCATCAAGCGGCTTTTTAAGCTCACCTCACCTTCAACACGACGGCTGTGATCAAGGTAACTCTGAAAGCTGACCATTGAATCAAGTTTATGTTCCATGTGACCGCTGTTAACGTGAGATCGCTACCAGCTTGCCTACGGTGGAATTGCCCACGCATCTACACCTACCTGGATTCACTTACCCGGATTTGCACTCACCTTCACTACGAATCCTGAGATCCTCACCGCACAGTTCACCCAGCCACATGTTAAAGCAATGACTTACCTGTGTATACTCATCTTCCTGGTTTGCCTGTCTTCACAGACCGCCTCCACGAAATCCAGTAGTGCCACGGATTCATCTGCACAGGAAAGGAGTGTGCATTAATCTCATGGATGTTGATCGGATTTACTGTTCCGAGGAATCATATCAACTCACCTGTGCTCCAAACAGGGCTTAAGACTATTCCTGGATTGAAATAAATGATAGAGCTGTCTAAACTGAAAAAAAGCTTGCACAGACATCTTAAAATACAGCAGTGCCATTGTTTGGTCTTAAATTGCACACAAGTAATGCTTTTTTCTAAGGCAAGTTTGAAGTTAAATGTCAGAATTTAAAGGAATAGTGCACCCAAAAATTCTGGAGAGTGTAACTTCTATAGTAGGAAATAAAAAATACTATGGGAGTCAATGGTGACCAAAAACAGCCTGGTTACAAACTTTTGTCAAATTATCTTACTTTGTGTTCGGAAGAACAAAGAAATTCATAGAGATTTGAAACTCCTCAAGGGTGAGTAAATGATGACAGAATTTTCATTTTTGGGTGAACTATTCCTTTAACAAAGGTCTAACCCTATTCAAGAAGCCGCCCTTAAAAGTTAGTGTTTTTAGTCTGTTGTCCACAAGTTAATATGATTCTTTAGGGTTTTAATGAAAAGTTTGTAATATAGTTTGTTTAAAAATTTCTCAAAGATAGTGTAAAAAATGCTAATTTTCCCCTGTCAAAAACAGCTCTTTAGAGATCACTCTGTTCTGTGTACTTTCCCTTTAAATCTTCACAAGCCCCACTGGCCCCGCCCCTCTTTTCAGAGGATCTTTGGCCCCATTTACACTGCAGGTCTTGATGTTCAATTCTGATTTGTTGCCTAAATCTGATTTTTTTGGTTGTACGTTTACACGTTTTTTTAAATGTGACCCATATCTGATCTGACGCGTTTACACTTGCCATACGATCTGAAGAATCACGCATGCGTTGTTGTCATTTACTGCCTCCATACGTGCTTCTTCTTGAGAATAATAGCGTACTTGACCAGTGCTGACCGAATGAGTCACAATTAGAAATTATAGAAATTTGTTAATTTTATTTCCATATTCACCGTTAATGATTTGTTGTAATCTGAAAAAAAAAAAATGTCTGACTTACAGCCGTTTGAGGTTGAGTAAGCAAATATTATGATAATTATTAAAGTTACCCTGTTGTTCTATTTATAATTACTACATTAATAATCACAATATCGCTATTTTTTATTTTATCTGTAGACTACTATAAATAAGAAGAGTATC
>JAUMHP010000062.1:248270-260008 GCA_032361065.1 Enteromius trimaculatus
ATTGTAGGGTGGTTGTGTACACACACTCCCAACACACATTTCAGTCCAAACAGCTTGAAAAAGTGCATGTAGCACCGGATGACCCCTTTAACGCTGACATTAAAACCATCCCCTCATGTTATTTCAGTTTGCGGTGTATTGTTCATTTTGTGGGTCATACCTATAAAGTTTTACTACTCACGAGAACTTCCCACAATAGCCGTTTATGCAGACCAACTGCCCCCTAGTGGTCGGGAACATTTCCTTGTGTTGTGGCTTAATGTCGTTATGTTGTAAGCTCGTGTTGGCTTTTCTTAAATTTCATTGTGTTGTAAGCTTATGCTTGCTTTTTTAATTTTGTTTGTTGGGCACCAATGTTAAAAACAGAATATTTTTATGAATTCATACATTTTATGTTTCAGGAGTCTTTGATAAATAGAGAGTTTAAAAGAACAGCATTTCCTTGAAATAACAAATAACTTTTGTAACATTATAAATGTCTTTACTATCACTTTTGATCAGTTTAATGCACCCTTGACTAATAAAATTGTTACAAAATCTCCAAACCTTTGAACAGTAGTATATTTTATATCTTGTTGGAACTCAACTAGCCTGAATATGTGAGACATTTGGTTTCTGCAGTTACGTTTGCATAACAGTTGCTTTTTGAATAAATCTCTGTCTGAAGCACAAGCTCCATTCATTGCCACAATAGAAACCCATAAAACAAAACTCAGAAACCATATCAATCCAAAAAACACTAACCCGATGTGTTTAAACATTTTCTTCCCCATTATAGCCTGCTGAGAACTAGAATTTGTTTTGTTTCTGTTAATGCAACAAAAATAATTTCTTTAGCCTACTCCCAACACAAATGGTTAAAGTGAATGTTTATTTCACAAATGCATAAAAAAAGAAATTAAGTTGACTAAATGTGGCAGAACTGTGTGGCATTTTAATTAAATAAATTGAACAAGCTGCAAAACATCTTTCGAGACCCTTAAGAAGAGCCCTGAATACTAATGAGATGACTGTCTAAATCCCACTGTGACTGGAGAGGAATATATGTAAAAGTGGCTGATGTGTGTAATATACATAAAGCTTTCCTTCATTTCTGAGGTTCAGTTCACACTTTAAATTGGCTGGTGACAAAGCCGCTCATCTGAAACTTGACAAAAGAGACTTTATGTGGGTCAAGATCAAGAGCGGATGCTGGAGGCTCTCGATGAGGAAAACTCAGACAGAAGCAAAGACACACCAGAGATGTCTCAGCCATTGATCTCACAGGAACTAGCCACTGACAGACGGCAGAAAGCGTCGCGAGTCATGAGATATTAAAACCGTGAGTCAAATCAGTCAAACCCGTCGTAACAAGTGTTGAGAAGCAGCTCGAACCTTCACCTCGAGGCGAGAGCAGTCACAGTTGGCCTGGAGAAACCCGTTTCATCAGACTCGACTATCTGCTGGTGGCCGCTCTCCATCACTGGAATGAAATGGATTCCTGAAGCGGCTGGAGAACTGCTGATTGCCTGAGACCTTTAATTTGCCGCTCTCCAGCCTCCGTCCACGCCGCAGGGATTCAGCCTCTCCGCCGACACACGCTCCGCTCCGCTCCGCTCCTCACCTCACCTCACCTCACCACCATCACGCATTTAATGATGATTAATAATCCACAGCGGTAATTACCGCTAAAGTTCTACATCAAAGACTAGTCGTTTAATGAGTTTAGCTTCAGACTTCATTAAACATCACCTGAGGTCAAGAGCCGTGACCCAGATAGCGAGTCTTGGGACGCAACAAAATACAGCAACTTTTCATCGCTCCATCTCAACTTCATCTGAGAGGTTTTTCTGTCGAGCAGGAAGAAACCGATACTTGCTGTTGGTGAACTCATTATTTTCAAGTCAAGGACTAACTCCAGGGCTTTCGTATTTTCTTCTGGAGAAAGTATAGGTTTGAGAAAGAATTATGGGAAGTCATCAAATTCGTATCACGTTTACGTTAAGTGCCCTACAGGAACATGCTCACTTATTTGTCATTTCTTTTGTCACTCAGTAGGAGTTTTTCCCGCCGTTAATAATCTTAACCCAATAAAGCCTACCCCACAGAAGGCCTCTAAACTTTGTTGTTGCACACAAACCACCACATCCTGTCGTCTTATCGACAGTTTACACTTTTTATCAAACAAAAGGTCGTTTAGAGAAAATGCACAAACATCCACCTTCAGCTTGTGCTTCACATATATTTTGGCTTTGAAAAATTGACTGATTTCTATAAAGCAAACATAAGTATAACTTTGACAAGGTTAGTAATATTTCCAGATGGACACTTTTTCCTTATTATTTACCTAAAGCTTCTTTGTTGAAGAGTGAAAGACATAAATTCAAAGAACCACTGCACCGTACTTATCACATCAGACTTCAAATATTATATTAATAATATATTTTTTATAATATAATATTTGATATTATAGTATGATATTGATATTTATATCATATTATGTAAGTAACTGCTATGATGTTAGAAAGAGCTCATTGATTTAAATGGTTTATAAGCATCAGAATTTCATCAAATACTGTAAATATCAGCATCTGCATCAAATACTGTAGCATATTTTGGTTCGGTTAGAGTCTTTCAATAAAAAAGTCTCCATATTTTCTGTCTATCATACTGTATATGAACCCTGATAAAACACACGCATACTAGAGTGCGGATCGGGTCGCATTAACATTATAAAGCGCTGTCTATATGTGTATATGTGACCGAGCCCGACCCGAAAACGAGCATCCTTTCTGAATATCTATCCGAACCCGGCCTGACCCGTCGGGGTCGGGTATCTATGCTGTAATGCATACATAAAATATTTTTATATATATGTTTTTTTTTTGTAGTTGACTGAGATATGGATAATGTATTTTTTATTTATTTAAAAACACTAACTCTATTCTTTTTCTATTCTTGCTACTTCTTTTCCTTTTATTTATTATAAAAAAACAACCCTCTGGCATTCTCTGTTCTTTTTTTTTTTTTTTTTTTTTTTTATGTAAGAAGTCCTGACAAAAGCCTTTTCTGTTCTATCTACTTGTTTTCTTGTTATTTATACAAAAAAAACCCTTGCTGCCTCATTAGGCTAACCGATACTTTCATAGAATTCACATATCATTGCTCTTTTGTTGATTTTGATTGCTTCTGTTATCCTCGTTTGTAAGTCTCTTTGGATAAAAGTGCCTGCTAAACGTAAAATGTTGAAATGGAGCTGATTATTAAAAATCACATTGCATCATGTTGCCTTGATTTTGGTGTGTTTTTCCTCTGCACAATAGAAAATAGATTAGACAGCATGCTATATATAAAAAGAGCTGTCCATGCAGACACAAACACGCTCATTTATTGCATGCAATCAGCTGTATAGTGAAATGTGGAGGGTTATTGTCAAACGGCCTGTCCAGTGGGCATGAGAGATGTTGTGAGGTCGAGCTGCGGGTTTCCCATCAAGCACTCTCAGACAAATGCGAATCGCCATTCATCTCATTTATCAGCGTGAGAGCTGGGCTGATGCTCAGATTACAAATCCTTCCAGGCGCTTACTTACGCTTAATCTTTCAATAGGAACCGAGGAAGAGTCAAAGACCCCGACACAAAGGACACTGCGCTGTGTTTTGGGAAATAGGTCAGTCATGACTGTAGGTGAACTCAATCCAGATGTGAGATGAATAAATGACTGTACAGTATCTGTACTAATCCACAAACGGGGGGGGGGGGAAACTGGCTTCAGGTTTGGAAATGTGTTTAAGTCTTACATGGGAATCAAGAAAGCTGATCAAAGGGTATAAAAGCTTTGATGTAGTTCAGAATATAAATTAATAAATATATTATATAAGACGTTTAAATGGAAAAGGTCCATGCTAAAGGCCCAATTAATTACTAAGGAAATATTCTGACTATTCTGTTAACACCCTTGCAGGTAATATATAATATACATTAATGGTGTATTACATCCATTACTTCATACAGAAGTCTAATATCCAAGCTTTGCCTGTTTTTGCCACCTAAATGATTTTCCACCTACTTGATACTGTAATTGAAAAAATAAAATGAGCAAAGCATGCTGCTTTGTGTTAGTGTGTCCCGTCAGCAAATATAAAGGATTAACCCTGGGTGTGAAGGGATATGCTCACAGTCTGTCAGTGACTGTGTGTTTATATAGGAATGGAAATCAGAGACAATCTTTAAGCCTTTACTGTGGAATATTTCCCTGGCTCTGAGCCTCAAACAAACCCAGATCATAAGCAGCAAGGCAGGCGACGCAGCTTGTGTTTATCCATGCCAAATATCCAAACAATCAGCCATGACGAATTAGCCAGCACATCCTCTTGAAAAATACCAAATGTGTGGCAATGGGACATTCTGGGATTGTGGGAGAATATTACTCTCTCTGCAAATTCTGTATATGATCTTGAATATATTTGCAAACACACACGTAGCATATATGTAGATATAGCGCCAAAATTATATAGTGTATGAGTGACACACAGGTTAACACTTTATTTTAGGGTCTCTTAACTAGTTGCTTAGTAGCATATTACTAGAAAATTATCCATTTATTAGTAGCAATTAAACACATATCAATGCCTTATTTTGCATGACCTTATTCTACATCCCTAACAAATAGCTTAACTATTAATAAGCAGCAAATTATGAATTTATTGAGGGATAAGTCGTAGTTAATAGTGAATACATGTTCACAAGTATTAACATAGATAGATAGAACAATGGATAGACAGAAGAATGAAGTGATAGACATATAATTTGGATACACTTATTATCCTTTGTTTTGGTCTTTACATTTCTTAGCTCCTGTTCTTTCACTTTTCCCTCTGTTTTCTGTAACCACAACTAACTGCCTTTATCTCAATGTACAGCTGAGCTTTATGAAATTAAAACCTGACTTCTGATCAATGGCTCAAAGCAAATCTGCTTTTGTTTCGGTTCGGGGGTGAAACTCATAAAGCACCGCTTATTATGCACTTCCAGTAAACTGTAATAACAGATGCACCTTTACAACATATTATGCATGACAGTACAATACATCACCAGAGGGAGAATGATTAATAAGCATTCATATACGTAAATCTCTTTTATTTTACTGTTACGCAATCAACTGCTTATATAGGGTAATGTCAATGAGAATATATTATTGCCGTCAGAAGAAATCTGTCTCTGAAACACCTTTCCAGGACAGAGAAATGCATTACTGTCAGGTTATGTCAGGATTCAGTATCTTAGTAATGAAAGTTTCTGGCTTCGCGTAGCATTCAGATGATACAAATGATCTCCGGATTCAATTAACGTAGAACTGTCATAATGGAAGGGATTTCCAGGACAGGGTTATGAAAATATGCATGCTATTAAATGTGGAGCTGTGAACTCTGAATCCAGTTTGCGAGGATTATTTTAGACAGTTCTGTCCAGTAATGCTGTACATGGCAGCCTTCTGTAATTCCCTGTTAAGCAGCAAATCCCCCAACTGTTGCACGTATTTGGGATCGATTGCACTTTACTGTTCACGGGAGTGGAATGGCTCTCTTTTAATATGCAGCAGCTTAGCAGTAAAATTGAAATGGCTCTCTTGAACTCCCAAACACTTAAAGAATAACTGCCTGTCTATGACCTTGGAGAGCGAGTGTTACATCAGCTGTTTTAATCACTAATATTTGGAGACATGCACAGCGCAGTGATTCTTTATATTTATGGCTTTCACTCTTCAACAAAGAAGCTTTAGGTGAATAATAAACCACGCTATTTCACCGGGTGCATTGCATATTGTGAGTGGCACATGTGTGGTCTACAAGATGGATTACTGGAAGGATAGAGAGAGAATGAAAAAAAAAAGTTATAGACTGATAGACAGAACATAACGTTAGACAGATAGAGCAATAGATAGAGAGACATACTGTAAAGTGATAGCCGGAGATACAGTAATAGATATAGAAATATAGCAAAATATAGCTCAAATGATAGAAATAGAGTGAAAATTAGGGTGAAAAATCCATGAGCCATAGAGAGAGCAAAAGACAGATAGAGAGAGGGATCGATAGAGCTATTGATACAATTGATAGATAGAAATAGATAGAGTAACAGACAAATAGAGTAATATATAGAGTGATACAATGATAGGCAGATAGATATAGAGCAACAGAACCAAAGATAGAGGAGTGGAGCCATAGACAAATACAGTGACTGATATACTGTAGAGCGAAAAATAGAGTGATAGAACCAGAGCGACAGATAGACAGAGTGATAGATCACTGTAAAAAATGGCTGTGATTTTAACGGTAAAACTGTGAAAATCTTTCGGAAATAACCTTTTAAACCTTGTAAAATTTACAGAGAGAAGAGAAAGACCTGACATTCCCAGAATTCCCTGCATTGCATTTCAAATTTTGTTTGAATTTGATGTTTTTTCTTTGAAGTAATGTTTCTTCTTAGTTTTTTTTTTCTTATCAGTTATGTTTATTAGGGTTGTGTGTTACATGTGATGTTGTTAAACGAATGTTTATTGGATATAATGAGTCTCACTGTAATGGTGTTTAGTGTTTGTGTGAATGACACTGAGCTCCTTCTATATATGTTCATATTCAAAAGCTGCTTGTGATAGGCTTTGGTTCATCATGTGACTTTACTTTATTAAGTACTTTATTAGCTTGGTATATTAACATTATATCCTTAATAAAAAATGATAATTGTAAATTTAACATGAAAGCGTGAAACCTAAAATGCTGCTACAGTATTTTTTACGCCGAAATCCAGCAACCACAGTTGCCAGTTTTTTGGTTCCAACTTTTTGGAAACCGTTCCAACTTTTACGGCTTTTTGGAGTGTAGAATTTTAGTGTAGAAAAAAACAGTGACAGATCAAGCTATTTACAGAACAAAAGAGAGTGAAAAATAGAATGAAAGACAGAGCAACACATACTGTAGAAGGATAGATAGAATAAAGTGACATGATGAAAGAGCGACAGACACATAAAAATAGAGCGAAAGACAGAGCGACAGATAGAAAGAGTGAGAGATAGAACAAAACTGACAGATCGAGCAAAAAAAAGAGAGTGACAAATAGAACGAAAGACACATAGAAGGATGGAATAAAAGAGAGTGACAGAACAAAAGGTAGAGCGGCAGACAGAAAAAAAAGGATACATAAAAATAGAGTGATAGAATGAAATACAGAGCAAAAGATAGAACAAGACGAAATGCAGAGCGACAGACAGAGTGATTAAAAAATAGATACAGTAAATCGAAAAAATACAGTGATTGATAGAATGAAAGACAGAGCGACCGACAGAACAAGAGAATGACCGAACGAAAGGCAGAGCGTTTCAGATAAAGCAACAGATACATAGCTCAGGTGGGCAAGCGCTAACCTGCTGCCCCTGCCAGATAAGCATGTTCAGATGACCTCTGACCCCAGGCGTGTGGCTCAGCACTCAGGAGATGGAGTGGATGTCAGAGAGAGCGAGGGCCTGGAACAATTGGACATGACAGCTCATTCATCACCCACAGATATCCGTTCCGATCACTGCCTCGCATTTGCCTTCCTCTAGTATGTTTTGCATTCTTAATTAAAAATGTAAAGTAGTAAACAACTTGAACGATTTGTTCCACTATAAGCATTTGTCCCGTGAAATGGTTTCCAATTAGTTTTTGGGATGTTTTGTGAATTAATTTTTATATTGCAATGTAATTTTTTATTATTGGGCATCTCTTTTGATATATAGTCTCTATATTCTTTCTGCTTTCTACAGTACAGTAGCTAATATTTCATTACAAAGAAAATCACACCTTTATAAAACATCTATCTATCTATCTATCTATCTATCTATCTATCTATCTATCTATCTATCTATCTATCTATAAGCAAATCCAGCTAATATCTTTTGTCTGATCACCTCTGGCAGCGTTGAGTGTCCTTCTGCATAAGGCAATATAATATTAATAAGTCATCTTGGCCACATGGCCTCCTAAAAATGTTTTTTTTTTCTATTCCACCTTCCATCTGGTCCATAAACCTCATAAACACCAGCAAGAAACCGAACTCTCTTTCATTAGTCATTTACAGCAGCTCAGCACACCGTCCAACTCTCAAAAGCTTGAGTGATGTTGTCAGATGATCTTATTCTGCTTAGTAATTAATATTTCCAGCGAGAATGTGATTTGATCCAGCATTCTAGCAGCATAACCTCTGGATCTGTTAGGCTGCCTGTGTCCTCAGCGGTAATAAAAACGGAGCATGAAATCCTCCTTGAACGTGTTCTCCTTATGTTTGGTTTGTCTTTGGCCCACACACAGATACATGTCAGACGCCAAGAATATATGGTTATTTCCCCCTGTACAGCAGTCAGCGCTAAATACCCTGATGTTTCCAGAATGCATTTCTGATATACTTAACAACATGTTTATGGTGTCTTTAAATATTACAATCAAACACTATTACCATGTCAAAAAAGTAGCGCTTTTTCCACGTTAAAAATATAGCAAGTATATACTGTTAAATTGTGAATTTTGATCTAAACACATATGGATGCATAATCCAATCATGTGCAATTAGTATATTTATATTAACCTAAGCACAGTCACCTATAGGATTTTAAGTAATACATTTCTACCATATTTTTCATGAAAATCCAATAGAATTTAGTGATAATGTAACTAAAAACCCACAAATGTGGAGACTGTAGAACACTTTTTAGCAATGCAATTATAAAACACATCTGGTACTTTTTTTGACAAAATCATTTTAAGTGTTAGGGCTAATTAGTGTATTTATAGGAAGTGCACTTAAGTAGCAAATTTGGGAAATGCACTTTTAATTATGTTGCTAATATATTTTAAATAAAATCCAATAAATGTGTGCAAACATTAAACAAATTTTATACACTAATAAAAGCCCTCTGTATATTTTTGATGTAGTAACTTTATTTAAATGCACTCAAAACCAATTTAAACATAAGTAGTTTTCCCCCAGTTTCACAGACAAGGCTTAAGCTAGTCCCAGACTAAAGTGCATGTTTCAGCTGTCTCAGATGAAGATATCTTGCTCTGAAATATCTTAAAATATGTCAGTGTCATTGTTCTGTGTTAAGATGCACACCTGTAATATTTTCTTATAAGGCATTTTTGTAAAAGTTGCTCAAATATCTTATTTAATATTTAACTACTGCCTAGTCCTGGCTTAAGCTAAGCCCTGTTTGTGAAACCGTGTTTTTATGTATACTTTGTGAACTCTATACTTCCAGAATGCTAGGTACAGTAAAGATTTCATAAATACTGTAATTATGTAAGTGTAGAGATTATTCAGCTAAATTGACAATGATATTTCAACCTTCTGTAGAAGTAAAGAGAATATAAACTCTAAAACTCAGTTTTACAAAGGCATGTTTTTTCATCAAATTTCATCCCCTTGTGAGGAAAAAGTCACATTGTAACGAAAAAGAAGTAAACTGTGAGATATACCGTGCAGAATTGGTGGACATAAAGTTGACAAAATCTGGATTTATTTATTTATATTTTACTATGAAGCAGAAACAGACTTTCATATATTTCTTCCTTTGATTTCTGACTTTAAACACATGCTGTATCTCGGAAGATTCAGACTCGAGGGACAAAGCAAAGCTCTCACACTAAAAGTAGGAAATGTTCACAATGCACAAAAGGAGCAGGAGTTAGACCTCTCCTTCAACCCCATTTACTGATTTTACGTGGTTGCAGTATCATGACCCGAGGATCAAAGACCTTGGTCGTTATTTCCTCAGCATCATTACTGTGATAGTACAAGCTCTGTCATCAGAGCAACCTGGGAAATCTAACAGCACACGGATGTCTGCTAAAAGACTACATGAAACAGTAAGATGGCGTTTGAAAGAAATTCAGGTTTTTATTCATCAAGGATACATTAAATTGATGCATTCATTAAAGTGATAGTAAAGACATTGATGTCATAAAAGATTTACATTCCAAATAAATCCTGTTTTATTCATCTTTGATTCCTGAAAAAATCAAATATATCACAGATTACACAAAATAAGAAGCAGCATAACTGGAGTAATGATGCTGAACGTTCAGCTTTGATCACAGGAAGAGATTAACTACGAAGTGTTGTTTTGCATGAACAGATAACTAATTCAAAAATCAGTATTTAATGTTTTATTGTATTTTTTGTTGTTATTTTGGTAACACTTTACAATGGGTAACATTTGTAATTATTAACTTCAACTTTACCCTTAATAAATGCTTAATTTGCTGCTTATTAATAGTTAGCTGTTAAGTTTAGGTATTGGGTAGGATTAGGGATGTAGAATAAGCAGCTATGTTAAAAATATTTCACAATTCGTACCATATAGTTTTTTTTACTATTAAATATATCAGCTTTGTTTAGAAGAAGAGACATCTTTCAAAAACAGAAGGTGATCCTTGTTATTTCATGCCATGATGCTCTTCTGAATGATTCACTGCTAAAGTCATTTGACTCATACAGAGTATGCAGTAAAGTGGCAGGTTATGAGCATGTGATCAGTCCAGAGAGCTCTGATTGGCTGCTCAGCTTGTTACTGTGTGTTGTACTGTTTTATGTGGACTCCGTCCTGTTCGAGCTCCAGCACCATTAAAACAAGACCTCAACATTCAGCAATTAGCTGGCATCAGCTCACAAACAAACCGCAGCTCACTGTCTACTCACAGCACTAACGGTGTTTCAAACCAGACACAACGAAGCTCACGCCAACTATTAGAGCAAATGAGCTAATTGACCCAAAACAAGCATTCAAAGATCTGAGGCGTGTTGTTTCTGCCCAATAAATAGGCACAGTTCCCGTGTCGCTTTGCAGATATTTGTCCTTATTAAATATTGCATCATTTAGTAAATGCAGTGAGCATTGAGACAATGCAGAGAGCACACTGCAGTTCGCTCTTAGTGGGTTTTTACATAGTGATAATATTCAGAAATGTTTCTTTTACATAATTTCTGTAAGATCATGATGTGACACTGAAGACTGGAGTGATGATGCTGAAAATTTAGCAATTGCAATTAGCAATCCTTTTAAATAATCCAGGAAAGAAAACAGACAGGCAGGGTAGTACACACACAACATAATGTTAATACCGGACGACACAGAGAGGACAATGATGGATAATTAACACAACACACCTGAACACGACACAATTAACAGGAGACAGAAACTAGGTCAAACTGAGACGGAGCACATGGGGAATGAAAACAACAACAAACAGTCCAGGGGTCCATTCTTCGTACGTCACTTGATACATCTGAGATTAATTGAGACATCTAAGATGAGATCATCGTGCTAATTACAATGTGGCTAATTTGGTTTTTCGAGCAAACCTGTTGTTGATGATAAGTATAGCTGAATTGAGTTGTCTAGGATTATTACGTGTTCGTGTGTTGGTTTAAAAGGCGACATGTATCGATAGTAGAAACACTGATCACAACCCGTTTGATTGGTTGACCAAATGGCAAAAGAGGGAGACTCAATTTTTTCCTTAAGGGGAGCAAGAGCTTTTATTGGAGGGTTAAGGAGAATTTCAAACTTTAATAAAGACTGTGGGAAACACCGCAAATGCTGCAAAAGCCAGGCGAGAGAGCTGGTGTAACGCCCGGACTGTATCAGGTGCACATTAAAACTTGGTAGAAGACGATCCTCTGTTTCTGATCACAGGTAGGGGGTTCTGCGATTCAGGTAAGTA
>JAUMHP010000062.1:271636-283516 GCA_032361065.1 Enteromius trimaculatus
TGTCTTAGGGAGTCTCTGCATTGAATGCTTTCTTGCAAAGATTAAATGTTCAACAATTAAACTTTTAAACCTTACACATTCATTAAACAACAGAAGATGTACAGTAATATAAAGTCCAAATGTACATAAAGTAAGTGATAACAAAAACTATTAAAAAACATGGTTGTTTAAGCAAAATACTTTCAAATGTGAAATGTCACGCAGGAAATTCTAAGAATATATGTTTACCGTTTTGACTTTAAATTACACTTTTATTTATTCTATTTACATCTAAAACTGTACATTAACAGCATTTTACTGTAAAATTACATTTACAATTGTCCTCTGTATATAGTACAGGAATTTACTCTTAACCTATTAACAGTTTTTTTCCCATAGCGTTTTTACAAAATTTTACAGTTAAAATTGCAGTTATTTTTTACAGTGTATGCATTAAACAACGCCTGCAAAGCACATCAACTACAGGCCTTATTCAGGCCGATCTATAGTCATGGTTTAAGACTTCAGTGTGAAAGCTCACTGTATTTTCAGCTTCTTACTGTTTATTCAATTAAGAGCAAGATTCAAGAGCCGTATTGACGAAAGATGAGAATATTCTTTTTCCTCTGTTTGAAATCCACTGTAAAACTGAAGCTTTAAAGTGCATCCTCAGGGAGCGTATGAGATGGCTTGAGTTTTTGGAGAATGTCAGAGACAGTGGAAATCCCCACACAAAGAGAATCATGTCGCCGCTGTTAATGAAGCGCTTCTGTTCGTCTTTCTCTCCCAGTGCTCGGGGACTGCAGGGATCCACTTAGGAGGAGATTCTCTTTCAACTCAACTTTTTTTTTTCTCCAGGTTTCTGAGGGTGAATCCCAAATGATAAGAAGCTGACATATGTAAAAACCCCATAATATTCCTTCATGTGGCCAGGCTGGTGACATGCACAATGTGATATTGAAGTATATATCTTTTCTTTTTTTAATCAAAGGGTAATTGTGTTTATATTGTTGAACTTCAAGTAGCATGAATCTTACATGAAAAATCATCTTCACATAATCTGTTTGTGTTACGTTCCTTTCTGTTTTGGTCTTGTGTTTCATTGTCTTCCTGTTTTGATTTAGTTTGATTCCCACATGGTTTTCCTTATTTGGTAGTTCCTGTTTTATGTGATTATTAGTTAATGTGTTCCCAGTTGTCCTTCCCAGGTCTCTGTGTCAGTCAATGTAGTGTTAGGTGTTAACGTTCAATGTGATGTGTAATCTCTGTGTTGTTTTGAGTTCAGAATAGGGGGTCTGAATAATGCATTAGTTAATCATTAATTAATGGTTAATTTGTTCACAATTTAACATTAGTTGGGCAAAAACACACTAGTAATTAATGATTAACTTAACATTTTAATGGCCCAAATTATGCATTAATTTATGATTAACCTTATTATGCATCAGTCAAGCATGAACACATATGATTATCTTTACATACAGTAAGGGCATATTATCCATTATTTACAATTCATTAGTCATTTTAAAGACATATATTTATGATGAGCTAGTAATTAATAATTAACTAATATATTTATATATTAACTAATATAATGTATATATTTCATTTTTTTGTTGTAATTGTTATGATGTTTAATTACTGCTGATTTGCATATTTATAACTAAAATATGTTAACTATTTTGACCGCCTGTTCTAATCTATATTATGATACCTATTGAGTGATATTCAAGTTTACAGATTAGGATAAGCTAATAATTAAGGCTAAACTACGATTAATATAGTGCTAATAAACAGAATTTGACCCCCTATTCAAAAGTGAAACTTAAATCCATATTAATTATGGCACCTATTGAGTAATATTCAAGTTTATAGACTATTGGATAATAATTAAGGGCAAACTGCCA
This sequence comes from Enteromius trimaculatus, assembly GCA_032361065.1. Classification (NCBI taxonomy): domain Eukaryota; kingdom Metazoa; phylum Chordata; class Actinopteri; order Cypriniformes; family Cyprinidae; genus Enteromius; species Enteromius trimaculatus. The sequence continues at coordinate 273,523 of JAUMHP010000062.1, forward strand.
CTAATTTAGTGCTAATAAAGGAAGTTTGATAAATTTTTGGTTTTAAAAAGACTAATTAATTGTAAATAACGGCTAATATGCCCTTATTATATGTTCAGGTAATCATTAAATTACTAGTTTATTTATGCTTAACTAATGCATAATTCGGGCCCTTAAAATGTTAGGTTAATCATTACTTACAAGTTTGTTTTTGCTCAACTAATTTTTAATGGTGAACAAATTAACCATTAATTAATGCTTAACTAATGCATTATTCTGGACCCTTAAAATAAATTGTTACCATAGTTTCTTCATTAAAAGACTTTTATGTTTCGAGAAATCTCTAGGACTCCAGCGATCTCCTTTACCTGCACAGTTTGAGTAACAGAATTTCCTGGTATCTAGGTCAGTGACACAAGTCTTTTTTAAAATCAAAATTTATTCAAAAATACATTACACTGTAAAAAAATATGTGTAATTTTATCTGTAAGGTCTTGTAAAAATGCATAAAATAACTGTTAATAGGTTACAGTATAAGATTTACAGTATAAAATCATGCGACTAAATGCACATGTTTTATGATCAGTTTGTTTTTATTGCTATATTAAATTTAAATATTTATATATTTGAAGAAACTACATTAAAAAGTGCAATGCTCTACCGGATGTGCTACCAAGCAAGTTTACTACATTTGAAAAATCTAAAGTATTTAGCTGCTTGATTTGCAAACATGACAATGTAATTTTGCAAATTATCACTATGGTAAAAAGTGTTTTGAGTATTGTGCAAGCAAAGTAATCCAATCAATAATCTGCCTGTTGTTGGTGTTTTACTGTTGGTGTTTAACTCATTTCAGGCAAAAATGGCAGACAATTGTGTGAGTAGGTTTTTTTTTGTATAGAAAATTGCATGAAAGCTTAAAGCCATTTGAAACAAAAACCAAAATGTACCAAAATTACATTTATAAGAGCTAGTGTTTTTAAGATCCTCAAATTAGTTTTTTCCCCTTGTTTATTTTGCACTTATTTCTCATTTACCTATTTTCAGTTGTCTTCAAGTCAAAAAGCATGCATTTACATGACCATATACAGTAATACACTCATTATGACTGTGAAATACTGTTATTTCATTTTAAGAGACTAAAATGTCTGCAGAAACTGAGATTTGATTAAACCCTCAAGGAGACCTTCAGGAAATGTCATGTCTTTCCTCAAATATTCCTGTATTTATCCGAGGGCTTTAGGGAGGATTAGAGAGATCGATGACCTTACAACTGTTTCTGAGACTCTGCAATTTGTGTGTTTACTGTAAATCAATATTTCACTTTTTCCATTACAGAAAAAAGGTCTAAAAAGGTGTGTGTCACCAGCTGCCCACCTCTATCCTTCACAGAGAAACAATACAAACCTATTCTTCATCTGAAGTGTGTGGAGGATTCAGTTTAAAGGTTCTTTTCAGCAACATTAGCCAGGTCTTTCATGTTTTTACTTCAGGATGAAACAACAGTGCAAACCCTTTATCACAATCTGTGTTGGCTTTACCTCAGTCATCCAAAGTAATGTCTGATTCTTTACTCACCCACTTGAAGCACAACTGCATGCACAAACCAAAAGCGAAAACTCTTGTGTGTTTATTCATTATATCACGACCGTATTTGTCTGTGCAGTTCAAATCACTGACCTGATTGCTTCAAGCTCTCTTTCTGTCTCCTTTTTCCCTTCTCAAAATGAATATCTATAATTGTCAATAGCTTGTTGCATGAATGTTTTTAAATGAAAGGAACATGCAATGTGATAAAATTGCTGAATGCTAGTGTTCAGTCTTCAATGAATATCATCTAAGGGGCTGCTTTTACACTTCACTGCTCTGTTCTTCTGTTGTTGCTCTATGAAAAGGTGCACTCAACGCTTTATGTCTTTTGCATAACATGCCGTTCTAAAAAAGCATTGTGCTCAAGTTAATAGAATTGCTTCCCTAAACATGAACATTTGCTGAAATCCGAGACGTAGATGAGTTTGTTTCTTCATCAGATTTGGAGAAATGTAGCATTTTATCAGTTGTTCACCACTGGATGCTCTTAAGTGAATGGGAGAGTCCAAACATCTGATAAACATGACATCTTAACATAGCCTCGAATCACGTGGAGTCAAAAGTTGTGTGTGTTTGTAAACAAATACAAATTTAAATGTAAACTGCTGCTATACAAGTCCATAATCTGTAATAAAGCTTGCTTCAGCGAAGAAGTCTTTTTGTCTGAATTAGGAGAGAAATCTGCACAAATCAAGCACTGTTTACAAATCCATTATGATGCTACATTTCTGAAGAAAAAACTCATCTACATCTTGGGTGGCCTGGGTGATTTTCAGCTAATTGTCATTGTCGCATAAACTACTGACTGCAAGTCTGGAATTTTTTTGACAGGACCACAAATACACAATGTTTGTGTTTTTTTTAGGTATTTCAACCTAGAAATTGCTTCCCGGCATATGAGCATTACATTTGGTCAACAGTTTATTTTGTTACTACATGTGACAGTGACATCATTGGTAGTTTTTTAAAAAATGTTGTTTTTTTCATAGAAACAGAAACTGTACAAATGATGATCTTTGGAAAAAGAACATAGTTACCAGGGTACATTTTATTAAGGTTTTTAATAATTGGCCAAAGATCTGCTGTGATGAAATTTCCCCAGCTCCTTCTTTGAATCCATCTACTAATTTGGTTATTTATATCCTCCTCTGTGATGCATCGATTCAGGTTGTGGGTGTTGAATCCAGCTACCTGTCAGACAGAGCTTCAGATGCTGAGGACTTCACAGAAATCTGCCTGTTTTGATCCACACTAAATTAGAGGTGTTGTGGTTGCTTCCAGTTCAGAAATGCCCCTGGATCCGTTCAGAGTGCTAATTACAAACCCCAGCGTGAATCTCCTTACGCAAATCCAACAAAATCCCCAGAAGTTTCATTCTCCTTGTCTCTTTACAGGTACTTTAGCTTCATGCAACATCTGTGTAGTGACTCACAGCTTTGGATAATGCTGATGAGAGCGCCCGTGTCACTGCACATCTTATCTCTGTCAGAATATCAACCATTGTGTTTGCCTTGTCAGCCTGGCCCACCTCTATTTCCCAACCCATTAGTACAGTGCTGGACTGTGTAGGTTGATGCCAACAGACCGTTGTTTCAATCCACTCTCGCATATGTGTAACTTCAGCATTTCCTGATGCAATATATAGCAATTGCTTCCAGTGAAGCGCCATCAGATCTTCACATCCCAATACACTGAGATGATACTTATATCACAACTTGAATTTTCAGTATTTATTCTTTCTATTTATTTTATGGATGCATGCACCTCACATTAAGAGTTCCCACTGTGTTGGATTTAATCTTTAATGTTTCTCTAATGATTCAGAAACACTGATTTACTCAATATCTGAGACAGCAGTCTATCTTTTCTTACTGTATCTTTGGAAAATCAATAATAATTTTCGAAAGGAAAGGAAAGGACGTGACTTGTGGCCAGGTATGGTTACCTATCCGAGTGCACACACACAGCAGTGAGAAGTGAACAAATACACACACCATAAACACACACCCAGAGCAGTAGGCAGCCATTGCTGCAGCACCCGGGGAGCATTTGGGGGAACGGTGCGTTGCTCAAGGTCTCACCTCAGTCGTCATAATGAAGGTGGAGAGAGCGCTGGATATTCACTCCCTCCTCCTACAATCCCTGCTGGACTTGCGACCTTTGGGTTACAGGTCTGACTATCTATCCCTTAGGCCACAACTGTATGAATAACAAATAAATAGAGTATATCTACTGGGTAATTGTGATATGAGGTGGCACCTTGCTGAGCAGTAGTGCGAAATTTATAAGCTGTCTGACATTATTATACACAGCCTACAGCTCACTGAAGAATTATGTCCTATGGATTTGAAATAATATTAACATATAATTATTTGTTATAAGCATATTTATTGATTATAAAGGATTTTTCAGACATAATATTGTTATAGATACACACTGCTATGAAAAAATCTGGCTTATAATTGGACAATTATGCTAGTTTTACTGAATTTTCAGGAGGAAAAACATCCTAAACTATTTTGTCTACAAGAATAAAAAATAAAGTATGAAAAAAATAAAGTTTTAAACACTTTTTTTTTGCATTTTGAGTGAGATTTAAACCAAATAAAATCCCCATATCCAGTAATTCCATAGAAACTTTAATGCTCAAGTCTAATATTTATTCTGTGTTGTTGGTGTTTCCTCAGCGCTCGCTCATTTGTGTCATTGTCAACGATTGATGCTAAAGATACGGCCATATCCCCAACTGAGACAAACCTTCATCAATCACAAACCCATCAGCCCATAGTGCAGGGATTGGATAAAAACTGTGCTTGTTCCATTGAAACATCACAATTCAAACATACACATAGGACCAGTGGTCCGGTCAGACACGTGATGGGTGGATGTCTGCATCAATCACTCCAACACCTGTCTGTGCTCATCAGCCATAACTCACCGCATGTTTTCAAAGTCATGATCATGTCATAAAGTATTAACCCTTCTGCTGCACTGAAAATCCTTCACCTAATTCAGTGTTCCCAGTCAAAAGTCAGCAGCCTTTTGAAAAATGCATTCACATTTATTTCTCATGCTGTATTACCACGAAATCCTGGATCCTTTTTGTCAACTTGTATTCTTTCAGTTAGCACAGTATTTGGTTTTGCAGGCTGGTCATTTTTTAACAGATAGTCCACAAATGTATCAAGCTGGAGAAAAAAAAAAACAAGAACACAAAATCAATGCCCATGCCTCCTGGCCTTATAATTAGGTCTTATGAAGAGAAACAATTGGTCTGCGCAAGAACATTATGTAAAACATAATGTATCCAGAGCCTCAAACAAGCATGAAGATCTGATTATTTTCTGTGTGCGATTTTTCATGAACTGGTTCAATTCCCTATAGTTTACATAATCAAGCAATAGCGTAACCCTAACGTATACAGAATTTTATTAGTGAAGCACCCAATAATGATGTCAAACATGGATTATTTACATGTACAAAGCTTGCACAATGAATAAACTATTCTTCATCAGCTTATCCATTTACATAAACAATAAGAAATCATAAAAACATTCATTTGACCCCTTCGTTCAAGTGCTCAGGTCATGCATATGTATATCAGCGGCTCATCTGTGTTTAATCCAAGTCAAACTGTTTCCTCAGGTTGAGTCTTTTGGAGGAACAGGAGTGCTGAATAAGTTAATTTATCATAGGAATAGATACGCCACTAGTTTGACTTATTTAGTGCCAGGTTACTATCAGGCATCTGAATGTAAAGATCTTTGCTGCTCGAGCCGTGAAATGTTTCAGACATTGCACTAAAATGAAACATTCAAAAGAACGATTCATTCGTCTTCACCAGACATGAACCGGCTCTGGGTTACAGGTAATTATGTTGTAAATAACCTTCGGTTCATTGCACAGATCAATCGTTTCACTTCATAAAACTTCAATAGGAGTCAGGAGCCATAGGTTTTCATTTTGTGTCATCAGTATGTACTTTCTGCATTCTCAAAGAAGGGCAGCTGCTGACTTGCATTATATGAATCACCCAGGACCACGGTTTCAGCTAAAAATCTTCTTTACTGTTCTACTTAAGAAAAAAGTCTCCAACGTCTTGAATGGCTGGAGGCTAAATATATTAACAGCACATTTTCAGCTTTGGGTAAAATATCTCTTTAAGCTTTAGCTCACTGCAATGACATTAAAGTGCCCCTTTTATGGGTTACGAAAGGATCATATATTTGTTTTGGGAGTCCCAAACAGGTTGACATGCATGCAAGGTCAAAAATTCTTTCAATTTCTTATAATTTTTGTTATTTGTTCTATCACATTTTTTTTTTTTTTTTTTTTTTTTTTTTACAAATCCCTCCAGTGATTGGTCCATTTCATTTAAAGCAGTGTTTGTGGGCTTTTAACCCTCCAAAAGTGGCACCTAGTGGCAAAGAATGAATTTAAATTGTCATTCAGACCAACAAGTAGTGGAGCAGTAGTCAACATGAAACAGCGCCCACACAGAGGCACTTCATCATACAAAGAATCTGCACAAAGGATCATGTGGGCCAGAAGTGTTCATTAGATGTACCCTTCGAAATCCTTTATTCTGAAAGGTCTTAGATGTGGCTAGTTTTCAGCACTGTCACAATATCCAGCCGGAGTTCCCTTGGTGTCTCCAGCAGAGGGCACTCCAGCCAGATCAGTGCCACGCTCTAGGACTCCATAGCCCATCATGCCTCACTCCTGGGACTGATCACACACATCTGCACCTCATCACCACACCCACATACTGATTACACTCACACACAGACACACAGACACACACACACACATAAAAGCCAGACTCAAACTTCTTCAAAATTCTTTGCGAGGTCTTGATTTGCCCTGGTATCATTTCCGAGCATTATTTCCCATGTTTGTTTTGCCCATTGTTAGCGTGGACTGTTGACCTGGATTCCGATTGTTTGCTGCCTGCTTCGACCTTGCTCTGTTCTCTCTCCCTGTACTGTGATGGTTTGCTGCCTGCCCCGAAATCTGCCTGTTTACTTCGACCTTTGATTCTGTCTTGTCTTCATTACTCTGTTTGCCGGTATTTGAACCTGCCTGTACAACCTCTCTAATAAATAAGCTGCATAAGGATCCACACACCTCCGTCTTGTTCATCACAGGAACGACCCCTCAATATGCTGGCCATGATTGTTTTCCCACCGAAGTGCCCTTTTAAGGGTGATATATCCCAGTTGGAATGCACCAAATAACTTTCAGAGCTGATCCTCCCAATACATAAGTACGCTAGCTGTGTAGGGCCCCCGAAATAGCAGCCAGTGCTTAGTAAAATATGAATGCTCTTTTCTTTTAATGCAGTGTGCTGTCGCCCTTTCTACATACAAATCAGGCAAATCATGTAATGTGAATGTTATACAGTCTCTTGCCCAAGACCCCCCAAAAAAAGGTTTTGCATAGGGCCCCCAAAAGTCTAGAATCGCCACTGATAACTTTATAAACGGTGCTCTTTCTGATTTACAACTTTGCAGGTTGTTTTTTTTCTTCACTTAGAGCTGTGTTACACACTGCATGAAAAAAATCAATTTTCATTTTCAAAAATCCATAATAGAGGCCCTTTAAGCTGCAAAATGACCAAAACACAAGTACATTCAGTTTAAATTCCTGTAGCATTTATTGAAATAGATTATTAATGTGTAAAACATTATGTTTATATTCTATTTTTGATGCAGTGCTGCATTTTTGTGCATTGTCTTCTGCCAGTTCCTCTGTTATGACAACTAGGTCAGTATAATGGTGTTCATAAAGATCTTGTTTTCACAGACATTTCATTTTAGGGTTTTGTACCCAAACCTGTTTGATTTATGTAATCAGGCCTGAAACTTTTTCTATTAAACCTAGATCGAATTAGAATTTTTCTGCATCAGTAAATCCCTTGTGATCCAGGTTTTTAATACGTGGTTGATGAGCCTGCCGTCCCTTCCTGCTCGTCCTGTTGACCCTCTCACACAATCCACTCTCTGCCCACCTCACAGCACTCGCACTCTCTCATCCCATTTGAAGGAATCAGCAGCTGTCAGTGGGATAAAGAGCAAGGACACCACAGCAATCAGTCTCAGAGAGACTATTCATTCATCCTCTCTTTCAGGAAATGTCTCTATAACAGGATTCACAATGCTGCAACACCTGCACATCTGGAACCTGTCCTGGAAAAGTGTGAAACCATCTCTGCTACAATAAAGAGCGGAAACCTGGTCAGGAAACATATGATTCTGTTTCATTTGATATGCCTGACAAATGCCTACTTCTTTCATTTTGCACGCAGGTTTACATACTAGTCTTTAGAAATACATTTTTTAATTTAAATATCTAAATACTTTTACATTTCACTATACGGATTGGTAAATAGGCAAATAATCATTTAACTTATTCACTTCAAACAATAAATTAAATAGCATGAGATAGTTCTTCTAGAATGTATTAGAGTTTGCCAAAGATAAACAAATACTGCAAACCACAAAAATATATTTGTGTGTTTTAATGCATTGATATGCACAAATTACGCTCCTTTCCCAGAATGACACATGCTGTTTTTATAATGCATTCAAAGGCTTTTTGCTTTGGTTTCAGGTTTCAGGTTTCAGAGTGGGCGGGGCAACCTGGATGTCAATCAGCATACTAATCACACAACTACAATAAAGAGTGTGGAAGCAGCAAGGACCCAAACAAAAGGCATATTGGGTTAATGAGTCAAGATGCTCTTTCCATGACAGTCTTAAATCTGAGTGACGGAGCTCTCTCCCATGTTGTCCTCTCCCGGCACCATAAATCATCCCTTAATTTCAGCCGTCTGAAGTCAGGGTCATTCAATTACAACCACAGGCCTTGGTGTTAATTGAAGGCTGTCCATTTGGACTATGCTTTCATTAATTACATCAGCACTCTCTCTGATCAAATCTAGGATTTGCTATGAGTTACAATATGCTTGCTGCCCTTTGCTTTATGATGGTCAACACAATAACATCTTGCACTGCTTGTACCTCTAAAATAAAGTCAGAGTAATCATCATTAAGATCAAATCGATCACTGTTTCAAATGTGATGCAGACTTGAAGATTTCAGATTTTTTGAAGTGATTACATGTGATATAAATTATAATGTTGATGCGAAGTGCTAACGACACACTAATTACAGTAAGAATGCCTTAGCAGACGCATTATACACTAAAAGCAGCAAAAACTTAGCAACCACATAACAGTCATAACACCTTAGAGACCATTAACAACGTGCTAAAAACAGAACACCTTAGCAACCGCTCAACAATATACTAAAAACAGTCAGAATGCCTTAAAAACCACATAACAATGCACAAAAACCAGCCAAAACACCTTAGCAACCACATAACAATGTGACAAAAACAGTCAGAACATCTTAGCAACCACATAGCAACACACTAAAATCACTAAAATGCCTTAGCAACCATATAACATCAATCACATAACAATGTGACAAAAACAGTCATTTTAGCAACCACATAGCAACACACTAATAACAGTAAGAATGCCTTAGCAGCAGCATAACACACTAAAAGAAGCAAAAACAACTTAGCAACCACATAACAGTCAGAACACCTTAGAGACCATTAACAACGCGCTAAAAACAGAACACCTTAGCAACCGCTCAACAATATACTAAAAACAGTCAGACCACATAACAATGCACCAAAACCAGCGAAAACACCTTAGCAACCACACAACATTGTGGCAAAAACAGTCAGAACATTTTAGCATCCACATAGCAACACACTAAAACCATCAAATGCCTTAGCAACCACATAACATTGTGGCAAAAACAGTCAGAACATTTTAGCAACTACATAGCAACACACTAATAACAGTATAACTAACACTAATAACTAAAAACAGAACACCTTAGCAACAGCTCAACAATATACTAAACAGTCAGACCACATAACAATGCACCAAAACCAGCCAAAACACCTTATCAACCACATAACAACGTGGCAAAAACAATTACAACACCTTAGCAACCACATAACAATGTGGCAAAAACAGTCAGAACACCTTAGCAACCACATAGAAACACACTAAAACCATCAAATGCCTTAACAACCACATAACAATGTGACAAAAACAGTCAGAGCACCTTAGCAACCACATAGCAACACACTAAAACCACCAAATGCCTTAGCAACCACATAACAATGTGACAAAAACAGTCAGAACACCTTAGCAACCACATAGCAACACACTAAAACCATCAAATGCCTTAGCAACCACATAACAATGTGACAAAAACAGTCAGAGCACTTTAGCAACCACATAGCAACACACTAAAACCCCAGAATGCCTTAGCAACCACATAACAATGTGACAAAAACAGTCAGAACACCTTAGCAACCACATAGCAACACACTAAAACCA
>JAUMHP010000062.1:312675-323615 GCA_032361065.1 Enteromius trimaculatus
AGACCCTAAATAATCAAATTAGCTTGTGGAAAACTGGGTTTGTATGACCCCTTTAAAAAAAAAAAAAAACACTTTATTTTGGATGCAATTAATCACAAATAATTGTTTGACAGCACTCCTTGAAATTAATTAATGTTGCCATAGATTCAATATGTTAAATTGGAACTAACGCTTTAAATGCAATTTAATATATACACTTAACTTAGTATTTTTCTTTGCATTTTTTGGTCAAAATGCACCAGCTGAGGGCCACTCTTTTAATTACACATCTTTTTTTTTTTACATTGCAAAGGCAGTGCAATTAAATTAACAGAACAATTAACAATACATTTGTATATTTATTTAGTCAAACATACTTTTGGAAAATCTCATATGTGGAAAATGCTTAGTTTTTATGCATGTATACATGCTACTCAGTGTAAAGTAGTACTAGTAGAATACTAAAATTGAATTGTTTGCATGACTGTTACTGTACATATTGTGTTTTATTCATGAGCAAATGAATGTAAAGCAAAGTTGTGGATTATTTACATAATTTGCATGTGGTTTCACAGCACATGATCGGCGATGATCGTGAAAGTGACCGCGTCTTTGACCCTTTATTGCCAGTGGGCTGATTGTATCTGTGTATTTCAGTGTCTAGATATTCAGCTTTTCCATTTTGAACTGTTCATGTCATGTTTTCTACTGCAGCATTATTACATGCATATTTCATGGCACATGTTGTATTGAAATCTCAGTCGACACATAATAGCAGAAATCCAAAGTATTACAGGGCACGTGAAACAAAAGAATCAGATCACACTACAACTCAAACCAGCAGGAAAACATTATTGCTGCTTCTCTTTGAGCCTCTCTTGGACCTTTTGTGGTTTGTCAAACTGAATCAGACGGAGGATGTTCTTATTGTCCATAACTCCTTGAATGAACTCGCCCTCTGTTATTTTACCTGATGATACAAAGCAAATGCATTCTTCAAAACCCAATAAAGCTTATTCTGTTAAAGGGGTGTATCTTTGTCACACGTTTATAATACAGAACGCATACTAAAACTCACTTACCGTTTTCTTTTTTCCCAAAGAAGTCCCAAATTTTATCTGTTCGTTTTTCTGGAGTATTCTCATCATCCGGAAGGTTTTTCTGGTCTTCTTTGGAGATCATGTTGAATATTGACTGCAAAGGAGAGCAAAGAGACTCTACTTAATTTTTGCAAGCCTTTCAGGAACTACACACTCAGATCTCAGGAGTTACATCAATATTAGTCAGAATACATTACTTAGTAATAGACTACAATGTTTTAAGCAATCGACCCAGGAATGATTACAATGTCTATATCCATGGCAGTTTTCACCTTCACTATTTCATGAATCTCGTTTTTGGTGATAGTGCCATTCCTGTCCACATCGTACAGAGCGAAGGCCCACTCCAGCTTCTCCACGGTCTTCCCCGAGGATGTCAGATGCAGAGCCACGATGTACTCTTTAAAGTCCAGCGTCCCGTCGCTGTTGGCGTCAAAGCTCCTGAAGACGTGCTGAGCGTAAGCCTTGGGGTCTGCATCGGGGAAGAAGCTGGCGTAGATGCTCTCAAACTGCTCCCGGCTGATGCGGCCCGTCGGACACTCGTTCAGGAACTTCTGGTACCAGGCGTAAAGCTGCTCCTCGCTGTACTTGGTGTTCATCTTCAGCTCCTCCAGAAGCTCTTTGGAAAGCGCTCCACTTTTAGCGTTGCCCATTTTGTGAATGAGTGTCCAGGATAATGGCACTGTCTGCTATTTAAACTCAACTGAGGATTAAAGTGGACAAAGTGATTATAGCTGAATATAGCGTCTTTTGATTTGATAGTTGGCAGACAAGGAGTTAGTCTTGAAAGACTAGAGCTTATGTAACAGCAGGAGACCTACTGATCTTATTTGATGCATTCGGATTAAACCACAATATGGCAGCATGAGGTTACAAAACCAGTTTACTGGGGTGGTGTTTGCCTACAAGTGATAGTTAAGGTAGTTTTTTTTTTTTACAGGGAGTGCAAATGTACTGTAGGATTAAAATCATCACTTTTACTGTTTTATTTATTTTATTTATTTAGCATAAAATAATATGTATGAAAGTTTAGATATTATTACGTAGGAAGATGACAAAATATCTTTATCGAACATGATATTTACTTAATATCCTAATGATTTTAGGCATTAAAAAAATAATAATTAATATATATATATACACACTCACTGGCCACTTTATTAGGCACACCTGTTCAACTGCTCGTTGACGCAAATTACTGATCAGCCAATCACATGGTGGCAACTCAGTGCATTTAGACATGTTGACATGGTCAAGACAAACCGCTGGAGTTCAAACCGAGCTTCAGAATCGGGAAGAACGGTGATTTAAGTGACTTTAAATGTGCCATGGTTGCTGGTGCCAGACGGGCTGCTCTGAGTATTTCATAAACTGCTGATTTTCTGGGATTGTCACGCACAACCATCTCTAGGGTTTACAGAGAATGGTCCGAAAAAAAGAAAAACATCCAGTGAGCGGCAGTCCTGCGGGCGAAATGCCTTGTTGATGCCAGAGGTCAGAGGAGAATGGCCAGAGTGGTTCGAGCTGATAATGTAGCAAGGCAACAGTAACTCAGAAGAGTATCTCTAAATGCACAACATGTCGAACCTTGAGGCAGATGGGCTACAGCAGCAGAAGAGCACACCGGGTGCCAGCTAAGAACAGGAAACTAAGGCTACAATTCGCAGACGCTCACCGAAACTGGACAATAGAAGATTGGAAATATGTTGCCTGGTCTGATGAGTCTCGATTTCTGCTGCGACATTCGAATGGTAGGGTCAGAATTTGGCATCAAAAACATGAAAGCATGGCTCCATCCTGCCCACGGTTTAGCCTGGTGGTATTCTCTGATTTGTTCAGTAGATTTGAGTGAATTAACGTTTAGCCAATCACAGCGTGAATCTCTTGTGCGTCTGCTATGAGCTTCAAATCTTGATGCTCTTGTGAACTTTGTTCGTTCACCCACTTGGCTCTCTGGGGTAAAATGTACCCTAGAAAAAAGCCTATTACATCCTTTTTTCAAACACACAATGTGAGTATTTGTTACAGAATGTTGCAATGACACCAATCACACGTTACCATGTTATGATCTAATGTCGAAAGACAACAGAACCTGTTCAATGTACCTCAACATGTTTTCAGTGCGTGTTCACTGCTTTGGTGCTGCACAATACCAATTGTTCTTCTATTTAGATTTGATTATACTGTATGAACACCCTTGTGTTTTACTGTCACTTTTAAATTGGCTGCTGCGCCCCTGGTTGCAATGCCACAGCCTATCCGAGTATTGTTTCTGACCATGTCCATCCCTTTATGACCACAGTGTACCCATCTTCTGATGGCTACTTCCAGCAGGATAATGCACCATGTCATAAAGCTTGAATCATCTCAGACTGGTTTCTTGAACATGACAATGAGTTCACTGTGCAGTAACTCCACAGTTACCAGATTTCAACCCAATAGAGCATCTTTGGGTTGTGGTGTAACGGGAGATTCACATCATGGAAATGTATATAAAATATACATAAGCTACCAGTCAAAAGTTTGGAAACAGTAAGATTTTTTATATTTTTTTTAAAAGACGTTTCGTATGTTCATCAATTTGTTTGATCAAAAATACAGAAAAAATGCAATATTGTGAAATATTATTGCAATGTAAAATAACAATTTTCTATTTTAATATATATTAAAATCACATTAATTCCTGTGATGCAAAGCTGAATATTCAGCATCATTACTCCAGTCTTCAGTGTCACATGATCCTTCAGAAATCATTTTAATATGCTGATTTATTATCAGTGCTGGAAACTGTTAGCCTGTTTAATATTTTTTTTGGAACCTGTGATATTTTTTTAGGATTCTTAAATGAATGAAACATTAAAAAGAAGAGCATTTATTTTAAATAGTAATCCTTTCTAACAACAAACACTCAAAACAAAAAAACACTCAACCATTCAAAAGTCAGTAAATCTGGGGTCAGTAAAAATTTTTTTCTTTTTTTTTATTTGATAGAAATTAAAACTTATATTACGTTTTTATGTGTTAAATTGAAATTGAAGAGATGGCAAACATTTAAATTGTTAGAAAATGTTTGTGTTTTTAATAAATGCTGTTCTTTATAACTTTTTATTCATCAAAGAATCCTGGGGAAGAAAAAATATATTTTCCATCATAACTTTATAAATATTTAAAATTACAGATAAAGAACTGATAATATAATTTTGATATTATTATAAAATCAATACATACACAAAAACGTGAATAATATTCAGATTAAAGTACATTATACTGTATGTTGTTAAAAAAATAATAATATCATTGTACCGTATTATATAATTATTGAATATATAATTATTAAATGTGTGTAATTAACAGACACACACACAATCAACATACGGACAATTGTATATTAAATAACAATATAGTTTTTAAAAACGGATATTTCTGTGGTGATGTTTGCCTACATGTAGGTTATATTTATCTGCAACCATATATTGCAATGAGATTATTAGTGGGTTGTTTTTTTTTTTGTTTTTTTGCACAGCGGTTACACATTTTTATATTAATAACATGTATAGATGTTAGAATATTTATTTTTTATTATTAAATGATTTTTTTTTAATATAGTAAAATATAGGAAAAGGGTGAATAATATTTGTGTCAGAAATTTTGGAAGACACATGACGATCATGAGCAGAATCATTCACGTGGAAAGTGCTGATGTCATACTTTAATCGATTAGCATGTCATGCAGATGGGGGCGGATTGACGAAGCCACGCCTCCAGTAAACTGAAATTAAACTGAAAATCATGAAATATATAACGTTACTATTAAAGCGAGAAGCGCCAGTGCAGTGCAGCCGATTATAAAGCACCAGAAACACACTCTCCAGCTCATCTTCATCATCATCATCATCATGTCTGAGCGCATCGGTTTTATCACGCGCGTGCAGAGCTTCAGCGCCTGCCATCGCTTACACAGGTACAATACTAAGCTAATAAACCATCACTAACAACCCTCGGTCTGCCTTCTAACATCGACTAACGCGTTTTGCGGTCGATAGTGTGTCTGGTTTTATGTTGATGTGGCAGTGCATCTTTGTATAACGTTACACACGCTGTGTCTGTCGTTGTAACTTCACACTTCGCATAGTGAACCTTTCTCATCTCAAAGAGCAGCAAACTATGAATTCAGGTCCGGGTAAATCCATGCACATTAATCAAACAGAGAACTTGCAAACTGTTGCAGGAAGACGGAAACATGCTGCGTCGACGCGAGGGAATTATGGGAAATGTAGTTTTACGGCCTTGACTAAACGTTAACAGCCGCTTATTTTAAATAATTGGAAATGTATTAAATGTATTATTAAATAATCGGTAGTGGTGGTAGTATTGATTATTATTATTGTTATTAAAAAAAATTTCATTCATTTTAGCAAATCATTAAGTGATGAGGAGAACAAAAGAATATTTGGAAAATGCAACAATCCTAATGGCCATGGTCATAACTACACAGGTGAGTTATTATACATGTAGGGGCACTAAATTATGATGTTAAACTTAGTAATGCTCATGTCTTCTATATTTTATTCATGCAAGCAAGTAAAAAATGTTTTTATGTTTTTTCTAGTTGAAGTGACGGTTCGTGGGAAGGTATGTTATAACCATGATAATATTGAAGGATCTGGTGATATATATATATATATATATATAGTGGTTATTTGTTCTTTCACAGATTGACAGAGAAACAGGAATGGTAATGAACCTTACTGATCTGAAGAAGCATATTGAGGTACGGCATCTGTAGACTTAACAATAAAAATACCGGAGTTTAATTTATGTTTGAGTTAATATAACATAACTAAGCATTGATTTAAAAAATAAATTATCTTTAACATTGACACATTTTAAGTCGTTGTTAAATTTGTTATTTTTATTCAAAATGTAATTTTTATTTTAGCAAATAATATATAATAAGACTAAATATGCAAACATTGTGAATGAGTTATGTTTGTTTTTAGGAGGCCGTCATGAAACCTCTTGACCATAAGAATCTGGATCTGGATGTGCCGTATTTTGCTGATGTTGTCAGGTACGACTCTCTTTCTCTCTTTGTGCTTCATATCTGTCCTTTTAATGACATTTTCATGTTTATTTGTTCCCTGCAGCACCACAGAAAACCTGTCAGTGTTTATTTGGGACAGTATGGTGAAGCTTCTCCCGCCCGAGAGCCTCTATGAGATCAAAATATATGAAACAGACAAAAATATAGTGATATACAGAGGAGAATAAACTGCTTGTGTCTGTGCGGTGGCTCTCAGTACAGCAGAGAACAGCGATTGATTTCCAGAAAGTATATAAAGTGAGAGCGGCACCTGCTGCGTTTCACTACACTATGGGATTAATGTAAGTCACTGGGAATTTGGCTCAGCTGTCCAGCATGTGAGATTGATCCTATTACACACACAGATTACACACACACACACACAATCTGTTTCCAAATTCATGAGCAGCGCCTATCGTCTGTATGGACCCATATTTAATCTCAAAGTAATGAACAGAACAAAAACAAATTTCAACTAATGATAATACAAAATATTTTAATAATATTTTTGCACTCGCCTGTGTTTTTTAATTATACATGCTCTGCTAATACTCAATGTGTTTGTACTTCCAATAGATGGCGCTACAAGTGTGTCAGATTTCATGCCAATAAAGTTTACCAGCAAAACCTGTACTGTATATCAAGATATAAATGCCTGTGTTATATATATATAAAAAAAGCTGTACTTTTTGATATTTTGTTGTTCTAGAAACGTGCTTTTGTTTTGAAGATTAAACACTACTTCAGCAGCCGGACTGATTCATGCCTCTGTCTGTGGTTTACATTTGTGCTTGGCAGAGAATGCATCAAAATGATTTCAAATTATAAATACTGCATGATATATTAATCTCGCTGACGTGGGTATTATCAGTGAAGAAGAGAAAATGTGACTGATTTGCACGCGCTCTTCACGGATGACAATTCGATCTTTAAAGCCTGTCCTGCTGTTTAATATTCTGCTTCTCCTGACATGCGTTTAATTTGGGGCGGTGATCTGTCCAGGTGGAATTTGTGCTGGATATATCAGTAAAGCCCCTGGCGCGCACCGCATGTGTGTTTACACGGCTACGGCACCTGGCCAGGATCGCCGTTAAAGTGGAGTAAAGTTTGACTTAGAAATGTTTTATATCACCAGGACATTGCATTTAAAGGAATAGTTGAGCTAAAATAAAAATGTGTTCACTCTCAGACCATCCAAGACGTAGATGAGTTGCTTTCTTCATCAGATTTGGAGAAAAGCAAATCTATCATTAATACCTTTTCAACTTTAAACCATTGCTTGTGGTTAGAATCAATATGAGTCCATAATTCATAACAACTCTCCTCTGAAAACATCACATCTAATTTTCTTTTTTGGCATATAAACTTATGCTGGTCAGATTACTCTCCTTATTCCGACAACGTCTTGATGCGTTTGTTTCTTACAAAGCGTTTGGCATCACAAGATGGACTGGAGTGGTGTGGATTATTGTGATGTTTTTATCAGCTGTTTGGGCTGATTCACCGAACAAGAAATGAGCTAAATTAATCTAATTCAACTGATGTGCTTCACCAAAAGTGGATTGTTAATGTCTCTATTCAGAGCTGTATTGATGAATCAGTCATTCTATATTTCAAAAAGGCATCCTGAAGATAAAGCATGTCAGCGGTTTAAAGAGTGAGTGGAGTTGAGGTGAGTATTTAAGAGCTCAGCATACAAAGAGAAATGTGGGTTATCGTTTAATTTGAATATAGTGACCGAACAAAAGCAGCATTCGGAGTGATATGGCATGAATCCAGACAGCAATGTGATGAGCTGCTCTGTGTAATCGCTTCACGCTGAATTGGGCCTGTTTTGGTGTTTTGATTGATGTCAGAGTCACTCAAATAAAGGGCTTGAGCTGGACCGGTAGCTCACATGCTGGCTCTGGTGATGTACTACAGAGTAAACACTCAGAAGTGAACTTAAAATGTGCTGTAATACATCACGCTCTTACCACAGCGCTTACTGTGAACTCTTGACCTGCTTCGGTGTGTTCAGTGTTCGTCATAAATATTTATTATATGTCCACATTGTGTGTATATATACTATATATGTTTAAACGTATACGCAGGAAATATTTCTCAGGGTGTGTCTATGTCTGAAAGTCATCTATTTCTGCATGACCACATAAAGACTCAACTGAAGGAAAAGTGTACAGTTAGCTTATACTGAAAACTACACATGTAATAGGAATCTGCCAACAAAATGAAATGTAAAAAAACAACATAAAAAATAAATAATAATAATAATCTTTTTTTGCAAATAATGATAATTGGATTGTAAAGTAACAGTACAATATGTGTGACTACTTGCCTCAATCTCTTTTTGACAAAATTCACAGATTCACAAACCTCATTGCATAAAATAATAAAAAAAAAAAAACAGTTTAAACACATTACATGAAATAAAAAATTGCAACTTTCAATTTGTGACAACTTGCCCCGCCCTAACATTTATTAAAAAAAATTTAAGTTTAATTTTAAGTTTAAATCTTCACTTTTAATTTCTTGCTTGTTCAAATATACATCAGTGTGTTTACTTTGAATATGACTGCTACATGACACAATGACACCGGTAAAAAAAAAATTTTGAGATCAACCTCAAACACAGCTGGAGAAGCTCACCATATGTGCAAAACCTCATAGAAACTGAGATATGAACCTTGTGACAACTTGCCCCACTCTCTCCTACATGCCTATACAAGCTTGAGATGGCACGGTCCATTAGGATGAAGAAACCCGGACTGTTTTGGATTTCTTTTGAAGTACTAAAACATGCGGGTTATTTACAGTTTGAACTATTTATTTAAGCCTCTTTCTGGGAGAATTATGATTCTTCCACATGGATAACAGAACTAGTTTGGACATCAGTCATGATTGGCTGGACTTCATGTGTCTGATATTTGGCTCGACTGAAGATGATCAAGTCATTGAGTATCGGACCACATGGAGCTCATATTTTCCATTGAAAGCATTCGTAACTCCTCAGGCCGTTTCTTCAAGGCTGAAGATCTTGCGTGACATTTTTCCATGTCTAAGGTAAGTATTGTTTGGTGCCAGATGAGTCTTTCTCGTCAGCTCTCATAAGCCCAGTGGCATTTTTACCTTCGGAAAGAAGCATGTGAACAACAACAATGATCATTTACTCCAATTTCTTCTTTTTTTTAAAATTACAGATGCACAAAATAACTTTTTCAAATCATTTTGGCTGAAAGTCTCTCTTGTGTGGAAACGATATAAAATAATTTTTAATTTAAAAAATGTTTTTAAAACATTTAGTCTACATTTAGACATTCTGATACGTTCCAATAATTCCATGTATCTCTATGCAACATATTGCAATATTTTTTTTATCTAAATGAGATATACAGAATCTTGTTAGAATACTAATTTATTATTATTATTATTAAGCAAATATGCATTAAATGGATCAAAATAGAGAGGAAATACATTTATAAATGTTCTAAAAACAAATAAATGCGGTTCTTTTGAACTTTTCTATTCATTCCAGAAACCTGAAAAATAAATGTTTTCCACAAAAATATGCAGCAACACAACCATTTCAACGCAGATAATAATCAGTAATGTTTCCTGAGCAGCAAATCAGCATATTAAAATGATTTCTGAAGGGTCATGTGACAAGACTGGAGCAATGTTGCTGAAAATATAGTTTTGATCACAGTCAGGAATACTTTAGATTTGATCACATATTTACACAGAAAACAGTTATTTTAAACTGTAATTATAATTCACTATATTCACCATTTTTACTGTATTTTTGATCTAATAAATGCACCTTTGGTGAGCAGAGGCATCTTCTTTCAAAAACATTTAAAAATTAAAAGACAGAGTTAGGAGACACATAAATAATGATAGCTGCTTAGTAATGACGACGAGACGCAATCTGTGTTAATCCCTGCTGCCTGTGTGTGTGTGTGTGTGTGTGTGTGTGCGCGGAGGTGGAGAGTGTCAGAGGGAGTCTGATGTTTTCTTTTCCTGCTGGAGTTCCTCCCCCTGTGAGCATGTGTGTGTGTAGCACGGCTCAGGTAACAGACGCTTCACTTCCTCTGCGTTCGTGGAGGAGACAGCAGGATGGGAGCCTGAGCCTTTGAGGATGGAGAAGAAAGTGTGTGTGATCCAGACTGACTTCCACCAGTACCGGCCCATCTTCATCCACAGTCAACACGTAAGACTCAAGATTTTCTACTTTTTGTGTGCTTCTGTGGGCCTCATGTTCACACACCCCCACACACACCCTGTGTTAGTCAGACACACCCTCACGTTCAGCAGGGTTTGAGCTCTGGTGAGGGTCTGAGTTTCTGGTTGTTGTACGTGTGTGAAGGATCAGTGTTTCTTTGTGAGTTTGAGATTGATGGGTGTTAATGTGCAGGTAAATGCAGACACACGTGTGTTCCCCAGGAATGCAAACATATGAACAAAACCACAGTCCTTTCCCACAATTCAAAGGCTCTTCAGTTGGGCTGCCATAGATTTTTGAAGTAAGGCAGAGTTTCAAAATTCATTGACGTTTTTTAAAGAAGTCACAACGGGTGCATTTATTTGATCAAAAATAGAGTAAAAACGGTATGTTACAACTTCATTGTCACATAATCCTTCAGAAATCCTTCTAACATGCTGGTTTACCGCTCAAGAAACATTTCATTTATATGCAAATAGGTTATTTACAAATTTATTGTTATTATTATTCATTTTTAAAAATATATAATTTTTTTTACAATAATTTTATATTATTTTAC
>JAUMHP010000062.1:327787-342033 GCA_032361065.1 Enteromius trimaculatus
ATATATATATATATAAATGTATCTTAAAATATTAATATTTTTAAATATTAATTATATAATTAAAAATAAAATATTAATTATTTAAATGTTTTTTAATTATAAAATATATATTGTAAATTGTGTTAATGATCTGATTTGTGTGACATACAGTGGGATCCCAGTGTGGAAACACTAGTGAAAATGCATTTTTCAACCTTAATTTACATGCTTTAAATAAAATGATGGTTATTACTATAAAATGATCTGATTAGTGTAACTTTCTACTTTAAAGCCTATTCTTTTTATTTTAAATTAAATTAAAATAAAGAATTAATTAACTGTGCACATAAAATATGTTTTAAAATATTATAATTTACAAATAATTAAAGTAATTACAAGTAATTAAATGCAAATATTGTTATAAAATATATATTACAAATTAAAGTACAGTCCCATGCAGTGGGATCCAAGTGTAAAAGCACTAGTGAAAATTGTCCTGTTTTGCACTGTTTTACTTTTATACAAATGCTTTTTACATTATAGTACTAGTTAGTTTATTATAAATATTATTTTAAACTACATTTTCTAAATTATATTATAAACAGTGTCATTATTGACCTTGAAATGCAGAATTGATAATTTGGAATAAAAATCAAATATGTTTTATTTCGATATTGGATATTAATTTGTCATTATGCTACTTTTTTTACTTTTACAAAATTCTAAAACTTTATTTTCCAAACTTTCAGTGCACTTTCAGAGTTTTGGACTTTGCTGTATGGTTTTAGTCCTGCTGTTTCATATTAAGGTAGTAATTATTTATTACTCTGCTGGTAGACAGTTTACAGTACATAATGATATGCTTTCATAGACTGAGTTATTCAGCAAATGTGGAAGATCCGCCTTCCTTCTGTGAACCGATACTCTCTTGGACTGTTTTTATTTGTTGACTGAGCTCTGGCCTAACAATTCACAGAGAAATCTGATTCGGTTTTATTGTGATGGAGAGACAGGTTGGTGCAGTTGTCTTTACAGCCCACCCATCCTTCCACAGGCATGGGAAGCGAGTAGAGCTGCAGCATTGTTGTCTGCTGGGATGAAATACAGCTCAGTACGAGGCTCTGGGATTGTGGTGATATTGCCAGCGCTTGCAGAAATGCCACGGTGCAGCAGGGCCAGGATTGGGGATTATTTGAGCTGATTGCATTAGCAGACACCAAGCCTCAGTTCTCTCATATTCTTCTCTTTGTTTCTGAAAATCATTGTGCTGGAGCTCAGATGAACAAGTTTTCTTAGACAGTTTTTATGCAGTGACTTTTTAAGTTTGCAGCTAATCATGAAAATGTTCCAGTAGCCACTTTTCCTTTATGAGATATATGGTCATAACAAGGCATTGTCAAGTCAAGTTGTCAAATTAATTGCCAGTAATTATTTTCTGTGGAGTATGAAAAGGTAGGTGTTATCTGGCAATAGAAGGATGCGGTTTATGACTGAAATGTCTTTGTGCTGCCAGGTCAAAATACACTACATCAGTTACTGGCTCAGGATAGACAGGATGATGAAACAGACACAGATAGCATTCATTTTTTACTGTACTTTTGGATAGGTATCAGAAAGGATTCGCGTTTCGTCTTGTTCTGTGTGCAGGAATATCAATTCAGTGCAAACTGGACACCACAGAACAAATACGTATCTTATGTCAGGTGTTTATGAATCATGCATTTGACCCAGCGGTTATTCTGGCTGATCTCGTATATTTCCAGTGTGCTTGGAAAATGAGTTTTCTTCCCCCTGATTCCATCCCCTGTCAGAAAATCTCTCTCTCTGCTGTAATTATAGCAGATCTATATTTCACACAGCCATAATTCATCTGTCCTCTGCTGTCAGATCACAGCCACTGATTGCTGGGTAAGATACAGTAGATTAATTGGGTCTTATCAGAGAGTATGTTATTTAAAGCCACACTTCACATTGAGGGTGATCTGATCTTTTTTTTCCCAAAAAACTTTAGCACAGTTAGTTTCTAGCTGTATTTCTTCCACTCCTGTATGAGATGGACAAAAAGAGATAAAAAGAGATAAAAAGAAAAGTCAGAATAGCAAAAAAAAAACCTTGAATTACAAGAACGAAGTTGAATTTACAAGATATAAACTCAGAACTGCAAAACTGTCAGAAATGCAAGATTTAAACTTAAAACTGCGAGATGTAAACAAATAGTTTAGAAATAAAACGTCATTGCGAGAAAAATTCAGAGCCGCGAGATGCAAACATTAGATACGTGCAAATAGCCTGTCTGTTAATCTAACAATATAACAATATAGGCAACAAATCAGAATTGGGCATTAAGACCTGCAGTGTAAACGAGGCCTAAGAATCAAACAAATAGTTTAGAAAAAAACGTCATTGCGAGGAAAAATTCAGAGCCGCGAGATGCAAACAAATAGTTTAGAAAAAACGTAATTGCGAGAAAAATTCAGAGCCGCGAGATGCAAACAAATAGTTTAGAAAAAACGTAATTGCGAGAAAAATTCAGAGCCGCGAGATGCAAACAAATAGTTTAGAAAAAACGTCATTGCGAGAAAAATTCAGAGCCGCGAGATGCAAACAAATAGGTTAAAAAAAACGTAATTGCCGAATCGTAATAAAAGATTTTAAAGTTTCTTTATTTGCACATTTTCTGAGAGGATTAGGCCTACCTTTTCTCCGGTCATCAGAAGAGCGGTCATATGACCAGACCTGGAGAAATGCAGGAAAAGCCTCAAATATTTACATCACCTCTCAAAATAATAAAACAAAAGTGTGTGAACAATAAAGGTTTTTCAATTTGCAATCCATATTATGCACCCATGGCGATATTTCAATCATTAAGCAGTTCAACAAAACATTGTAAAAACACTTAAAGTGCCTACTTACTAGAATATATGATACATCATTAATAAAGTGTTTACTGAATTTTGACTTTTAACGTCTGCCTTCTACTACATTACTACTTTATGCTAACTGCTCAAAACTAAATGGCGGTCAGTGGGGCAAAGCTTCATTTTGTCGTCCAGGTGGGAGTTCCTATAAGAGTGTGAGGTCACGTGAAACCTATCAAGTGCAAGATTGCAAAAAAACTTTGAATTTGCATAATATAATCTCAGAACTGTGGAAAGGTTAGCCTTTTTAGCAAAATGTAAACTCGGAATTGCAAGAAAAGTGAAACTTGTGAGATGTTAATTAGTTTAGAGAGACAAGCTCAAAATTGTCAAGGAGTCAGAATTGTGAGATTAAAGAATAAAAAAATCAGGGTTGTAAGATGTAAAGTTGCAATAACCTTTTTTAATATGTGGTGGAAACAAGTTTGCATAGTTTCCAACTTAAATTGTTTTCAGCAAAAAGTGAAAGAGAAGTGCTGACTGAGCGCTGTTACCCATCTAATGACCGATAATGTGAAACGAAAGTAGACTGCTGTGATGCTCTTCTTGTGCATGTGGAAAATCTTTACGGTCTGGACGCTGGTGCAGGTCCTGAGGCGCAGGGCTGGATTTGTGAAAGAGGCCTGTCCCTGGAAGAGGAAATACACCCTTCTATGACAGCACTTTATACAGCAGTAAAATGCCCATTAACTCATTAACTCATCACTTTTGCGCCAAGATTTAAATGGACTGATTGAAAGCAGACTCAGATATGATAAAATCCTAATAGGCCTGTTAGTGCAAGACATAAACATCTGTTTACTGATGTTTTATATCACGCAGTTAAATGCAAAAATGTTCAAATGCTTATGGATTAAATCTAAACATCTATAGATCAGTGCATTTCATATATCAAATGTTTTCCAGTCTCGCAAGCTCATTAAATAGCAGTTTGACATGACAGATGTGCAGTAATCACAGCTGTACTGCAGCTCTATGAGATATAAACTGAAGAGTTGTTTAGAGTAATTCTTTGTTTTAACAGACTTTCTAAATATTTACAGCATTTTAGGAGTTTTTCCACACTTAATGATTCTGTGTACCGCTACCCAGTCATGAACCGTAAACACAACAGATATTACTGAGAGGTCAGAACAGAAGACCTCTACACACGACTCTGTTTGTTTTCATTATTTTGCGTTAGTAAGTGTGTGATAACTGCATTATTTGAGCAGGTCGTATGTGGTTTAACAGATCTGTGCTTTCTGAAGCCCTCACGGTCGAGTCAGAGCTCGTTTCTATAAAGCAATCCTAACCTTGTGCTTTTGGATTCAGAGAAACTCCTGTCCTCTCGTTGAGTTGAGCTCACTTAAGACTGGACGCTGAAATTTGAATACAGCATGTTGAATGAGGGCTGTTATGAAGAACCATTTCTAAAGAAGTAGATGGTTATCTGCTTACTGCAGATATATATCAGAGGAAAAGAGTTTATGTTATGCTTCTCTTGCTTGTGAAACAACGTGCCTTTGAAATGCAGAGGACAAAAGGTTGGGTTTCATGCCATGGATTTAGAATAAATAAAAATTAGATCAGAGGTAGATAAGAATTAGCTTTATTACCATTGTGGAGAGAACAAATACAGAGCCAATACCTACTAAAAAATTTGAGGTCGGAAGGATTTTGTCATGTTTTTCTTCTCTTCTGCTCAGCTATATTTATATGATCAAAACTATTATAAATTGTAAAATATTTTTACAATTTAAAATAGGTGTGTTCAATGAGAATATATTGTAAAATGTAATTTATTGCTGTGATTAAAGCTGAATTTTCAGCATCATTTCTGCAGTCTTCAGTGTCACATGATCCTCCTCCTGATTTGCTGCTCAAGAAACATTTATGATTATCATCAATGTTGAAAACAGTTGTGCTGTTTTTTTTTGTTGTTTTTTTTTTGTGGAAACCTTGATTCATTTGTTGTTGTTTTTGTTTTTTTGATGAATAAAAAGTAAAAAAAAACCCCAGCATTTATTGAAAATATAAATAATTTGTAATAATATAAAAGAAAAAAAACAAATAAATTATTTATAATAAAAAAGTAATATATTTTTTAAAGATCTTATCATTTTATATATTTCTTTATTGAAACCATGTTTTCAATAATAAAAACAATAATAATAAATGCACTTAATTCAATTAATAATAATAATAATTTCATTTGGGTGTTTCAACTACCAGTTTGAGCTTCTTCTCAGCATTAACATGCATAATAAAATCTATTGATATTCATTCATGTGAAAGTGGGAAGCTTAAATGTTGCTATATTGTCTGGTAATAATTTATGTCCAGATTGTGAAGGCTTCACTCTCTGTGTCTGTGCATCATCAGTGTGGGATGATTACTTCATTCAGTTTCATGAAGAGGCCACTATAATGGTCACCATTATTTATTCTGTTGAATCTCATGCAGTGGGCGTCAGGCCATAAATCACTGCTATGGTATGTGGTCGAGTACGTAATTCACCAAACACCGACTACATACAGCGTGTCGATGGCATATGTTGATTTAGTCACACCTGTTGAGATGTAATCAGCGTCCGCCAGTGACGGGTCTTGGTTCACCTGTGGTAGATATAAATGTTTGATGTCTAAGCACAGAGTGTTTTGTCTGTAAAAATGAATGGCAAACAGATTTTTACATAGATTACAATAACAGCTTTGTTCTTCTGACACTCTCAGACATTTTCCAGACTGTAGGCATGGATTGGTTTTTTAAATAAATGCACGAAACGGACCGGCTGCCGCGTGTCTCATGCAGCAGAGATTTAGCTTTGTTCGTTGATTAACGCGAGTGCTGTTGAGAGAGATAGCGGAGGACCTCGCACAGTCTGTTACTCTACACCTCGACACCAGGCAGTCATCTGTGCACCTGCTTCTGTCTGAGCGCGGCAGGACTTCAGACAGAAACACAGGAGGCGTCCAGCTGTTAGAGGAGGGAGAGACGCTGCTCAGGGATGGATGCTGTTTGTCAGGTCATATCTGTCGGGTGTTCGCTCTCAGAAGCTGAACACGAGGAGCTGGACTGGGATAGTTTCACCACATCCATCCCACTCCATCAGGTACGTGATAATGCATGTGCATGATGATGCAAGAGATGCTTTGATTCCTAGAGAACATGGACCTGGGTATGTTTACTTCCCGTTTGCCGTTTTGTTGCTCTGGGTGAATGCATCTGCCAAATGGATTTATTTTAGTGACATGCATTGCATTATTTTTGGTCAGTTTTGTTGTTAAAGAGTACTGTATGTGCATAATCTCTTAATCGCCAATTAACTAACCTGAGCGTGTTTGCCAGTTCTTTGTGCTTTGTGGATGGTTATTAATAGGTTGTTATGTGGTTGTTAGGACAATGCTTTGGTTTCTTATTGGTCAAAAGAGCTATTTCTTGACTTGATAGGATTTTTTGTTTGTTTGAGTGTTGATGGTTGCCAGGATGTTGTTATTTGGTTGCAAAATGGTACTAATGTGGTTTTTAGCAGGTTGTTATGTAGTTGCAATGTCTCTCATTGGTCACAAGAGCCATTTTTCGATTCGGAAGTTACATAGACAGGGCCTCGGCTTTCTCCTGTCTACTAAGTATGATTTTTATCATCTGCTATTTTTTGTTTGGAACAGGAATGTCTACGCATCATATTCATTAAATGAGTCAACTATATAGTTATAGTCACCCATAATGCATGTGTTTTGCATGTTTTCTACAAATGTTGATACAGATATCCCTTTAAGGAATAGTTCACCCAAACATGAAAATCCTGTCATCATTTACTCACCCTCAAGTAGTTCCAAACCTGTATGAATTTCTTAGTTCTGCCGAACACAAAAAAGTTTGTACCAGGGTGTTTTGGGTCACCATTGACTTCCATAGTAGGAAAGAAAATAGTCAGTGCTGACACAAAACAGCCTGGTTACAAACTTTCTTCAAAACTACCTTCTTTTGTGTTGAGCAGAACAAAGAAATTCATGCAGATTTGAAACTCCTTGAAATGATGACAGATGTTTAGTTTTTGGGTGAACTACATTTCACAAACGATTGCAAGCAATAGGATTTTTTGAAGTATAGTGACTTGTAATCATACTAATAATCTTTGTATTATTTACAGCTGCGCATAATTACATTTACAAGCGAGTGGAAGCAGTTTTTGAGTCTGTTACATGAACACTTCCCTCATCTCCCATTGGTCAGACAAACAGATGGCCCCGCCCCAAACTCACACCATTGGTTGAGCCAGTGTTGTTCTGTCTCTTCCAGTTCAGCTGTTTGAACAAAAAAACTGCAGTTGGTCCTGTAACATTTTAAGGTGATGTAACACTACCATTAACGTCTCAGTAGATAAGCAAGCGATAAAAACAGATGCTTTACTAATAAGTCAAACACGAAAGACTGAAATCAGAACAGAACAAGCACATTTATGGAGAAATATGCTTGTGGGCAAAACACATCCACTGCCAGCTGTGCAAGGACCCTCATATTTGAGTGTTTTTAACTTGATAGCATGTATCATAAGACAAGTTGTAAAAGCAGAGCTTTTTATGTCCTGTTGGGACTAGTTTGTTAAACGATCCTTTTCATCGAGGGAAGGCACTTTGTCCTTCTCATGTTTTGAAGCTTTTGATCACAGGACACTTTGCTTCACGCGTTGAGCCTCTTTTGTTGCTCTTTTCCTGTTGTCACCCGTGAAGTGCGTCCCCCGAGGCTGACATGCAGTGTCCTCTGTCTGTCTCGTCCTCCCCGGAGCAGGAGCAGGAGAGCCTCCATCAGTCCGAGCAGCGCTGCATTCAGCTGGAGGCGCAGGTGGTGGGACTGGAGGAGCGTCTGGAGCAGGAGGAGGGCGCCGCGGCTCAGCTGGCCTCCCAGCGTCACCGGCTCGAGGCCGAGTGCTGCAGTCTGCGCCAAGACCTGGAGGAGCTGGAGAACACTCTGACTTCAGTGGAGAAGGACAAGCAGGTAGGACTGGGGTTCACGTGCTGGCTGACACACACTTGACCCGTTACAGTGAAGGGACTGCAGCCATTTCTGTTCTTATGAGTAGTTAGTCATGCATCATTAGCAGTCTGGGGAATATTACTTGAAACTGTATTGGAATATTTCATGCTTCATGACTTGGAGAAGAGGTACAGCTGTTTTTGGTACCAATCTAGAGTTTGCCTTTATTTTGCCTAAATTCTTATAAAAAGGGATCGTGAAGGATCGCTGGTAAAACTAAAATGTTGCAAAATTTGAAATCATTTCTTTGTTGTCTCACAAAAGAGGACTTTTAAATGTTACAATTTTGTTTCTCATAAATGCAACTTTATTTCTCAAAACAGTTTTATTTCACATGTTAAGAATATTTCTTGTAACCTTTTGACTTTAAGTTTCAGATAGTCACATTTTTTCTGGTAATAAGCGAATTTACTTTTCATAACTGTAACTTTATTTCCTATAATTGTGACTTTATTTCTTGTGTTGGCATTTTATTGGCACTAGTTGTCATGATTGCATTTTCTTATGGTAGCTTTATTAGCATGAATTGCAACTGAATTTTTAGCATTTGCGCATTAATTTCTCATAACTCTGACTGCTTTTAATAATTGTGACTTTCTTTCACATAAGTCCAATTCCAGTTGCAATTTAGGGATCATAATTGCCACTTTATTTCTAGTTCTTTATTTCCTTTCATTGCAACTTAAGCTCTTTGAAATGCAGTCTGTTTCTCTATTTCATCTATAAGGTTATTTTTCATAATTGCAACTTTTCAGCACCTGTATTTCTCATGTTGTCCCTTTTTTTTCTGTAATTGCAACTATTTCTTGTGATTGCAAATTTGTCTCATACAGTAATTATGATTTATATCTCGTAATTGAAACTTTTAGTGGAATTGTAAACAGTTCTAATTATTCTGACTATATTTCACTATATTTCTCAAGTTGAGACTTATTTTTGCAACTGTGACTTTAGCTTTACTTCTCATAATTCTGCCTTTCTTTCACTTTATCTAAAAAAATATACATTGAAAATTTAAGATGAAATTCAGTTCTGGCAGTTGCTGTGAGGATCTTTGGCAAGCGTTTAGGTCACATACTATCCATGATAAATGTGTCAAATCCAGCCGCTATCGTTGACATACACAAGAACAGACCTGTATGGCTTGTTTGATCTTACACATGGAGTGGAAATGGTTTGGAGTCTATTTGTTGTCACAGAAAAACTGTGGGTGGCATCATGTGTGACCTCAACTCAAATCTTTAAAGCATTACATTCATCGGAGCTTTCATTTTTAAAATTAAAACAAAACCTATTCAAAAGTATAGTGCATTCCATTGGCGCTGTGTTCTGATGGCAATAATTGTTCCCTTAACTGCACTGCATAAAGCTGTGCTGACTTCTAATTCGAGCTAGGTGTGCTGCCTTTCAATTACCGCACGTAGTCCATAATTATTCCAATTATAATTTTGTCTCATCTCTTACAGTAAGTGCAGATGTGTGGGGTTATTTGTCTGCTCATATAGTTCTAGTTTATGTCTGTTCGAGTTCAGAGGAACAATGACAGCTGTGGTGTCAGGATGAAAGTATCTCTATACTTCTGGTCTAGATCTGCTTCTCAAAGCTCCAACAGGCCCATACCCACCCACGCACACCCACGCACACACACACACACGCACACACATGCGCCCCATTAGTCCCTTATGTCAGTGTTAAACCAAATCACATCTGCCACATACAAAGTCAATGTACGTTTCTTTTTCAAAGTAAATTATTGTTTTCAGCTGCAAGTTCACTTTTCCAATTCAAATTAGATGTTTTGTAATTAAAACTTTATTTCTCATGATTGCAGTTTTGTTTTGTAATTGTGACTGTTTCTTGTAATTACAACATTGTTTTTCATAATTGTAACCATTCCCCTTAATTGTGACTTTTTTCTAACAATTTTTCTAATTTTAGGGCAGTTTTTTCTTGTAATGGTTACTACTTTTTTAATTGCAGCTTTTTCCTCACAATTACACATTTTTTTCTCTCATACTGGGACATTAGTTTTTTTTTTATAATTGCGACGAATTTAGTTTCATTGCAACATTATTTCTTGTAATTCTCAATATTTCCCAAATCGTGAATGTATATGTTGTAATTGTGGCTATTAATTGCATCTTTTTCTCATTATTGTGACTTTATATATTGGGTTTTTATTTCTTGTAATTGCTACTATGCCTTGAAATTGTGACTATGACTTTTTTTTTTTTAAACTGAGACTTTTTCTTGCAACTGCAACTTTATTTCCATTAATTGTTACCATTTATCATAACTGCGACTTCATTTCTATTAACTGTAAATTAATTTCTCATTTTTGGGATTTTTTTTTTTTCTTCCATAATTGCTTCATTTCTAGAAGTTGAGACTTGGCCATGATTAGAAATATTTTTCATTATTCTTACAAATATTCCTAAATCAGATGCATCTGCACTCTCTCTAGTCCTCAGACTGTGCAGTGAGGAAGCTCTCTGAAGATCTCACCCAGAAGAACGAGCTGGTTCAGAAGCTGCAGAAAGAAAAGGAGCACCTGGTGGAGCTGAGCCAGGTGAGGGCTGCTGAAATGACATGGAATGGCATTCTCCTCGGTATGTGTTCATGTTCCAGAATCCATCACTCAGAACACTAGCCTTAGACAGATGTTGGACAGTTTTGACCGGTGATTTCCAAGGATGCTGCAGCGTAAAGTTCAGTCATGAGGCAATGTAACTAATGTAATCAACACAAGCTGCGCTTTTTAATGGGAAAGACCCATCTGGAAGACACGTTGGAGGTCGTTAACAGGTTAGCGTTCATCCCTCTGGCACAACAGGCCATTTCCGACTTTAATCTGGAAAATAACTTAGAGGGTTCAGGTCACTGCTGTGATTGTTTTTGAAATGATGATTTTTTTCAGTCAAATGGTTTATAATGAGTTGCAGCAGTGAACTGCTTGGAAATCTTGATTACCGATCAAAACATAGTGTATGACTCTTACACAGTACTAGTAATTGATACGGTTTTTGTATGTCATAGATTTGATGTGGTTTTAACCCAGGTGAAAAGATGGAAATGTGCAATAATTCAGTACAAATGTTCTTAAATGCTTTTGTTGTAAGCAGTGCATCTTAATGCATCAGTGTTGTAATGCTTAAATTCATTAATTAATACATTTTCAGAAATACAATAAAAATGTAATGCATGCATATACTTTGTGATAGCAATTTTTTAATGTATGAATTAAAGTGTTGAACATGATGATAGAAATAATAGGGTGATACAATTGTCCTGATTAGGCCTCTAAAAGTCTTTTTCATTAAAAAATGCCATTGGTAGTTTTTTCTCTATAAATTAATAATAAATAAATCTAAAGAAAGATTTGTGCTACAACCTCTAAAATCATGAACTGTTAATAATAATTCTACTACTACTGATTGATGATGAAAATACCTTGAAATATATTTAAAACAGTTGTAAGTGTTGTACTGTGTAGTGTAGTGCGTGCTTATACCCCCGAACGTTAACAAGGCTGATCACGTCAAATACGTTAAAGCGTGTACATGCGTTGCGATACTCTTCAAAATGACGGAAAACTGAAGTCAGGGGAAAACAATGGTTGAGTAAATTGTGTTATGTGCTACTAAACTCACAAGGACAGTCACATGGACTGTTTAACCAATGTTTTTACCTTGGTTCTGGATCTGGGTCATTTCAGTCGTGTTGCTGTCTATGGAGGGTCAGATAGCTCTCTGATGTCATCAAAAATATCTCCATTTGTGTTCTGAAGATGAACGAAGGTCTTACGGGTTTGGAACGACATGTGGTTGAGTAATTAATGACAGAATTTTAATTTTGGGATGAATTAACCCTTTAATGTTTAACTTATTTGGATGTAATTCATTTCTAAGTAATCTGTCTTGATGTAGATGCAGAGCACCTTACATCACAATTTAGTTCACCTTAGTAAGTCAAGAAGGGTCTTTTTTTCATTCTCTCCATCTTTTGTGCTCCATAAAACTGCAAGATCGGCGTGCAGTAACGTAAGCCAGATGTCCAACAGTAGCAGCTCATCTCTGTGATTTATGACCTTCATCAGGAACCATCGCCAGTTATGTGAGCTCTTCATTCAAGGAGTGTAGTGTTGGTGTGATGCTGCGGCGTGCCTTATGTTTTAGTTTACTTCACTTCTGACCAGAATGCATGTCTCTTTTAGGGTCTGATTTGATTAAGCCATCATGCTTTCTCTGTGATCGACCCGAATGAAAGCATCCCGGTCAGATGTGAGCCGTTCTTGGCTGGAAGTTTACCACACATCTGCTCGACAGACCCACACGTCTCTGTTTGGTTTTTGCAGCAGGCCATTGAGGACTTGCAGTGCGAGGAGGAGAAGGTGAACCTCCTGACCAAAGAGAAAGCCAAGCTGAAGCTGCAGGCGGAGGATGTGAGTAGATCAGCGGATCACTGTGATCCGGGCCACGCATAGATAAAGAAATCACACCAATCTGCTTGATGTTTTCCCAGCTGGAGTATCTGTTGGAGCAGGAGAGGAAACAGAAGGCGGATTTGGAGAAGAGCAGGCGGAGGTTGGAGGGAGACGGCAGGAACACTATGGACAACCTGACAGAGATGGGCAAGATGAGGGCCAGTCTGGAGGACATGATCAGGAGGTAAGTGCTGCCCTAGCTATTTAAGTAATATATTTAAAATATATTTATTTCACACTAGGTATGTTACAAAACTATTAACATATTTACTGACAGATAGCTGAAAACCTACTGATATAATAAAAACTACTTTAATTGGAGTATTACTTGTGCACAATGCATATTTGTTATTAATAAGCCTAAAATGAAATGAAAATAAATTTGTCATTTAAATGCAAAATATTTAAAGTATACTTGCAATATTTATTAAAACGATTTAGCACAAGTATGCCAGTTTAGTATAATAAAAGTACAATTGCATTTTATTAAATACATAAATATGAAAATGTATTTGTGGTATACTAAGCAGGAAATAAACGTAATTAAAATACATTTAAGTGTATTTTTCACTAGGGTGTGTGAGTCGAAAATCTAATAATTGGTTAAATAATAAAAAGTTGTAAGCGATTAAATTACATAAACATTTTATTAAATATGTATTATTGGTTTCATTTGTATTCATTTTTTTATACATTTTGGTTATTAAATATTTTATTTCATTTTTGAATATTTTATTTGTTTAGCTGCATGTCATGTGCCAATATTCACCATTAATCGTTATCATTTATCCGGGGACTTCAAGTAAATAATTTAGCTTCAAATGGTTTGGCTGTCATAAATTTTAGGGACTCTGTATAATGTTATTATAATAACAAATATAAAAATGAATGATCTCTTGAAATCGTTGATGTCTCCAAGAAAAGCTTTAAAAATGGAGAAGATCTATTAGTAAAACAGATGTTTGGACGGCTCTTGTCTATAACATGATATGTGCTTGGAGCGCCGCTATCTCTGCTTTGATGAGTTAAAGGCCTCCGGGCCCCCAGAGCTGCTCAGGCTTGTTAGTATACTGTGTATTCTGTAGAAAGCAAAACCAGCTGTTTCATGGAGGCCTCAATTACAAAAAAAGAAGTCCTTTTTTATATATGGTGAAAGGGTTAAAATCAGAGATATTATGTGGAAGAGGAGGAGGAGAAAAAACTGCTCAATATGGCGTAAGTATGAATGGAAGCTCCGCCTTTGAGTTAAAATAGCCAATCAGCTTTCTAGAGGCATCACCCGGTCGTTTATTGTTGATTTGAAGACATACTGTGACGTGAATCTTGACCAAGACTTTTGGAGATTTCACTCTTTCTGGAGTAAGAAGCCTTTTTTAACCTAAAAAAAGGTAATTGTGACTATTGCAATTACCACTGAATACAATGTAAACACAAACGTTTTGTGATCTAATCACAAAAACATCAAAATTCATCAAAAACTATAGTAATGCAAAAAAGTTTTTCGTAAGAATGAAAAATCTTAAGCAAATGCAAAGTTTCTCAGTAAAAACATTTTGTGAGTGAAGGCAACATTTTTAGGGGAATGAAAAGTGAACGCAAATGTTTTAAAGGAGTCATACAATGCCAATTTTCCACAAGCTAATATGATTCTTTAGGGTCTTAATGGAAAGTTTGTAACATAGTTTGTTTTAAAATTTCTCAAAGATAGTGTAAAAAACGCTCATTTTACCCTGCTCTTTAGAGATCCCTCTTTTCTTTTTTTTCTTTTTTAATTTTATTTTAAAGGTTTTTCAGAATAAAACATACAACAAACAAACAACACAATATCAGACCTCAAATGGACTCAC
>JAUMHP010000062.1:342133-359035 GCA_032361065.1 Enteromius trimaculatus
GGCTCACTCAGGGCGGGTCTGAGGTAAGACACCAGTTCAGTCTGTGTGACACGCTGCTGTCAATCAACTGTTGTGGGCGTGGCAGTCTCACAGTTTTGTGAGAAAACATTTCTTCGGAAAAACAGTACTAGAAAACATTTACATTTTGCGAGAGGAAGGCAAACTATTTTTTCGGATTGCATAAATGTAAAGTTTCTTTGGCAAACAATACTTTTACTAGAGAAAGCTTAGTGAGTACGGAATTTTGTTTCTCAGAATAATGCAAAAGTTTCTTAAGCAAAGTTTCTTGGTGAAAAGCAAACTTTTTGTGAGCAAACAGAACATTTCTTTGGGAAACGCAAAAGTTTTGTGAGTGATCACAAGGATGCAGATAGTTTTTTGATAGCTTCTTGTAAGAATGCAAATGTTTTTGTGAGACAATATCTTGGCTAAACAATAATTTTCCTAGATAATATTTGTAAGCAAATGCAGTTTCTTGGTAAAAAGTTTTATTACTGATTGATCAAACAGAAGTATTTTGGGGAAATGCATACTTTTACTAGCGTATGTTTATGTTTTGTGAACGAACGTGAAAGTTTTGTTTCTCAAAAGTTTAATTATTTCTAAAGCATTTTCTTGGTGAAGGCCATTGTTTGTGAGCGAACGCAAAATGTCTTGGGAAACACAAAAGTTTTGCAATTTGTTTTGCAAATTAAAGCAACGTTTCTACTAAGAATGCACATTTTTTGAGAGCAAACATACATTTAAATATTTTCATATTTCATATTTCTCCATTATCATATAAATATATATCATATATATCATAGAAGCAGGTTTGTGTAGGTAGGAGCTGTACTTACATGCCTAATAAAAAAAAAACAATATCAGGGTGTTACTAAGTGAACTGACTTGCCTTGAAGGCTCCTTAGTTAAAACAACAACATTCAAATCACATACAGTCAATCAGTGAGATCTTCAGATGGTGTTCTGGGATTGACTGGCACGTTTAATAATCTGAGACATGGGTGACGTTTATTGGACGCGGCTAGCAAACAACACAGGGCATGCCTGCTAAATTAGCCCTGTCACTCCCGTCCTCACACGCTCTCTTTCTCCGTCTGTCTTCTGTCAGGAAAGATGTGGAGATAAGCAGCACCAGCAGCCGGCTGGAGGCCGAAGAGGCGATGAACGCAGGCCTGCAGAGGAAGAATAAGGAGCTCCAGGTGAGGCCTCGTGGGAGAGCTGCAGCATTCCTGTCTTTCAGCGCTGTGGGGGTCCAAGGCACTGATTTGTGAGCCAGAGATGACTAAAACATAGCTGAGGAGTTCAGGAGCTGATAACGATCTCTCTAGAGAGGGTAGGAAGGCTCCGGTTGTAACCTCACACTGCTTTTTTAAGCAGAGTCTGTTTAACCAGTGCTCTGTTGGCCCTTTTGCACAGGACTAAGAAAGTGACAGCAGAATGATAAATTTGAAAAGAAAGAGAGAGTAAGATCATGTCTGTTGAAAAGCAATGTTAGTTTAACCTCTGTCAGTCCTGCTTCACGTCAAGCAGGTGAGACACCCGCACCAGATCTAAATTCATTTAGAAATGCGAGATATTAATGCATTTAGAAGAATAGTTGAGCCAAAAATGATTCAAGATGTAGATGAGTTTGTTTCTTCATCAGATTTGGAGAAATGTTGAATTGTTGTGCTGCGAGTGCTGTGCTGTGGTTACTTGCTCAGCGATGCTCTGCAGTGAAT
Source organism: Enteromius trimaculatus (assembly GCA_032361065.1). Lineage (NCBI taxonomy): Eukaryota > Metazoa > Chordata > Actinopteri > Cypriniformes > Cyprinidae > Enteromius > Enteromius trimaculatus. The sequence goes on from JAUMHP010000062.1 coordinate 343,858, forward strand.
GGGTGCCGTCAAAAAGAGAGTCCAAACACCTGATAAAAGCATCACAAGTAATCCACACCACTCCAGTCCATCAGGTAATGTCATGTTTGTAAAAAAAACAAATCCATTGCAAAAAACAAAAACAAATTTTTGCAAACATGCTGCTTTTAGGCTTGACAAGATGTTAACTGATGGACTGCCGTGGTGTGTATTATTGTGATGATTTATCAGCTGTTTGGACTCTCATTCCGGCGGCACCCATTCACTGCAGAGGATCCACTGCTGAACAAATAATGCAATGCTATATTTCTTTACATCTGGTGAAGAATCAAACTCATCTACATCTTGCACAGTTTCAGAAACATCATTTTTGGCCGAGCTTTTTGTTTTTAAGGCCATTTCATAGACATTATCAGGAGGAGATGGCATACAATCTTTTGCCACAGATACATGCTCTTAATGCATGTACAATTATTTCAAATAAAATGCATGGTTATTCAGATTCCTATTTGTTCCCGAGCTTCGGTGAGGCTGAAAGACTTGAGATGGACAAGACATGAGATGGTTTCTCAGCTTGTTTAGAAAACACAGAGTCTCTTTGTCTCTTGTGCTTGTCTGCTTTAATGAAGGGGAAAGTTGATCTGTGTGTTGTGAGGGTGGACATGTTTTCACTTTCAGCCGGTGCATTCAGCGTATCACACAAAGCATGCTTTATGGCTCCGTCTGCCCAATAATTACTACACAGGTGGAGACGAAGACAAATGTTACATTGAGCTTTGGGTTATTCCATCGGGTCAGTTCAGGTGAAGCGCTGGTTGGTGTTTATTAATCAGATAATTGTGATCGTTATTAATCAGAAGATGAGCATTGTGAGATGGGAAGCTTTTATGGGCAGTGAGAGACAGATCTTCTTAATGTTAGTCAAATAAACACGTTTGGCTCATGTCATATTCATGTCATAATCAACATGAACCTTGGTCTTTATGAATATTTTAGTTTGTAACCGAGGCTAGTTGTCACACTGTACTAAACATTTGTCAGGAAATGTTTATTATTTAATGGTCACATGACATGTACTGTAGGTAATCAGATAAAATATTGAAGCTTTCTATTAGGTTTTATTTTGATTGTTTTTAGTTGAAATTACTCAATTTTTATTTTATTTAGCAAAAAAATAAACTCCTGTGACTGTGACATAAAGTCTTGATAAACAACAGTTTTTTGAGGTTTACATGTAATTAGTGCTTTACACAAAATATAACATTTATTAAAGACATTAACCTTTTGTGACAACATGCCCCACTAGGGACACCTATATGGGGTAAGCTGTTATATTAAACAACCTATAGATTAAATTTGAATGTTTTTAAGCAGTTACAAAGAACAAAATCACTTAATTTATAAACAGAGCATCATGTAGACAATATTGGTTTTGTCAAACACATTGTAATGTAGAAGACATTAATTGTGACAACTTGCCCCAGAGAAAAAGTCTTGAACCTTTTGGTCCCTGACTAGATGTATTTGTGGTTTCATTGTGTTAGTAATCTCTCTCTACTGCTTCTTGTGTTTCTCTGTGAGCTTTAGCCTCACATATGATGTCAATTTATAGTCCTGCATGATACTGAGAAATCACTGAGAAGGTAAAAGAATGTGTATAAAGCAAACCATCACAGGGCTGACAGTGTCTTTCAGAAACAATGATGTGGAAGAACTGCTGCAATCAATCTTTTGAGGATCGGTTTGTTCACTAGGAATGCATTTGATCATTCTGTCATCATTTACTCACGTCAAATCAATCTTGTGTGACTTTCTTTAGTGAAACACAGAAGAGAACATTATCAAGAGTTTGCAGCTCTCTCGTTCCTGTGCATTTGGCTTTTTTATTGCTTCAGTACTAGATTGTGCCAGTGATTGCAAGGAACCGAACAGCAGCACAGTCTTCAGGATAACGGTTTTCATTTTCCACTTAAGAAATAAACAAAACAACTAAACAAGTCTGGACTAATTGTGAACTCTCATTAATTATGTGTGGAGAGCAGGCTGATAGTATCCCTATTCTTACTTTTTGTAAGTTGCAGGGAATGGTTTGTTAAAGGGGTCAAATGATGGATCTACTAAGAACATTATTTTGTGTATTTGGTGTAATGCAATGTGTTTATGTAGTTTAAGGTGCAAAAAAACATTATTTTCCACACATTGTACATATTTGATTCTCCTCTAAGCCCCGCCTCCTGAAACAGGTCGACTTGTACAAAGCTCATCGTTCGAAAAAAGTGGTGTGTGCTCTGATTGGCCTGCTATTCAGTGCATTGTGATTGGCCGAATTCCGCAGCGATGATGGAAATGTTACGCCCCCTTACCATAACGTGATGCATCGCCATGTCTGCATTCATGATCGGAGAAACAACAAACAAGCAAGCACTACCCTTCACTGCTCAAAACTCGTGTTTGAATTAGGGATGCTCATTTTAACCATTTAACCGTTAACTGACCGATATGAATTTTGACAGATTAATTAAACGGTTTAAAAGGTCATTTTATTTATTTATTTCAGTATTTTACCTTCTCATAGTCTATATAAAATTGTGTTGACAAAAAAAAAGTTGCATTTTATTGGCCACATTCACCCAGCAGCAGAATCCAGTTGTTGAGTCCTAATACAGGGAGTGACACAGCGTTCTGTAACGGAACTCACCTGTAAATATTCAGGACTCACACACGCTGTGTGAACGGAACGGGACTCGTCATTCACTGCTAGCCGCTCTGCTGCACGAACACGCATCTACCGGGTGTTTTCATGTGTGTTTCGGGTAACTTATAGTGATGGAGAAATGAGCTGCGTGTCTTCTGAAAGTTTTATTAGATCTCGTCAGTTTTGTCAACTGCTGCCTGTCATTTAATGAAGGTTTGATGAAAGAACTCGCGCCTCGATTGGACTCCTGTCATGTCAGACAATGACTTTTATGGACGTTGCCATCTTTGACATTAATTGGGTCACTGTTGCTAACTTTTTTCTTTAGTTTTCTTGATTTATTATTTATGTAAAATAGCTATATGTTTCCCGTATAGGCCTATTTATCCTTTATAATGTTTTTTCTCTGGTCGCAAAAGTGCTGCAGGCGTATAATAAGAAATAGATATGATCGCGTAAATCTTCGTCTTCTGTTGTTTGCTAGTTTTTGTGCACGTACAATGAATCTGCAGAAAACAAATATTACTATTTTTAACAGGTCTCAGGCGCTTATCCTTTCTAATTGATTGAAATTCTAATTTAAAATAATGTTGTCAGTTAACCGGTAATAATCGGTGAACGTGCGTCAGTTGTCGGTTACGATAAATAACCGAAATGAGCATCCCTAGTTTAAATAGTAAGTAGCAGGTTCTTTTGTTAGAAAGCGTAACTTACTTAAAGGTTGTGAGTCAGAAGCACCAGACTGTTCTTGCAGAGGTAGAATTGCCTCACTTTCTAGTCTCTGTGGACAGTGTTGGAAACTTAACACTGATTTCTGGTTGTGTCCTCTTTTAGAAGCACAAAGTAGTTTTCACTTTCACAACGACACACAGCGTCTCCAGAACATGGCTCCGCCTTCTTTCTTTGTGTAAACATTTGAGCCGTTACAAAAAAGAAAAGAAAATTGTAATTACTCTGTGATGTAGCCGAGTGGGGTGTTTAAATTTTTTTTAAATAATTTGACTTTAGGGGGTGCGTACAAGTCATAACTTTTATAAACTTTTATAAAAGTACTTTTATTTACTTTTATTTTGGGACTTTAGTATTTAAACTTTACAGATCTTCTTTATGCACCAAGAACTTGTAACGATCTAAAATTTGAAATCCCATTACCTTTAATTGCAAGAGCTAGACCCTAAAATAAAGTGTGACTGGCTGATCTTTTCATTGTGTGTGTGTGTAACTAATCTTTCTCATGTTACAGAGCCAAAATGTCCCCACAAGGACAGTAATACTAGTATATTTTGACCTCATGGACATTTTTGGTCCCCATGAGGAAACAAGCTGAATGTAAGCTACACAATGAAGTTTTTTGACTATTTAAAAATGCAGAAAGGTTTTTGTGAGGGGTAAGTTCATGGGTTGGTTTATGGCAAGGGGATATAATATACACTACTGAATGAACCCATAACGATAAGAGTACCAGTATATGTGTGTGTGTCTATGAAGGGAAGACTGAACTGCTCAGTGAGTGTGAAGGGGGTGTGGATTCCCTTCAGTCTGAGGTGAGCTTGTGTGAGTGTGTGAGTGTGTATGTGTGTGTGTCAGTCTGCTTCAGTCTCTGTTGATCATGGCTGTTCTCTCCGCTGAGGTCCTTCGCTGGCATGTGAGTTCCTGAGCTCTACTTCTTCACTGCATTATAGTTTGCGGATGTTATTGCCTGTATCGCTCACATTTCTGCTTGTCCCTGCATGTGTGGCACATCAATAGCTAAATCTGTAAAGTAACTTTAATGCAGCTACTTTAAATGGGAGTGAGTCATTCAGGCCTTTAGGTTCATGTAGAATCTCTTTCAACTTTTGTGTGTGTGTGTGTGTGTGGATCTGAGGTTGTCAGTATGTGTGTTACGTGTGTCCTCCAGCGATTCAGACAAACTTCCTGTCTATCACAAAGATAAGATAATTCATAAGATATTATGTGCCACAAGACATGGAAATAAGTTCATCAATGTTTTTAAACTTGCAGCCAGAAATTTCTGTCGGTAGGAAATGCATTAAACAGTTTTCCTTATTTTCCTAACGGGATGATTTTGGCACTTTGGTATTTTGTGGCTCTTTAGGAAGTTGATTACTTTTATTAAAGAACTTGCTTTTTTTTGTCTCAGCTGTTTGCACAGAAAAGGTTCAAGGGTTTGACCCAGAGTATTTGCTTTGTGATATTTTCACAAGAATTCCAGCGTGTCCCATCTAGTTGGCCGTTCGCTGTTCCTCTGTGGTTTTTTACTGTGTGATTATGGTGTCACACTGATTGGAGAGCTTATCTTAGATTTTGGACACATGGAAAAAAGCCAAAAGAGAGGTTTTATTTTTCTCCCAAGTGTCTATTGTAATGTTACAAAATATGTCTTTTATTTATTTAACATCTCTTGATGCTTAATTGATGATATTCTGTTTATTAAACTGTAAAAATATAAATTTTGTATTTCAAAGAAATGCTGTTCTTTTTAAGTTTCTATTAATCATTTCATTCAGAATACTGAAATATAAAACGTATAATGGTGTCCACAAAAATATTTTTTGATAATAATCAGAAATGTTCAAATCAGCGTATTAGCATGATGATTAGTAATGATGCTGAAAATTAAGATTTGATGACAGCAATAAATGACCTTCTAACATATAGTCACATACAAAACCACTATTTGAAGTGGTAAAAAATATTTCACAATTTTAACTGTATTTTAACCAAATATATCAGTCTTGGTGAGCAGAAGTGGCTGCTTTTAGAAACACCAACCACAAACAGTAATTTGTGTGTCTTTTCAGATTCTGTCTTTATTTGCCCATTTCAAGGAAACTGTATTTGCATGGAATGATGAATTTTTCGTACACTATACCAAATATGAATGTATTTGGTTTCTGTAGCGCTGACCTGTATCTCGTCCCACAGGTCCGCATTGAGGAGCTGGAGGAAGAGCTGGAGGCTGAGAGAGGCTTACGGGCAAAGGTACGAATCAGTAATCTAACCTAACGAGCGTCTGCTGATTGGGAACGGCCCTCCGTGACCTCATCTCTTAAACACACAAGCTTAGATCTTTGTCCAGGATCGCCAGATAAGCGAGACTCTAATGTCGCCCTCCATCAGCTTATCTGAGAGTTAGACTGATGAGGTATTTGTGGCACCTGAACGTACCTGCAAACGATTACAAGACAACGCTTTTTAAACAGAAATGCTCAGGCTGTCAGTTTTGGACAAAGGCAATTAACTAAACAACATTTTACTAGCATGAAAATGAATGCAGCAGTTTTTAAAAATAAAAAATTTGTTGACCACATCATTTTTTTTGGCTTATTGATGACGAGTTAATCTGTTAATGTAAGAAAGAGAGTATTTGCTTCGTGTGCATAATTTTTAAATTAATATCATGGCAAAAATTTGATTGCTATGTTGATTAGAAATAGCTGAAAGCATCATACTTTTCTCTGAAAATAACCACACACCTTAGAATGTCCGTCAGCCAGTCAGATTCAAGCATGCAACAGCCTCGTAGTACAGCTAACATTTTCTTAGGTTTGTGATTTGAAAATTAATATCTCACGATTAAAAAAAAAAAAAGCAATACAGAACTCAGGTCTGTCCCATAGAGGGCGCCGCTCAAGCAAATTGCATGAATAATATGATGCAGGAGAAGAAAGTTCAGCGCTACTCAGCAATAACAAAAGTCAAACAAATGTCTCGCTTTTGCTTAGTATGGTTCAGTCGCATCATTGGAGGCTAGCACTAGACATATTTAATGCAAGTTTGTATAATATTTCGAGTTTGCATTGACTAATTTTATTGATTTTGAAGAATACCGAATCTGTTTTTGTTCAGAGATGAGAACATGTTTAGTCAAGGACTGTAGTAAGCATCAATAGAACATGGCAACACGAGAGCTGTCAGTCAAAACATGGAAACAAAATAACTTGCATTACTTATAATAACTGCTTTAAAATTACATATTTTCTTCTAAATTAAAAAAAATAATCTGTTACTTTACTAATTACTTAAAAAAGTAATCTGATTACATAACTTGAGTCACTTGTAATGCGTTACCCTCAACGCGGTTTATTATTAATAAGTTGAAGCAGTATTGGCTTAATAGTTTAAATATCAAGATTGTGAAGTAATTATAAAATAGCACGTAACAAGAGATCTGCAGGATTGTAAAACGCATATAGCAAATCCTCCGTAACCTGTGTAAACTTTGCTGCTTTGAATCTTCTTGAATTCAGAATCTGCTCAGAAGACTGATTTGGCCTGACCTCAGCGTGGAAACGAGGACGGTCATATGTGTGTGTGTGTAATCCTGAGCAGATCTGACGGGTATCAGCTATCGGCAGGGTCAGGGCTGATGTGGACGGAGTCTGGTATTGGTTTGTGATGTGTTCGGGGGGCAGAGGTACCTCTGCTTTAATATAAATCATCTGCACCTGGAATAACAGATCAGCCCAGGGTTATCATCGCCCAGCTCCTGCCAGTCAAACGTTTTAAGAGTGTGTCAGCGTATACGTGAAACGATGCGCTGATGAAGCCCTTCAGTCATTCTTCTACTCGATGCATCACACTGATGCTCATTTGCATGCAGTTGACCTCTGATCTTTGACCTTTGTCATCCATGTGACCAGGAATCACCAACTCTTATCGAAAGAAAACACGATTTAAAGCTTTTTGCAGCAGCGTGAGTTTATTGCTGACATGAAAGCTAGTCAACTAGTTGAACTAGTTGTCATTAGAGTATTAATAATCTGTCTGCTTAATATCTGCTAACACTTAATTTTGATGGACAGTAAATTGGCTGTAACTTTGCAAGTTCATGTCAACTTATTATACTTATATATTATACTAACCTAACAGTCAGATAGCACTTTAATGAGAGTTAGTTGACAAACAGGATAGTTGCATAGCCACGTATAGTTAGTACAATTTCTAGTAACACTTTATTTTAGTGTGCTGCATGTTTTTACTTTTATAATAAAAATAAATTATGCATTATTGCATGCAATTAACCCTAAGCCAAACCCTAACCATATAGTACATGCAGTTAATTAATATTACTCAGTACTTATATGTCAAGCTCTCAGAAATAATCAATATTTATGTCAACATGCACTCTTAAATAAATAATATTCAATATCATGACATTGCATGCTCGTAAAAAATAATACAGACTCTTTGTATCAGTAATTAAATTTGCGTTTGTTGTCTATAAACTCTTTTGTATATTTCATATATAGTGATTTGCGACGTCCACGCACCCCTTTTCCATCACATCTTATGTGTTGTCTAAAATATCAAATTTCCCAGATACATCTTCGTTTGATCCCTGCTATGGTGTGAACACATAAATATGATATTTCCGACTCCTTGGAGGCTGTTTATTCCCATTTCTTTCCTGATAGAAGTTATTAATTTTCCTTCATCCGTTTCTAGGAGGCGATGTCTGTACACGTCCTAAAATAAAAGCACTGTACCTGATACGCATGCAGACTTCATGTCTTTAGGAAGCGATGGCTTGGCTCCAGCACTCATGTGGAGCTCCCGGAGATAGAGACCTGTTAAAGGTCACGTTATTTAGCACTCTGATCTTCTGCTGTGCGCTACAGAGAGCCTCATAAAGCTGAGAGGGAGTAGTGCCTGACGGAGTGACATGGCCCGTGGCTGTGGATGTGAAGGTGTCTTCGTGTTGGGTGGTGAGTGTGAGAGTCAAGCACGAACATGTGTGTGTTTATCACGCGTCTGCCTCCACAGACCCCCGGAGGATCCACACAGACGTGCCATTGTTCTCTCAGATAGCATCGGACGCACCGCTTTATTTTCCAGAGGTTTCCAAAGAGGAATTCAAGCCCTCGTCTGCTGCAAACACACACGTGCGTCCTGACACATGTATATCTCCATTAGACCGAGCACACACAGGCTCTACATACCTTATGATATTCTCTGGAAAGTTTACAGTGCATTTACGCAGACATGTACAGCATAGGGTTTCTGCAGAGCTTCAAAATCTGAATCTGAGATGTATAATGAGGATATGGCGTCTGAGAAACTGAACAAAATTGTTTAAAAGAGGAACAAATATATGTGATTGGAAAATTACAACTTTGTTCATAGATAGATATTTATAGGTTGTTCTTGATTTGGATTCAATTTCATAAAACAATTTGTAAAATGAAATAAAAGGTAATGGAGATCTGTTGGAAGTTGTTTTTTCAGACTTGATGATGTTGCTAGTGCAATACAGCTCCCTAGACATCTACATTAAAAAACATATTGACATGTGTTCCTTAAACGTGTCAAATTTTTGGTCTTTAGAAGGTCTTAAAGTCTTAAAAAACTGGACACCCCTCACATTTCTATTTTGCTGAATAATTTTGCATTTTTTTTCTTATCATGTCTGGATAGATTTTGTTTTATTTTATACAGCTTAATGTCATTTACAGCCTAAAAATCACACTTTAGATATTTCCAAAACTTTGGGAACACTGTATATAACATAACAATGTCTAATATCTATTTAAAAAATAGCATTTTTAAAGACACAAGCACACATTTCAGTAATTGATAATAATATAATAAAACTTATATGGACACTCAGCGGCTGTATTGGAGAGCAACCTTCATCTTAAACAGGGGTCAAGCATTATGAGGAAATACTGATCATGTCGAATGATCGTTTTATTTGATAGGCTTTATTAAAGTACAGCATCGTGTCTGATCACCAGCTACCGTTCTGGCTTGTGATTGCTCTCACCTCGTGTGCTCATATTTACTCTCATTCTCATCATTTGACGTAACACTGCGGACAATTATATCTCCGACAGCTGGAGAATAAACGAAGAAACCGGTTTTTGCATTCAAGATATGCTTTGATGTGTTGTAGCATAAACAAATGTCCTGTTTGTTCGTTTTAATAAGCATCTGTCGAACAGCAGTGAGGATTTTTTTATTGCTGTTCGACAATGAATGGGGCTGTAGGTTCGAAAACAAACAAACCTTCATGTGTGTTTTGTTAAAGTGTTATGATGGTTTTTGAATTCGCCTTTAGGCTCTCGGATCCATCACAGATGAAATGTTTTTGATTTTTCCCCTCTGTAATGTAATGTTGTGTTGTAGCATAATTCTGTAAGTGATCCAGACACTAGGAGGGTCTAGACTAGACTCTGTTATGGTTGTTTCTAATCACTTCCTCACATCTATCATCTACCCTGCTTTAACTCTACACACACACTCATGTCCTGACCTGCATGCGGATCGCCTCTATTACATCTCTGTTTAAAACAGAACTGTGGATGTACAGTAAATTTATTATCTGTGCCTGTATTTATTACATATACAATGTGAAATATGTTGTATGAGGATTGTTAAACTCTAGCTGTGTGTTTGGGAGTAAATGGACGGTGTTTTTTTCACAGGTGGAGAAGCAGCGCGCTGATTTGAGCCGTGAACTGGACGATCTGACAGACAAACTGGAGGAAGCAGGAGGAGCCACGGCCTCTCAGGTATAAAAAACACTGGTTATGGTTGTTAATCGCCACATAAATGGAGTATTTGAATACATATGTAAAGTAAATCAAATTTAATTGCATATTTTTGCTAATTACATGTTTCAAATACACTGTCCTGTTCAGTTTATCAGATTTTTTTAATAAACATTTTAATTTATGAGAATATGAAAGTGATTTTTTGATGCACTGCTGTGGTCAGCGTGATTTATTTTTTTTTTTTGAAAGAGGACTATTCTGCGGACTAAGGCTGCATTTATTTGATCAAAAATATAATACAAAGCAGTAGAAATTGTAAAATATTATTACAAATTTAAATTAGCTGTTTCGTTTGTGAATATACTATACAATGTAATTTATTCTTGTGATTAAAGCTGTATTTTTTAGCGTCATTACTCAGTGTCATGTTCTGTGTGTGTAGATGGAGATGAATAAGAAGCGTGAGCAGGAGCTGCAGCGTCTCCGGCGGGAGCTGGAGGAGTCTTCGGTGCAGGCGGAGGCGGTGTCCACGGCGCTCAGGAAGCGTCACAGCGACGCTCTGTCGGAGCTGGGAGAACAGTGTGAGAGCCTGCAGAGAACCAGAGCCAAGCTGGAGAAAGAGAAACAGAGTCTGAGGCTGGAAGTGGACGATCTGGCGGCTTCGCTGGACACGCTGCAGAAAGCCAAGGTCAGTTCTGAACACGCTCGGTCCCTCAGGAGAGCATTTACTGCTGCAGATGGACGCCGTTCAGACTCTCCTGATGCAGCGAAAAACACATTTATGAGCACTTAGCTTGACAAGTTGCACTGTTTTACTGGTGTTAAAGGGGTTTGGGGATATGTCAGCTGTTAAACCAGATGCACTAGCTTGGCCTGGCAGGAAGTTCAGCCAAAAATTCAAATTAGCTGAAATGTGTTGACCATCCAAGAATGTGTTTCTTCATCTGATCCGTAGTAGTGTTGCATTGCATCACTTGCTGAGCAATGGATGCTCTGCAGTGAATGGGTGCCATCAGAATGAGAGTTCATACAGCTGATAAAAACTTAAAGTAATCCATACCTCTCCTACTTATCAAGTAGCGTGAAGCCAAAAGCTGCAAATATATAAATAAGACATTTTAACTAAAATATGAGTCCATAATAACACTCCGTCAAGTGAAAAGGTCCATCTCCTGTTGTCTCATACAATGGTTTAGAGCTGCTTTGGCTTGGAAACAGTGCTTGATCTGTGCGGAGATTTCTCTTCTGATTCAGAGCAGGCAACTTTTTCAATGGAGGAAGTGTGATTATGGATCATGTACTCACATTTTAGTTAAAAGCTGAGTGGTGTGGATTAGTGTGATGTTTTTATCAGCTGTATGAACTCTCATTCTGACGGCACCCATTCACCGCAGAGCATCCATTGCTGAGCAAATGAAGCAACGTTACATTTTTCAAATCAGTTTTGATTTTGTTTTGGTTCTGATTCGGTTCTTTGTGCTACAGAAATAAATGTCTACCCATTTTCTTTTATCTTAATCTTTGCGAATCATTGCTGTAGAATCTTTCCTTAGGTTTGTGTGACATGAGCAGGTAAACCGTGGATGACCTGCTGAGCCACTGATCAAAGCTAATGTCATGTTGTATGATCATGTGTAACATCAGGCATCCACTGACACTCAGATGAGAAAACTAGAGGAGCTGCTCTGCGACGCCAACTCTAGGAATGAAGACCTGCAGAAAACTGTGAACGAGGTTACAGCAGCCAAGAACAGACTCACAGGTGAAGATAGCCCAGTCAAACTTTGGTTTGATAGTTACTTTTATCCAGCAAGGATGCATTAAAGTAGTCAAAAGTGTCTGTTTATCAAAGAATCCTGAAAAAAATTAAATGTATCACAGTTTCCATAAAAATATTCACAATTGCTAGTCAGAAGCAGATTTTAGTGGAGAGGAGATTTTCATTATGATTTATTGGATGCAATAAATAAATTGCATTTACTATGATAGAACAGAAAGTAGACAGGAAGTAAAGTAAACTGACTTTCTGTGTAGAATAAAGCCACACACAGTTATTAACTGGACTTGCGCTTTTAAAAATGCTTGAAAGTTATTCCAACTTGCCTTTGCAGCTGAAAACAATGAGCTGACGAGGCAGATGGAGGAGATGGAGAACAAGGGCAGCCACCTGAGCCGATCCAAAGCCCTGCTGATATCCCAACATGAGGAGCTCAAGAAACAGTTAGACGAGGAGGTCAAGGTGTGCGCGCTGAACTTGGTGGTTTTGCAGTGATGTTTTTGAGTTGTTGTGTCATGGTTTGGTGTGTCGTCAGGCTAAAGCTCTGCTGGGCAGCAGTCTGTCTGCGCTGCGGCAGGAGTGTGACACGCTGAAGGAGCAGCTGGAGGAGGAGCAGGAGAGCAAACAGGAGCTGCAGCGCCTCGTCTCCAAACTCAACAGTGACGTCACACACTGGAGGAGCCGCCACGAGGCTGATGCCATCCAGCACAGCGACGAGCTGGAAGAAACCAAGTATGTGCTGTAAACATAACCTTTATTGCAGGGATGTACTTTGTTGTTCCTGTAACCACATTCAGGATGATAAGGGTAATATAGATGGGAATAGGGAGGTGTTGCACTATTGAAAAAATGTCTTTTTATTTATTATTATTTTATTATCATTATTACTTTTAGTATTAGTAGTAGTGAAAAAATACTTAAAAATTCAATCAAGTTCACCTAAAAATGAAAATTCTGTAATCATTTACTCATTTATTTACTATATGGATGCAGAACATATGCTTTATAAATACTAAAAGACAGCCGATATGTTTATAATTTGCATGCTAATAAGCAACTAGTTAATAGTGTTGCCTGATATTCAGATTCAGTTGTTATTAACCATTTTTGACTGGTTCCTCTCTGATTATAAATTAATACAAATTGATAAATAAGTTGGTTTGATACATTATAAATGCCAAAACCTCATTTTACCATACTGAAATAGATAACATAGTTCTATCTGTATCTGCTTTATTATTTTAACAGTTGAACAAATCAAGTCCAACATATAAATGTGCATTACATGAACTCCACCCTGAATCTGCTCCTCTGCTGGGATTCAAATAAATCCCAGTCTAAAATGTTAAGAACAACATGTGCTAAATGTTTGCTCCAGATCAAAACCAAAACGATGTCTGTTGAACGACGCACTTTTAAGATCCAATCCAATCCAGTAGCCGGAATCCAGTCAGATTTCTTTTGAACATCTGGGCCTTCTGTAGATGATGTTTAGACCGAGTGTGTGTGTAACGTGTGTCTATTCCAGGAAGAAGCTGTTGGTTCGTCTGCAGGAGGCCGAGGAGGCGGTAGAGGCCACACAGGCCAAGTGCTCCAGTCTGGAGAAAACCAAGCAGAGACTGCAGGGAGAGGTGGAGGAGCTGTGTGTGGATCTGGAGAAGGTATAAGCACTTGAACACAAGACTCTCACGCATAAATATGAAACCTGCTGACACGTCAGTGTAACCTGAGCAGTGCCACATTTACAAAACCAAAGGCTTGTGAAACAACTACTGCTATTGAATTCATTTTTCAATTACTAACACATTTTCTACACCCATCTAGTACAGTACATATATTTGTACAGCCGTTAGTAACATTTCAGTCAGTTATTCTGCTTATGATGTTTGTTCATGTTTATTTGCTGCTGTAACAAGTAGTAAAGAGGAAGAGATGATCGCTGTCAGCATTCATGAAAGAGCAGCAAAAGTGTACTAGCTTGTGTTTCATAATAAAATTGTCTGAGACTGTTTTAAATCAAAATTAACAAAGCATTTAATGTATGAGAGGCACCACAAATAATATTTTGTAGTGTTTTAATTAAGTTTTGTTCATTCATCAACTCAAAACCGCATAGATCTACTTAATATCGGTTCATTAGCAAAAACAGATAAATCAAAAATCATGTTTTTATTATGTTATCATGTTTTGGTAACACTTCCCCCCTCAATAAATTCATCATTTGCTGCTTATTAATAGTTCGTGCAGTAGTTGTTAACTATAGGTATTGGGTAGGATTAGGGATGTAGAAATAAGGTATTGGTATCTTATTGAACGCTACAACCAGCCAAAACCATATAAGCTGGTCTTTCGTGAAACTCCGTTTCACTACCCTAGCTGTTCGCTGTTCTTCAGGAGAATATCAGGAGGTTTTAATCAGCAATTCAGATGCTAGTAATGACTGTTCCTCCTGCAGGCCAACAATGTGGCTGCAGTCCTGGATAAGAAGCAGCGGATGCTGGACAAGCAGCTGAGCGACTGGAGGCAGAAGTGTGAGGAGCTGCTGACGGAGGTGGAGAGCTGTCAGAAGGAGAGCAGACAACACGCCGCAGAGCTCTTCAAGCTCAAAACCACCTACGAGGAGTCCGTGGAGCAGAGCGAGGCTCTCCGCAGGGAAAACAAGGCCTTGCAGGGTAACGCCGTCACATCATTATATCTGTTTATTTCAAACCATTTTGCGAAGATGCTTGTGTGACGGCCTGTAAAAGCATGACAGAGCTCATATAAACACAGATTACAGTAGAACTGAGCCAGCGTGATGCAAGACCGTCAGTCTCCGTCTATCATTATAGGCTTGGTTTGAATGGCGGCGGTTTTCAGACCGTAATTAGTCGAGGAAGGCAGTCCAACAGAAACAAGCCGACTCAATAATGGACGGAGAGAATGATGCTTCAGAATTCTCCTGAAATACTAAATAAACTAAGTCTGCATCTTTGTGTTGTTGTGTTTCAGAGGAGATCACGGATCTTACCGACCAGCTGTCCGATGGAGGGAAGAGCGTCCATGAGCTTCAGAAAATGAAGAAGAAAATTGAGATGGAGAAAGAAGAGCTGCAGGCGTCGCTGGAGGAGTCCGAGGCTGCATTAGAGGTCTGCAGAAATACTCCGATTTTCCTTTTTCTGCTTGATGATATATTCTATATATAATATAATATAATATAATATAATATAATATAATATATTATATATA
>JAUMHP010000062.1:363111-373826 GCA_032361065.1 Enteromius trimaculatus
GATTTTAATACAAGTGTAAAAATGTAATGTAAAAAAACTTTAAAAATGTAATCAGTGTTTTAAAATGAAATATTATAATTAATTTACAACAAATCATTGCATTTATTTTATTTTTGCTTAAATAAGATGCTGCATGTCCAGTGTGTATACATTTAAACATGGACGAAAAAACATCTTGGTTGAATGATATTGCTTAAAATAATATTAATACTTTGAGAATAGTAATATATATTTTTGTCATCTTTTATATTATTGAAGAGCCAGTAAATCACCTACAGAGCTTACCATCACTATTTTCTATAAGGCCTGATCCCGAGTCTCTTCTCAGGTGAAGGAGCTGGAGCTGGAGCTGGACGGTGAGCAGAAGAGACACGCTGAGACGGTGAAGAGCCTGCGTAAGAACGAGCGGCGTCTGAAGGAGCTTCTCTTCCAGTCTGAGGAGGACCAGAAGAACCAGCACCGCATGCAGGAGCTGGTGGAGAGACTCCAGATGAAGATGAAAGCCTACAAGAGACAAGTGGAGGAAGCGGTAGGTCACTGCTGCTCTTAACCTGTGTCTGTGCTGCTAAACACCGGTCAAACCAGCAGGAGGTTTCTGGTCGCGCTGGTTGAACAGGGAAGTTTCTGCACTCAAGTCCAGTAAAGCTGCATAAACCAGCTGGAGCTAGCATGATATCTTAGGGGTTTTATAAAGATTGTAACTCTCATAGATCACACTTTGTTTTTATCTAGGTTTGACCCTTTGTTCATTTCTACGTTTTGGCCCACTAATACACCTTTCTGTGGAAGCCCATTACTGCTACATATTAATAAAATGCCTCCTTTTGGTTAATCATAATTATACTATTTATGAGAAAAAAAACTCTTGATGAAAAATCATAATTGATGCAAGTCAATGCTAAGTTATAATTATGAGATACGTCTTAATAATGACTTAAAGGTTTATGGAATAAGGTCAAAATAATTACACTGTTACAATTATGACAAGTACATGTATAATTAAGGACATCAAATGTACCCCCAATTATAGAATTAACCATATATATATATATATATAATAGTGATATATAAAGTGCAACACATTATAATGTAAATAATTAAAATGTAGTGTTAGAAATGTAATCGTATAAATATGGCCTTTGATGCTGATACAGCAATATGAATGAATGAATAAATAGGAACCGTATACAATGAATGCATTAATGAACGTTCTACTGAGCTTTATTTTAAAATTTGTATCCTCAAGCTGTCAAACATACAGCACGTATTTCTCTGATCTGCTGTTCCTGATGCACAGGAGGAGCAGGCGAACGTGAATCTGGCCAAGTACAGGAAGACGGTTCACGAGCTGGACGACGCAGAAGAGCGGGCCGACATCGCAGAGTCTGCGCTCACCAAGATCAGGACCAAGAACAGAGGCAGCTTCGGCAAAGGCTACTCCTCAGTGAGTGTCTGTCAGGATAAATGTTACACCATCCGTCTCCAGCAGGAGTCAGTGATGCTCTATCTGTGTGTGTGTGTGTGACGCAGGGTTACAGCACTCCCTTTCCCGGCCTGGTGAGGTCACCCAGCTCTGTGGGGTCAGAGGGCAGAGGTGAGAAGGTCACAGACGACGACGAGTCCATCAGCTCTCTCATTCCCACGTACTTGAATTCAATCAAGAAACTCATGATCGATTAGAATCAGAGATTTTTCTGTCTTCTGGATTCATCATTTTTGTCTTAAAAAATAACTGTAAACACATAAATCTTTTTATCTATATTCAGTATTATATTTGCGACCATCAGCATGACTTTACTATCAAGAAACGAGAAAACTGTTGTTTTGATTACACCTTTGTGCTACTTTGATTTTGTAAAAGTCTAGTGCGCTGTTTATTTTGTAATGTAGTCTAAGGAATAGTTCACCCACAAATTACTGTATGCACCCTCGGGTCATGCACCCAGTTCGGAGAAATGCAGCATTACATCACTTGCTCACCAACGGAGGCTTTAAGTAAATGGGTGCCGTCAGAATGAGAGTGAAAAAGGTTGAAAAAACATCACAAAAGTTGTGTTTAGAAGTACATCAATACATTGTTTTAATAAAATGCGAGCCCAGAATCCATAATAGCACTTCCTCCGGTAAAAAAAGTCCACTTCCTGTTGTCTCTCACATCAAAATCCACCCACGTATTTGTTTTTGAGATTTCTCCCCTGATTCAGACCAGACCACTTTTTTTAACAGACAGGAGTGTTGTGGCTTACTTGTGGATTACGGTGATGTTTTTATCAGTTGTTTGGAGTCTCATTCTGACGGCACCCATTCACTGCAGAGCATCCATTGCTATATTTCACCAAATCTGCTAAAGAAACCTGAGGATGAGCACGTTTCCAACACATTCCTTCTAAATGACGACCGTTTTAGCTCTACACTGTCAATAGGACAAACACAAGCGTCTGTTATGAAGTACACATTTACTTTGAAATGAAATCATGATTCTATATTCTGAGAAATGCATTGAATGGATATACAATCAGTATATATTATTTCCTTGCTCAGTAGTGTCATGTTTGCATTCATTAATGACAGCTACATGACTAGTGCAAACGAATAAACCCTATTCAGTTGAATGTTAAATTTAATGTCATTTAAATTACAGAAAACATAATAAATGGATGATATTCAGCAGTTATTCTTCATTTACATCCTTGTATAACAGGGAAAGAATGAATGATTTGAACATGTACATCAGTAATGCAGTAAAGAGAAAAAACAACAACTATAAAATCCAGTTTAAACGTCTTGATGATCATTTAGGAAAAGGGTTAATTAGTTTCATATAAAAATAAGCATGGCACAGTATGATTGACATATATTATTTCTAGCTCTCTCACTGTAGACTAAATGGTTTGGGGAAATAATAGTGGGCCCAAATAATGACTGTTTGAGACTTTTGTATATTTGAACAAAAGACAGAAAATAAAACCTCTTTACACGTGTTTGTGTTCGTTTCTTATTTGAGTATGAAGTGAAGTAAACCCTGAGTCCATGACGGCAGTGTGAGACACTGAGCAGCTCTACTCACATACAATATAATACCAGATCTGCTTCAAATATGGATATGTTTATGATTTTCTAGCATGTCTAACATGTTATTCCAAAGAACAAAAATGTATTTATTTATTTTTTCTGAAAATGTAATGTTCTTCTCCACCTAAACGAGATTTATTATATAACTCCCATTTCTTTGTCCGGTACAGCTGTTTCTGTTTCCTGATTTTACTCAGAAATAAATAACATGATGCAGTTACTGTAAATAGATCCATGTTGACTTTAAAGAAACAGTTCACCCAAAAGTGAAAACTCTGTCATTGTTTATAAACCCTGAAGCCGTTCCAAAGAAGAAGAGTTTCTTGCATTTGTTGAACATAGTAACAGTTTCTGGTACGGAACTAAAAATAAGGAACTGAACAGCTGTTTAGTTTCATATTTTTTTCCATACTATGGAAGTCAATGGCTACCAATCAGCTACCAACCATTTTTCTATACTTACTCAATACTGTCAATGGTTTAGTTCCATATTATACAGTGAAAGTCAATGGCTACCGACCACTATTTAGTTCCATTTTAGACAAGAGTAGCATCATGGACCGACATGTGAAGCTCAAGCCGTTTCTCCGTAATGCTGAAGCAAAACATAAAAAGTTGTATATGTATTCCATTCATTAACATTAATAATCATTACAATATTAAAAGCAACAATCGACAATAATCAGCTCCTGTTTCTAAAAATAGAATTTAAATACAACTTGAAACAATCAAATGCTGTTGGCAACAGTTTAAATATTTTGATTGATTAAAATGTAAAAAAATTTAATCCAAATGTATAACATTAAAACCAACACAAATGCAATTATTAAGTTGGTGATAAAAATTCCCCACAAGAGTCTAAAAAATGCCCCTGAAAATCAATTCCATCTGGGAAAACCTGCCCCCTAATGGAAAGCCTCATTTCTGACCCTCTGTTTAGTTACTATACTATGGAAGTCAATGGCTACCGTCAACTGTTCTCATTTTTTCCCGTTCCTAAGGAAATCAACAGTTACCATCAGCTGTTTGGTTACCAACATCCTTCGAAATATCTTCTTCAGTGCTCAACAAAAATGAGAGTGATGACAGAATGTTCATTTTTGAGTGTACCGTCCCTTTAAGGCAAGCGAGAGCTTATTAGTGACAGAACTGAAATCAGTTGATGCAGCAGCAGCATTTACAGTATATATTAGTACTTTTTCACATGAACTCAGCTCAATCGATGCTCAATCCTAACAGCATGATTGCATCAGTAGATACCGACAGACACGTCAGGTCTCCAGATGTCCACACAGTCTCTGTGACACCTCCAGAGCTCATTCAGTCAGATTTGTGGAAAGGTTATGTTACACAACCTCCGATCTCTCTCAACCTTCTGCTCGGTTTGAGTCGTGATCGTTTTCCTGGTTTAGGCCTCAGAGGGGTTTTTTTTCTCGAGAGAGATCAAGCCTATATTAGGAAGACATGGCTTTCTCTTCAGCCGGTTTTCAGATGGTCTCAGATGCTCATGTCCACCGGTCTCAGCTCGCCCGTCTTGTGTTCTTTGACCCACAGTTCTCTGTCTCTGGCGGGGTCCACGCTCCGCAGGAGTTTGTCCACCGGCTCTATGGTCTGGAGATGAAAACGGCAGGCCGTGGTTACTCACGAATCACGATCATACTGTACGAGTGAGTGTGAGTGAGGCTGTTTAACTCACGCTTTGGTTGAACATGTCGGTTTCGTGTCGTAGCGTGGTGTACCGACACAGATGCTGTCTGATCATCTCCACACGCTCCACCTCTAAATGCTCCAGCTCCTGTCAGGAACAAGATGTATGGAGATTCTCTACTTCATTTCAGTTTTTAAGAGAAAATGCTTTTAAATCAGAGTTTTAGCGCATCCTTTTTTTTTTGTGTGTTGAAACCACAAGTTTCTTAGAATTTCTCTATTTTGTCCAGTGTCCTGCACCAAACAACTTCTCCATTCTTATACAGACACTAGCACTTTACTGTAAGGTCCTACGAGTTAACATTGGTTAAACTACAGGGCCATGAATGCTTGAATCTGATTGGCTGACGAACGTTCTAAAGTGTGCAATTATTTTCAGGGAAGCACGCAGCAAACCTAGTTCCAGGCATCTCTTCGACCGCATTACAGTTCCACATCACTATTATTTCAAAGGTCTTACAACCACAGATGCTATGCTTACAACAGCAAAATAACCAAAACCCACAACAAATAAATATAGTAATACATTTGATAAAAACGACATATCATTTACATGAGAATTATGTTTTGGTTATGTACGGAAAGCATGCACATACGCTATCCCTCAGACGCAGACACATTAACCTTTACCCTTTACATCAACTTAAAAACAACTTGACTTCTCCATTGTTAGTTTGTGTTAGCTCAAGTCCATTAAATACTAGCAGATGCAACTTTATTCTATTTGAAGTTAACAGTAACAGAGATGCTTTAGAGATATTTTGCGTTCATGTTAAATACTGTAAAGTGTTACCGTAAAAGTTGTTGTAATCTGGAATGCTTTACCTGGCACTTCAGTGATCAGTTTATTTGTTGTTTGCGCAATTTGATTTAATAGCAAGCATCATTATGATCAAGAACACTGCCGCTATTATCATCAGAAGCTTATAAAAGCCAGTATTTATTTAGATTTGTGCATTTAGACTTACAAAAGAGGGAAAAAGCTTGTGTGGAAATTCATTCGTTAAGTGGTGTCAAGCAGTCAAATTGATTTATCATGAGCTTAGAGTAGCTTTATTACATGTCATTAAACTACAAATAATTCAAATAAAGTCGAATTCTTTGTATGTTTGTAAATTCTAATTTATGGCCTTTAGCTCTTGTTTTCTCCAAAAAACGAACTATTGCCATCTCTCATTTGACTACTTTAAGTGGCGTTATCTGAAGATTTGCTGTGATTGGTGTCTGTCAGTCTCTCACCAGACTGCTGGTCACCATCTCCTCAAACCACTTGGACTGGGACTGATTGTAGAGGTCGACACACCGCATCAGATCATCACCTGAAGTACACACACACACAATTCATGCTTTACATGTGAAATCATCAGCATGGGCGCAGAAGTTTCTCTGTGTGTCAGAAGCGGCTCACAGTTTATTATTACACCTGGTAAGAATGAATGAATGCTACTAAATTTAAAGTGGAATCCTTTTTTGTTTCAATCCAGAGATTCCACGGATTCATTGTTGAACTGATAAATAAAGTGAAGGCGCAGAATGAAGAGAAACAGAAGCACTGAGCAAATGAGCTTATGATTCAATTCAGTGGCATCTGTTTTTGATTTTATTACTTCTATAGTTCATTTCCGTCACACAATTGTGGTGCACTTTTGATTTTTCCAGTAATAATCCACACGTGTACTGCATATATATGTATGTTCATATCACTGCAAATGGTCTTCAGTACATACAGTACAAACATTTAGGGATAATTCAAAGGAAATAAAATGAAAATCATTTGCTCTGTGCATCAAATCCTAATTAATAATATATTATATAATACTGTAGGCTATCCGCTTGTCTCTAATATGAGATGAATGCACATCTGATTCTCTGAGGATAACATATCTAATACATATATATATATATATATATATATATATATATAAATAAAGGTAAAGGAACAATATATAGCAAACAAGAAACACTGTTAATATCTATATTTCTATAAAGACCAAAATGTCTTGTGCACATTTGAATATTTGTAGTTCCTCTTCAGGAACTCGAGCCGCGTCCAGCAGACGCTATGGGGAACGCCCTCAGCGTGACGGCTTCTGAATCGTGTGTAATCAGGCCAATTAGCTTTTTGCCATTTAGCAAAGCGTGCTGTGAGTGTGTGTGTCATACAAATTAGCGGCATCCCTGCCAGCTTTGCTTCATGACAAGAAGCTAATGCCGGTTACATCCCATGTGCTCATATGCTTCTTGGTCGGTGACGTCACCCGCCTATGACGTTTTTCATTTCCATAGGTCTGATTACACACGATCCAGAAGCCGTCACGCTGAGGGCGTTCCCCATAGCGTCTGCTGGAAGCAGCGTCTCGTTCCTTCGAAGAACCGGGGTTACATTTGTAACCTGAGACGTTTTTTGTGGTTATTTGCAGTAGTATGTCCACTTTAGTTTTCTACTTGATTTATTTTGCGCTCCTGTCAGAAAGGATCGGATGATAAAGCCAGCAGTGATAGAAACACACTTCCAGTTTTCTACAGAACAAAGTCAATAATTCCAGCAATAATTTAAATGTGTAGTAAATTAAGTAAACGCAATCTTCAATATTTAAAACTGAGAAAAAAAAAACTTTGCGTGAGATGTTTGATGTGTAACAGAACTGCATCATGCTAGAATTTCACATGATGGATTATTATTATTATTATTATTATTTACCACAATGTAACACTAGATGTCAGCAAACACAAACGTTCCTCCAGGTTTGCTGTTTATTAAACTCACAAAAAAAGGATTGTGTTCTCAACAGAAGTTTATCTTCCTACTGCACTATGACACTGAATACTTCATTTGGACGGCATCCAGCTGTCATAATGGCTATTTTGCATTTATAATATTTTGCGTGAATGCATATTTTGGTGTCTAATGATGTCTCAGGATTGCTCTCAGAGGATGTCACATGTGTGGCGTCCAAGGCCTGTATTTTCTGCAGCTGCACTGACCGGCCTGTGTGGATTTCCGGCGCGCTTTCTTGATGTCCTCCTCGATCTTACTGCTCAGTTTGACCTCCAGCTGCTGGGTTTTTAACTCCAGGTCCTTCTGCCGGTCTGCAAGTGCTTTCCGTGCCTGAAGAAGAACGTGAGAAGATAAAGGCCGATGTGTTTTGGGTGTTCAGAAGCATCTGCTGATGCATGTTGAGATCCAGACGCTGTACGGTGATGTCAACAATTAAGGAACTTCAAAGATGTATATTTACTAATTAATTTTTAATTATAAACGTACCCTGATAATGAAAATCACATTGATGCGACCGATCACAACACACGTAAGAACCAGAACTGTTTGCCGTGTGAATGTATTGTTTGGAATGAGAGCGCTGTCCCTTTAAAAGTCACACAAATAGTTTTGCTCCTGTTGGCCAGATCAGTAAATGCTCTATGAGAAGGTCACTGGTTTGAAGGGCGTACGATTATATATAGAAACCCAGTGGGCTCCAGAGACGAAAAATGGTCCACATCTTTAGAAAATTTGCTGGTATTTTAATAATGCATGAGAAAAATCCCTGTAACTTTAGAAGCGACTAAATATGGCCACATATTCATGACACATGAGATGAATCATGTTTAGCAGTCAGTACCTTCTCCGCGGCGGTGTATCGGCTGGCCAGCTGCTTTCTGATGTCCGCCATGTGATGGTCGAACTTCTTCATGTCCTTCTTGAAGTTTTCCCGGAATATCAGCAGAGGCTTTTCCACTTCACTCTGAAGCTAATCACAGCACAGCACTACTTTAGAAAGACCCTCCTACATCATGTCTTTTAATTGTTTCAGTGTTAGCGATGCATATACGTGTTTGTACAGTAACAGTGACAGTGTGTGCGTAACATCTGCTCTCATATTCTTCAGAGAGCGGAACATCAGCACAGAGCACATTCCTCCAGGCCAGCTGTGCGTTTAGACCGGACCAGAATAAATCCTCCAGGCTTTAAATGCTGTCCTGCATCTTTCTGTTGCAACATCTCACCTTGGAGGAGAACTTGAGATGAACTTCTGCTTCATCTGTTAGGCTTTTCTTCAGCTGAGCCCAAGCTTCTCCAAGCGTGCTGAGAGAAGATGAAAAGACACAATATATTTAATCAAATTATATATATATAAATATACATTAAACATAAAATTTTATGTGTATTATTACATTTATTAAAAACAAACACTTGCATAAATATATTTAAAAAATGTTATGTTTATATATATATATATATTATATAAGTATATAAATATATATATACATGTAAATATTTTCTATATACATAATATGCACAGTACACAATATATTATATATTATAACAAAAATTGATTACGATTAATCGTTTGGCAGCATATACATATATATATATGAATAAAATAATAAATTATATATCTATTATATATTAAATATATATTTAAAAAAATTATACATTTTTTATTAAATATAACATTTGAAAAAAATAGTTAATATTATTTATTATAACTGTTCTCTCTGTTTTCCTTCTCTTCTCTCTGTTTGGATAGAAATGCTGCAGTCATGAGTGTTGAGCGGATCAGACTCGACCGCCTCATTCCTGAGATGTTTGGGATGTTTAGACTGAGCCGTTCTGAGGCCTTTCCCTTCGGACTGACGCACCGATTCAAAGGAGCACTTTCAATAAAAGACGTGGGTGGAATTTAACAATCTAAACTTTAGTCGAGTCAAATTCACAAGGATGAATATTAGTATTTTTCTTTCTCATTGTCGGTAAAGGAAGATAATAAAGGTTGAATCCATAGAAACACATCTGATGATTCATTTCTTCCAACCTGAACCTCTGGTCTGAACCTGCTTCTGTTTACTGAGAGTACAGATATGACAGTATTTTTATTCAACATATATCTTTATACTATTTACCTATTTAGCCGGACTGCATTTATTGATCAAAAATATGGTAAAAATTTTAAAATATTATTACAATTTTAAAAAGTGTGAATATATGTGAAAATATAATTTATTCCTGTGATCAAAACTGGGTTTTCAGCATCATTCTAATTCATTCAGTCATTCTAATATGCTGATTATAAAGAACCATTTCTGATTATTACTGATATTGAAAATGTGCTTCCAAATATTTTTGTGGATACTGAACAATTTTACTTTTAGTAGAATAGAAAGTGAAAAAGGACGGCCTTGAAATCATTTGCAATATTATAAATGTCTTTACTGGCACTTTTGATTAACGGAATGCATAATTTAACAGTAGACTATATAATGTATATGCAGTACATGATCAGCTCCGGAGGCCAGTCATACAATAGCAAAAGTGCAAAGCCAAAAGGTCACGACCTGCAATTCTGCAACAATGATTTCTGCACGGCAGCAACACAAGCAGTGAATTTAGGAATAAACGAGAGGTTGTGAGCGCAGACGTAGGAGCCGGACAAAAAAAACAATGGCCGTTACAAGCGACGACACGGCGGGGGCTGAGAGTCAGAAGAATGGCGGGATTGTGCCGTCTGTCTGTGGGACGGTGGGCGGCGCTCAATGACACGCTTCGCATTGTATATGAAACAATTAGCCTTCTCTACCAGACTGACTCGCTGCTGAAAGCAAAATCACTGGCAGTTGTGCTGATGCCAAACACTAAACGAGTACAGCAGCTGACGGTGATTTGCAAAAAACATGCACACTTGATAGTGAGGATGTGTGACACTGAAAGTGATAGTACACCTAAAAATATGCATTTGCTGAAAATGTTCTCACTCTCAGGCCATCTTGAGATGTAGATGAGTTTACATTTGAGGAAATGTAGCATTGCAGTGAATGGGTGCCGTCGGAATGAGAGGCCAAACAGCTGATAAAAACATCACAATAATCCACACCACTCCAGTCCATCAGTTACTGTCTTGTGAAACCAAAAGAAACAAATCCATCAAGATCAATAAAAT
>JAUMHP010000062.1:381398-397617 GCA_032361065.1 Enteromius trimaculatus
ATATATATATATATATATATATATGTGCTGTATGTGTGTGTTTTTATTTATACATAATGAATATAAACAGCACGCACATATATTGTGTAAACAAAAACTTTATTTTCGATGCAACTAATCTCGATTAATCATTTGACAGCACTAGAAAATATTAAAAAATAATTTTCTATATGCCAGGGTTATTATTAATCATTTTAACTAAAATTAAAAACATAAACACATTTATATTACATGAAGTAAAATAAAAATGACTTTATTTTAAAATCTAAACAAACTTAAAAGAGAGAGAGAGAGAGAGAGAGAGAGAGAGAGAGAGAGAGAGAGAGAGAAAGGCTAATAAAGTGACAAAAACTTGAAAGTGCATCTGTTGCTAAACACACATGAAACCTGTTTCATACACAGGGCTTAGCATAAACCAGGATAGTTCAGTTAGGACATTTAAATAATTTTGTATGAACTTGCCTTAGAAAAAAGCATTACTGATATGCATCTTTAAGACATGTTTTCAGAAGTCAGTGCAAGTTTCCTTCAGCTGAAACAGCTCAGATCCACATTTTAGTCTAGGACTAGGCTTAAGTCTTGAGATTGCACTATATTGCATCTCCCTTTATGTTATTTTCCATCAGTCTTTCCTTTGTAAAACAGATATTGGTTTAGATGCAGAATGATTTGTGTGGACGTTTCTGAGGTCTGACGCTGCTGTCCACGAGAGGAAAGTATGATGCTGACTCTGTGTTGGTGGCAAAGGAAATTCCCTTTGGTTTGAATGAGCTCACAACACTCCCCATGTTGCCTAATGTTTAAATCTGCATCACAGCAAATAAGGAAATGGCACAGAACTGCCCTCATATTGCAACTGATCTCACTTCTGGTTTGTCTGCAACTGGATTTTTCTGGATGCATTGACTGGTTGCACAATGGTCATAAGTTCCACACACTGATCCTCCTGAGACTTTCAGAGGCTTTATTATGCTGAAGCTGGATAAGGTGAGGAGGACGAGTCTCCACATGCGTTTGCATCGGCCCTGATGAAGATAATCAAGTGTGGCACACTGGACTAATGAATCGAGTCTGCGTCATTGTCGGCATAACGGGAACTATCTGATCTCCATGTCAGAAAACATCCCAGTAATGTGAAAAGAAGATGGAAGTGGGTGTTTAAACGAAGATGTCAGCTTTCTGAGCGCATACACATTCAGCTATTCTGAAAACTTTAGGCCTTTATACCAAAGTAAAGCTTTATAGTATTTTCCTCTATCTTTTCTCTTTCATTATTTACTTTAATCTCAGAATGAGAAAATGACAGAAACGGTGAGAGAAAGAAATCCGCTAGTACCATATTTATTAGCAGTTACACTGATTTGTTGTCAATTATAATGACTTAATGCATAAAACATAAAATGCATGACCATAACCAGATGGACAGAACCATATCTGGACTGACATTTGTATTAAGTTATTATTAAGTATATATTAAACACTATTTAAGTACACATTTATATTAGTGCTGTCAAATAATTAATCACGACTACGCACATCCAAAATGAAATGAAAGTTTTTGTTTCTATAATATACGTGTATGTACAGTGTATATTTATTGTGTATATACAAATACACACACATGCATGTATGGCATATATTTAAGAAAAATATGCTGTTTTCATTTTAAATATATTTAAATATTATATAAATTATATGAATACATACATGTAAATATTTTCAAAATATATACTAAATGTGTCTATATATGCATAAATACATAATCAATATACACATAACGCACATATATTATGCAAACAAAAACTTTTATTTTGGATGCAATTAATTGTTTGACAGCACCATTTTACACACATATATAATGTATATATTATTGTATATGTATATATTATTAAAAAACTTGCTGTTTAGTGACTAAAGGTGAGAGTGGAGAGCCTAGATTTGTATCAGCCCTAATGATAGCAGATTTATGGGAATCCAACAATAGACTCTGTAAAATTCAGACAATTTCACAATACTGTACTAAGTGTAATAAGTACTAAGTTTTTCTGACTGTTACATTATTTCAACCGTTGGAAGTCCTGATAACTCTTATGAATAGCTCTTTGTGTCTCTGATAACGCTTCAGACAGTGACTCATGTGTGACAGTCAGGATAATACTAGTCTATCCTGCAATAATGCTGTAAAACTCTTGCAGATTGTTCACTGAAGAACGAGTCAGTAAGTTCAACACGTTTATTTATAACTAGACTCCTCTGAGACTGCATTGCCGTTATGCTGCATCTTATGGTCGCTCCATGCAAAGCAGTCAAGTTAAGACCAAATGAGGTTTAATCTGGCTTGTAGTTTAACGTAATTTCAAACATGTACCTAAATGATGTGCTTATCAAAACTGAAGAGCTGATATTCCTTATCTACGGCAAATGCAGTGCACTTGCTTACAGCCGTAACTCGTATCCTCAGAAACTCAAGGCATTCTCCTGCTGGATGCGGTTTCATCATTGATCTGTATTGCATCACAGGTGTGCGTTTCTGATCTGTTTGTGTTGCACAAGCCAGATGCAACTATGATAATCACACCTGCTGCAGAGGAACGTCAGAGTCGTTGCACTGGTACATTTGCAACCCAGATTTAGTGTTTGCCCAATACATAAAAACACACAGAAAGCGAACTGTTGATTCATATTAATAGCTATGGTTATAATATGTCATATTACATAATTAAAGGGGACATCTGATTCAAAATTCACTTTTGCGTTGTTGTGTTGGCAGTGTGTGTACACAACCACCCTATAATAATAAAAATCTTTTTAAAGGGGTCATATGATGTTGCTAAAAGAACATTATTTTGTGTATCTGGTGCTTATGCAGTTTAAGGTTAAAAAAACATTATTTTCCACATACTGTAAATTTTTGTTTCTCCTTTAAGCCCCGCCCTCCTGAAACGGGTCGATTTTTTACAAAGCTCATTGTTCAAGTGAGATGTGCTCTGATTGGCCAGCTATCCAGTGCACTGTGATTGGCTGAATACCGCAAGTGTCTGATCACAATAAAACACATTACTAACGAGGCATTTGTTGATCCAGTGGAGACATAATTACCTCGTAATAGTCTCGCCTCGTAAACATAACACCATGTCTGCATTTGTGATCGGAGAAACAACAAACAAGCACTACCCTTCACTGCTCAAAACTCACGTTTGAATAGTAAGTAGCAGCTTCTTTTAAGAAGTAACTTAAAGGTTGTGAGTCAGAAGCGCCAGACTGTTTTTGCAGAGGCAGAATGTTCTCTCTTTCTAGTCTCTGTGCACAGCCAGCATAGACTGCTCTGTCAGGTTCAGGAATAAGTCCTCCGTAAATGTGCTGAACACACTCCAATATTTGTGTTCAACTGTTCTGGAACAGTGTTGAAACACAACTTAACGCTGATTTCTAGTACTTTGACTTTCAGAATGAAACACAGCGTCTCCAGAACATGGCGCCCGCAGCAACACTTACAGCAAGAATAATAGTTCCGCCTACTTTCTTTGCGTAAACACTTGGGTAGTGTTTTGAAATAAACCCACTAAGACAAAGAAAGTAGGGGGTTTTTAAATGAGCCATTTTAGATCAAGCTGTTCACAGATTCTTAGCAAAAAGGTGTAGTTCTGCACAGGCCCCTTCCATGATTGTTGATTTTATTTTATAAAGGTGTTTGTTAATGTATAATATGTGCTAAGCAGTTACAACTGGATGAATAAGAATGGCAAATTTAAAGCAAGAATGGAAGAAAGGGGCGGGGTGTGCAGAGCTCATTAACATTTAAAGGGATATACACCGACATGGGTGACAGATTTTCACAGGGTGTTGTTTTACACTACTAAAGAATTGTTCCAAATTGTGGAAAACGGTCATCTGATGCCATCTTTACAAGTCCTAATATTTTAGTAAGGCACCAAGTTCTCTCAGCCAATGAAATCACTTTGGGTTTTCAAATTCTGGTAGGATTTGGCACAATATTATAATGTGCCAAGTATATTCAGAAAGAGTTTCACTGCTATACTTCAGGCCTGTTAAAACAATACTTGTACTTTTACTCAGTTACATTTACAAGTTGAAAAGAGTAGGAAAAAGAGTGAAGTGCAAGTGTTATATTTCATCATGATAAAAATCTTCTTACAATGATTTTAAAAATAAATATAATTATATTTAAAAATAAATATTTTTTCTGCTAATGTTACTAACAAGCTAGTCAATCTTACTCACATGAGATCATTACTGGGTAAAGTAGTCCTTTCAGACACACACTATATTAATGTGTTTTTATAAATTGATTAACCTGAGTCAAGTGTTAACACGGTTCCTGATTAGTCTACAAAACATTACACTGTAATGTCAAAACACTGTAAAATCATCTGCTGATTTGCAACATTTATTTTCCAATACATTTATTGCATTAAGAATATAAAAAATATATATGATTCAGATCTGAAGCCTTAATTAATTAATTAATCTATTTTTTGCTGATATTTTTCTCACACAGTATTAATACGTTTTTCGGGGGCTATTTTTTTTTTATAAATGAAAATATATAGTTGCATATATCTAGGGATAATCCATTTTAGAACCCCTTGCCTAAAAAAAATCTGCCTATTGTTGGGCTTATGTGATGTCACAGGAAAAGGAAAGTCACTGCAGAATCAGAGCAAGCTAGTACAAACTGCTTCAAGATAACATTTTGTTTTCATTAAAAAAGCATGCACTAAAGATTCGCTCAAAATACAAACAGAAACACGCTTTAGGAAAGTAAACATTGGTTGTTTGGGTTTCCTGTTTGCGTGAATGTGTTTTGTTGTCATGCAGTTTAAGCATCAGTTTGTTTGTCAGTGTTTGTTTAGCTGTCGTACTCACAGTTACTGTGGATTCACACTCCTGCTTCCTGCTGGGTGAAGTCGAGCCAGGACTCTGACAGAAGACACAAAACTGAGCGTCAGACATCATCGTGATGCTGCGAAGTGCGTGTGTGTGTGTTTATGTGGTGTGAGATGTCCTCCTCCACCCTGAGCTCATGAGGAGGACGAGAGAAAAGAAAAGTGGGTTTCATAGGTGACATCTGCCGCACCTTCAGTAAACGCTCATGGAAGGTGATATTGTGCCACTGCAACATGTTTTTCTGAACACTCCCCCCTGTTTTTCATTGGTTGGCTTGACACAGTTCCGCCCCCAAACTCACATGATTGGTTGAGTTAATGTTGCTGTGTCGAGATGCAATGTTTTGAGAGCAGCACACAGGCGTTTTCAGGAGAAGCACAGGAGAAAATTAAAATTAACAGCATAAGCACATTACAGCTGATTCTGACCAAAAACGCCCACTTAAACAGGAAGAAAACGCCTGACCAACGCATGGAGCAGATTGGTGTAGGGGAAAGTATATTCAGTGTAATAGTAATAAATGCTGATTGTACACAGATTGGAAAGATTTATCATGTCTCTTCTTTTCTTTAAAGACCTTAAACTGGACAAATCAAGTTCTGTTTCTTCCTGAGAAGCTCTCATTTTAAACTGATATGGAATAAAAAAATGTAACTAGCTCAAAGAGTCTCAGCTTGAACGCATCTCTGTTGGTTTATTGTTTTAATTCCAGTAACGCAATAAAATCACTTTTGGAATGAAATCATATTTGTGGTCCAGAGGAACCACTAAATGAATAAACGAGAACTAGTCAGTGTGTGAGAGATCAGCCGTACCTGTTGATCTGTGCTGGTCTTCCGCATCAGTACATGCGATGGCTCAGTCTGATGCAACGGGCTGCCATTACCATGAAATCCATTCACTGGAGAGGAAGAAAACACTGAGATGAGTTTGATTTAGAGCCAGGAGAGATCAACCTCTTTTCCTCTCGCAAGGTCGTGTAACAGAGACGCAGAGCAGTGCGTAATGAACAGCTTGCACTGCTATTGGGTAAAGAATCAATGCACAATGTTTGTCACAAAGCACACTTCACCAAAGAGGCTTTCCAGACATCACTGCCTTAAAAGAAGAACTCACTCTTGTACACTTTCGTATTCATGTTTTGGAACCACACTACACTGGTGTCATATGTTTTTGAATCACCAAAAAGAATCAGTTCATAAGAGTCGTTCATGGAATTTGACGACACTGGTTGATTCAGTGTTTATGATTCACAAGGAAGAATCGTCTCATACGAGTCAATCCTTCAGGAATCTGACTGCGTGGTTGTGTATGTTTTCGATTCTCTAAAAATAATCTGTGGTCCCACTTTATATTAAGTGGCCTTAACTACTATGTACTTACATTTTAATTAATAATTTCGTACAGTGCAGTTATTGTGAGCATACCTGTTTTTACACTGTACTTATATTTTTTAAAATACCTGTATGTAATGTATTTCTGTAATTTAATTTATAATTACACATCTTAACCCACCCTTAACCTACCCATCCCACCAAACCTGTCCCTAACCTTACCCATATCCCACCTCAATAGCAGCAGAAGTGTTTTGAAGTACAATATGAGCACATTGTACTTATTTTTTCATGGAACGAGTTAAGACCACCTAATATAAAGTGTGACCGAATCTGCTCATTAGAGTCATTCAGACAACACTGGTGGACCTTTTTTTTTGTGTGTAAACTACCTCTCTGGTCGCTCCAGTCAGTGGACCAAGGACAAGAGTACTCAAAAAACAGCACCTGAAGAAGAAAGTGATTCCTTTCTCATCGAGACACAATATCTCCAACCTTCCAGACGTGTTACAGCACCTCCTGCACTCGGTCTAATTATAAACAGCCTGACTGTATTTGTAGAACAAAAGAGCCTGCTCTGATGCTGATGGTTTGTGTGCGATAACAAGCTGCTCCACTCTGCTTTATCAAGGGAGGGTCGTTTCAAATGTCAAAGCAAAAAGCCCTCGCTCAAAGTCATTATTCCTAAACCACAATGCTAGTTATTAACAATTAGTTTAAATGCAGCTGAGAAACAATTTAAAGCAATAGTTCACCCAAAAATAAAAATCTGAAAACGTCCTTACTCTCAGTTCATCCAAGATCTAGATTGATTCTTCATCAGATTACAAGAAATGGATCATTACATCATTTGCTCACCAATGTAGTGAATGGGTGCCGTCAGAATGAGAGGCAAAACATCTGATAAAAACATCACAATAATCCACGAGTAATCCACACTACTCTTGCCCAGCGCAAAAGTCCATCTGCTGTTGTGTCTTACATCAAAATCCTCCTGCATATTTGTTTAGAGCTGTTTTGGCTTGTAAACGGTGCTTGATGTGTGCTGATTTCTCTCCTGATACAGACCAGCGGAGGATGTTTTATTATGGATTATGGTTATATTTTAGTGGTGTGGATTTGTGCCATGTTTTATCAGCTTTTTGGACTCTCGTTCTGAGGGCACCTGTTTACTTCAGAGGATCCATTGCTCAGCAAGTGATGGAATGCTATATTTCTCCAAATCTGATGATATCTGACAAACTCGTCTACATCTTGGATGGCCTGAGGGTGACTTCATTTTCAGAAAATGTTTATTTGAAGTATTGATTTAACCGTTAATTGTGTGACTTTATTACAGTCATCCATCATAGGAAGCAAACATATTGAAATGCTCCTCAGTTTCCAGTTGGTCACTTGTTTAGGAAGAGTGATGAGACTGCTGAAATATGTTCATCCTAAGCATGTCTACTGTTTCCTCCCTCAGTCCATGTCAATGACACTCATTTCTCTTCAGCTGGTTCATAATGTCATTTGCTCTATAGTGTGCAGTTCACATGCTGGATCTCTGGTGGACATGATTATCCTGCCCATCTATCATTAAGATGTGCTTTTAGACATTGTAAAATGCTGATAGTCGGTGCAAATCAAATCAAGAGTACTAAACGGAGCTCAGGACGGAGGCGGGAGAGTAGAATCTCCATTAGCTGATTGTGGATGGATGGAGGAGGAAAAGATTTTGGACAAGTGTTGAACTACAGTGATCTTGAGTGGGGTCCAAAAGTCTGAGAGCACAATGACAGTCTGAGATGAACTTAAAGGTCAAAAAGTTCAAATGATGATGTAGAATTAAAGCAAAAAGAAACAATCTACAACTCCTAAGAAACGTCTTACTCAAACGCAAACACTGTCAGTATTTAAAAAAATATTAAATCTAAAACATTAAAACACACAAAAAAATTAATTTTATATTAAAAAATGTAAATATTAATTCAAAGTTTTAAATATGAAAAAATATGCATATTGAAACAACATGAAATAACTAAAAAGAAGCAAAAAGAAGCATTTACAGACTTTTGGCCACCACTTTATATTTCATAACTCTCAAGATTAGAAAAAATTACAGATTTACATTTTTCTGCTTTTCTGTAATTTTGTCATGTTTATCAGCTGGAGTGTCCACGAACTCCAGTAGAGGGCACTCCACCATGGACACCATGGATGGTAAAGTGTTGGTTACCTATTGTCTCTGTGCTCATCTGTCCCTCAGCTCCCCTGTTAGTTCCCATGACAACTGATCAGCTCCACCCCCTCGTTAACCCACTTGTCTCCGCTTTAAAAGCACACGATCACTGGAAAGCCATATTCAAGTTTCCTTAGTCATTGCTTATAATTCAGATGGTTATGACACCGCTGCCGATCATGAGTTCAGTCAAGCTACTGTCGATCATCACGCATCAAGCCAAGCCACCATTGAGGATCAGGAGCCAAGTGAAGCCAAGTGAACCCGCAACAGAACACCATAAGTTAAGTAAAGTAAGTAAACGTTTCATAGATTTCCATGATTCACGTCACATTATTGCAGACCTGCACCAGCCAAGTCAAACTAATATTGATTCTGATCATCCAGAGTCTCGGCATGGCCGCCAAGCCAGAGTCACAGCCCCAGCTCAAGATGGTCGCCACTCCAGAGCCAGATTACTGTACAGGCCATATCAGAGACTGTCCTTCTATCCTTTGCGCTCCCTATCATGGTGGTGGCACTTTTAAGTGTGTGGGCCGCACACCGCGCTCCAGAGCCAGATCCAGTCCAGGAATCCTCTGAGCCTGATCCAGAACCAAATCCAGTCCATGTCAGAGACTGTCCTTCTATCCTTTGTGTTCCCCAGCATGGCAGTGGCCCTTTTTAGTGTGTGGACTGGACACTGCGCTTCAGAGCCGGATCCAGTCCGAGAATCCTGAGTCAGATCCAGTCCAAGAACCGCTAGAGGTGTTAGCATGGATCGTATATTCTCCGGAGGTTCCACCGGTGGCTAGACAACCCCCAGGGCCATTGGTTTGCCCCACACACCCCATGGAAGCCAACAAACTTTTATCCGTCCCTGTCACGGCTATATAGGCCGCCTCTGAATCCCTGTCATGCCTCCGTGGCTGTGACTCCCCCGGCCTGCCCTGCCACTGCCAGAAGGGCCGCCTTTGAACTCTCATCATGCCTAGTCCCGTCCAAGGAGTCCAGTGAACTTATGCGTCCCTGTCACGGCTATAAAGGCCACCTCTGAATCATTGTCATGCCTAGTCATGGCCACGGAAGCCATAGAACCCCTGTCCTGCCCTGCCACGGCTAGAAGGGCTGCAATAGATCTCTCGACCTGCCCTGCCATGAGGGCCACCATAGTACCCACGCTTTGCCCTGCTACGGCTGAGGAAGCCACCTCCGAGTCTTCGTCATGTCTCGTTATGGCCTCGGAGGTCACTGAACCATTGTCTTGCTCTGCCACGGCCATAAGGGCTGCCTCGTCTGGAACCCTCGTCTAGTCCTATAATGGCTATGGAAGTCGTTTCTGAGCTCTCGTCCACGGAGATTATAGTCGAATCTTTGTCCTGTCCTGCCACAGCTATGGAAGCCATTTTTGAGTTGTTGTCCTGCCCTGTCATGGCCACGGGGGCTGTTGAACCCTTGTTCTGCCCTGTCACGGCCATTAGGGCCGCTATTGACCTTTCGTCCTGCTCTGTCATGGCTAAGGAGACCGTATTGAAGACCTTGTAATACCTAGTCACAGCCATGGAGGTTGATAATGCCTCGCCCTGCCCAGTTACAGCTACTTGCTCCATGCGTCAGATTCGGGTCCACTTCTACAGGGACCTGTCCCTCTGTCCCTCCCCCTGTTCCACCTGAGCTTCACCACCACCCTCCTGGACTGTGTGTTAGCTCTGCCTGTGTTTCCTTGTTATAATTTAAGACTTTTATTGTGAAGTGTTTACCTGTACTTGCTTGTCACTCAACTCCCCTGTTAGTTCCCATGACAATTGATCAGCTCCACCCTGATATCTTATTATCTTCTAATAAGCTACATATCTGTATTGTTAAAAGCGCTATATAAATAAAAGTGACTTGGCTATCTTCTACAAAGCATTTACTCAAGTTCTCGTTCTGTCTTGTTTTCCAATATGCCTAATTAATTGTATTGGTTTGTTATGTCAAATTAAATGAGAGAGTTTGCAGATGACATGTGTGACCAGTAGGTGATCAACCATATCTACAAATATTCACTCTGACACTCTGTCCTTAAATCTTTCCTTGTGGATTTCTAGTGAAGCGGTTGACCTAGAAAGGCTGTTCCTAGATAGGTAAATCTAACTACAGTTTGATTGGCTGGTGATGAGAGCAGGTCTGTATACTGATGTTAATCATTACCTTTTACTGTTCTACAGATTTCACACAGAGAAGCTGTGAATCTTTAATGAGTGAGTATCTCACACTCCTTTTCGTTGAACTTTACTAAGATTTATTAAGGAGGTGGATGCTGTTGATACGGAGGCACTCATTTGTACTGGTTCTTTGTTTCCTAACATTTTCAGGGTGAACAGATTTGGAAAAATTGTAGCATTTTTTCACTTGCTCACCAGCATATCCTCTGCAGTGAATGGGTGCCATCAGAATGCTAAAACATGAGTACATAACCCATAATAAATCCTCCTTTAAAACAGTCAATCTCGTGTTATTCTCTCTTATTAAAATTCGCCCACATGTTTATTTAGAGCTGTTGTGTTTGATCTGTGCCAACGTTTCTCCTGATTCAGACCAGGCAACCTTTTTCACTGGAGGATTTTACGGCTTACCGATTCATATTTTAGCGATAACTGTTTGAAGTTAGTAATGCTGGATTTGTTTCTTACAAACACACAAGCTTTGGCTTCACAAGATGTTAACTGATGAACTGGAGTGGTATGAATTATTTGTGATGTTTTAATCAAGTATTTGGATTCTGATGGCACCCATTCACTGAAGAGCAAATAATCCACATTTCTCCAAATCTAATGAAAAACAAACTCTTGAATCGCTACAGGGTGTGCACATTTTTAGCTAATTTAAAGTTTTAGGTGAACTATTCCTTTAAAATAACCTGAGCGGTCAAATCTATAAAATATGCTGCTGCTGCTGTTGTTGTTGTTATTATCCGCTGCTAGGGATTCCCACAGACTGTCTGTGAGGAACACAGAGCATTCCAAACGCAGATAAAACTGAAACAGGAAATCTGTAATCAGAGGCCGCTGTGGTTTTACTGCCGTCCAGATAAAACGCCTCTGGCCAAAGGCTCTGACAGTCAATGCTCTCCATTCAGTTTGGATGCATTATCCACGTCGTTTCGTTTCCACTATTTATGATGGCTATCAGAAAACAGCAGTTTTAAATTGCACGCTGATTAGGTAGGTTCTGGAGAAGGCCATGTTGTGACAGAAATGTTTGCTGTTTTGCATTTGCTTTTTTTTTTTTCAACTTTCAACTAAATATAGATGCTGATTTTCATATCTAAAGATGCACTCCTCACCTGTCGGGACAGAGTTTTTGTGTTTCACTGGTGTTTTCGGGGTGCCAGGCGTGCTCGACGGCCGCTCCCATGTCGTCTCTGGAAAAACAAGAGCAAAATCAAGCCATTTCCTGTTAATTACATCATCTGTTTTCTTCTGTTGGGAGGTAATGCTCAACAAACGGCACATCAGTAATAACTTAATGCTCAGTGCTCTCACAGTGACCATATCAGATATTCACAGACAGACACAAATCAATCCTCCTTTCCAAAAAAAAGCAGTTTTAGTAACCACCGACAGAGATTTACTGCTTTGAGCATCAGTCTTGTGTCATTTACAGTGATTTAAATCATACGTCATTTGATAACAATTATAGTGTTTCTTCTTCAGCATACAGAACTAGCCTCAACTTTAAGTGATGAAAAGTACTTCATTATTTCTCTGATCTACCACTAAAGGCTTCAGCTGAACTCAAATGGCACAAATTAAGAGCAGAGCAAATGCAAAGATGTGAAGATGAAAGAGAACGCGATGAAAATAATCTACGTTAGCCATGCATATACAGTTCCATGTATAAAGCATTGCTCTGCAATACATGCATCTGATTCGATGTATTGCATTTTAATCCATCTGTCCTCTCTGCATATGGCATTGTGAAGTTCGGAAACAGCCTGGCGAACTATGAAACAGAGAAGCCGGTTACTAAGCAACGAGCATCTGAGAAGCTGATTAGTCTAATTATTTACTTCAGATGAGCTGTGAGCGTTTGGACGGCAGGACTGGGCTCGACATCTACAGTATTTTTGTAGTTTGAGCTCAGCAGGGACTGATCTTCTGGCCAGAAAAGGCCCGTGTCATGGTCCTCCAATCTGTGACCAATGTTGTGCTTCGGCTCTGTGGGCGATGAATAATGGCCTAGTTTTTGCGTTCTGTGGTTCATCTTTAATTTAGCACCATCTGTATTGGCTCTGTTGTTCCTCCAGCTACCGCACGAGTCATGAGCGTGCAATCAAACGATTAGGAAACAGATTTCATCTTAGTACATGGCAGCAAATGCAAAGTTTGACTACTGGCAGTGAATTTAGTCTTAGTTATCAAACATAACTGCTCGATTTTACCTAAAACTAAGGCTTAATATCTTTATTTATTTATTTATTTATTTATTTTTTATGGCATATTTCTTTGTTGATCATTCCATTCAGTTCTTATGAACAGGTTGAAACTGACGCATCTATGGAAATTTGTTGCCATTTTTAAAGCATTAATGGCATTCATTTCTGTCAAGGTTTAAAGGTTTAGATACCAGATTAATTTATTTTTGGATCAATTTCCCAGAAAAGTGTAAATGTAATGAAAAGACTAAATACTGTTTCCGAGGGGATTTTAAAGAGTTCAATCAGCATCTCAACCCACCCAGCAACTAAAACACTGGCTCAACCAATGGTGTTGAGTTTGGGGCGGGGCTATCAGTTGACTTGACCAATGGCAGTATTCAGGAAACCTGTTTGATAACAATTGCTACTTTTTTTGCAAAATTCAGTGACATTAATTTATGGAAGCCCATTTTGCCACTAAATAAAAAGTAAAACATTATATAAATTTTTTAATTGTGGCTTTTTATCTAACAATTCTGCCTTTTTCTTGCAATTATGAATTAATATTTCACAATTCTGATCTTGTAATTCTGACCTTTTTACAATTCTGAATTTATGTCTTGCAGTCTATATCTCATTTTTTTTTTTTTTACCATGGAATAAAAATAAATGATTGTAACTTTTTACATCACAATTCTTACTTAATTTTTTCTTGTTTTACCATGGAATAAAAATAAATGATTGTAACTTTTTACATCACAATTCTTACTTAATTTTTTCTTGTTTTGCAATTGTACGTTTGTATCTTACAATTCTAAGTTTACATCAAACAATTCAGATTTTAAAAGGCAGGGTAAGCGATTTTCAAAAATGCTTTAGAAAACTGAGTTGGGGCCGAGTACCCAAACAAACTTGGAGCCAATCAGGAGTAAGGGGCGTGTCTACTAATGATGCGGAGGAGAGAGCATACAGTGCACAGCCTAGCCGAGCGACAGAAAGGTAAAACCAAAAAAAGAAAATGCCTCCGGAACGAGAAGGCAAGAAGTAGGATCTGTGTAAATCAGTATCTAACAATTCTGACTCATAACTGTATGATTTAAATGCAGAATTATGAGGAGAAATTTTCTTAGAATGATATAATATGATGTTTTTATCCGGAATCAAGCTTCCATTCTAATAATACTGTAGATTAGTAAACTCTTTTAGATCTCAGAGGGTTTCCTGAATTTGCCACCTGCAGGTTAGTGCGGTTGATCTGAAATGAGTGGTTTAGTTATTCATTTATTCATATTCATGTGTGTCCCCCAGAAGAAAACACATTCACCAAACCACAGCCAAAAAGAGGAAGGAAACCACACACACACACACACACACACACACGCGCGTGTTACCATGGTGATCACACAACACAACAAGCCTGTGTTTCGTCCACGTGAATTTCAACACAAACTACAAATCAAGCTAAAACCAAGGAGCTTAAAGACTCTTGCACTGTTTCGCTGGCTCTGTGTTTGTGTGAGACTTGACTGTGTGTGAATGAGTAACGAACCCAGAGAAGTTAATAACGTCCTAATAATCATTAATCAGGCAGGACTGGATCTGGACGGCGTGGCGAAACTCTCGGTGGATTCCAGTTTCTCTTACTCACAGACTTTGTAGGATTATTGTAATTGGTCGGTTAGAGAAGAGTGATTTGTTTTCTTGCTTTCACAACTCACACCTTCCCTCTGTTTCACAGTTTAGCTCAAGTAATAACGAGGAGCGAATGTCGCCTTTACTGCCCACTTTATAGGTGGAGCTGGGCTGTTTTTGAATGTCAGGGGCAACCATGGAAATGCAAGTGATGTAATAGAAACCATGGGGAAGATAAATGCATTCATTATTAAATGTCGAGTACCTATGTGAATCTTCAAGCCTTTTGCCTTCCACTCAGTTTGGAAATAATAAAATCAAATCAAAACAGGATTTACTTTGAAAACATTTAACAGAAATTGCTAATTAAATTCATAAATAATTACAAAGAAGCTGCAAGTAACACATGGAAATAAACAAGACATTTTGGAAAAAGTATTTTCTTGCATTTCTGCCCCCAAAAATATAGTTTTTACTGTACATTGCATTAAAATGCAATTTTAATAAAAAAATAAAAATGTGTATTTAAAAAAAAAATACATGATAAAATATATTAATATAGTTTATTTTGGATTTTTTAGAAGGCATTAATTCAAGATAGAATCATGATATTTATAATATAACGTACATTTGTAAAAAATAAAAATAAAATAATAATAAAGAAATAAAATATCTATTTTAAAAAAGCTTTTTGAGAAATAAGTAATGCTTACATTCAAAGTAAAAGATCTTGAAAAAATGTACTGAGACAAATGTAAGCTGCTGACTACGAGCAGCAAAAGTGTTGAAGCTTCTTTTAGCAACACATTAGCATGAGCGGTGTGAGCTCTGCAGAACGTGGGTACGAAAACTTCATGGACACATTTAATATGTGAGAAAAGTACCCAGAAACGTCAAAGTAGGTAACCGAGGTGAGAAGAGTGATTTTTGTAAGCGTGTCTTCAATTTTAGCAGCGGCTTACAGACCGTGCGGTGGCTGTAAACATGGCATGGCCTGACTGATGGCTCTGATTGGGACAATGCTGTTTGTTTGGACACAATGAGAAGTGGAGATATCAGTACCGATCCTCTGATCCGGTCAGACCAGCCTGTACCAGACGTGCTCCACTGTCTAGAGACATTCTCAGCTGCTGTTCAGTGTGCCTCAGAGTCTTGCACATGACTACAACATCATCTGCAACCAAAGAGAAAACACTGCACGAGTCTGGGTCTCTAGAGCAGGCGCCCCTGATCACCTCTGACTTGGCCATCACGAGGGGAAAAGAAAAGGAAATATTAATAATTTATACTAATAATACTTTTTTATTGTCGCATAAATAAAACTGATTTGAGAAATATATGTTATTATAATATAAATGATTATAAAACGTATAAAATATTTAAGCTGATGCATTGTAATACAATATATAATGGAACTTATGGCCTCTAGGCGTTAATGGGGTTTGATTTTTGATCCTTTGTGTTAAAAGCTACCTGGTCTCATGGCATAAACCTACCCGGGTGCACTTTTTAGAGAGACACGAAATACGTACCAATAAGTACATATCACTGCGGTTTCCAATAAACACTAGAGGCAGTAAAACTCTGACACCTTTTATTTTGTTTTGAGTTTTGAGGAATAAGGTGTAATTTTCGCAGAATTACTTGAAGAATATCATGTTATAACAATATTAATATGCTGAGAGATTTGAAAACTGTTGCTTTTGAATGTCAGCATCACACAAATCCAGCTTTATATCTTAT
>JAUMHP010000062.1:397717-410118 GCA_032361065.1 Enteromius trimaculatus
TGTGTGTGTGTTTTCATAGACTGTAGGTTTGTTTGGTAGCTCACAGAGTACAGAGATGAGCTCCGGATCAATCCCACCTTAACAAAACACTTCATATCTATGTAAAAGGAAGTTGAAATGACACGGTTTTATCAACAAACACATTTTTATATCGGTTTTGCATTTGTTAACAGTATCGGGGAGGTTCAGGGTTGGATCTGGTGTTCCAACATGATAGAGCATTAACTTTTATCTACTGTTCATGGATATTTTACATAATAAAAACAAAACAATATGTCCCTATATCAACATAATAAAACGTACCAGGGGTCACGTATTAAACCTGTGTGTTAGTGCTACTCAGTGGACATTTCTCTTTGTGGTGAAACGTACAGAAAGTCACATAAAAATGGTGTTGCACAAAAAGTGCACAGAGGTACATATTTTTATGAGACCAGGTTGTTGTTGCGCCTTTAGTGGCGGTTGGAGTTTCTTACCGTTGCTGACGGTGTTGACGTAGTATCTTCGTCCCTGTGGGGACATGTAACTCTTCCAGTCTCTGGGCAGCGGCTCGTCCAGAGGAGACATCGAAGACAGATTCTACGACACAAGAGGAATAAATGATGTCAGAACTTCAAAATTGCTTCGCTGGATAAAAACATGTTCAGCGCTAAAATACACCGTCCATCCGTTTCCACTGAAACACTTTCACAAGCATAGATAGTCACCTTCGACAGCTACACTTAAAAATCAAGTTCCTTTTCAGGCATTGATGGCTCCTTGAAGAACCCTTAACATCCATGGAACCGCTAAGGGTTCTTTATAGTGGAAAAAGGTTCTTTAGATTATGAAAATGTTCCACAGAATTAGTTGATGTCATTGCAGTGTCATAATAAAAGCATAGTTTTTAGTAGGGGAACGGACCTTTGCAAATACATTCATGCATTTATTTATTTAAATTATTATTTATTTTATTTTTTTTCTCATTCATTTATAAAATAATAATAAAAATGTATCAAATTAACTTTTTTTTAAATATTTTTTTTCTATGAAGCTAGTGTTAAAATGTTTAGTCGCACACTTTTGGCACTGAATTTCTGCTGATCCACGTGCATATTGACAGTGAAAGTTTATGCAATAATATTTTTTTGAAAACTTCTTAGAGTAGCTAATATTTATGCTGGTTTGATAGAAATATATATGTAGGTATCATAAATATGGACAATCATTTAATTAATTAATAATTAATGATGTAATTCTTTTTTTGTTCTTATAAATTTAATAGAATAAAATTTAATTTCTTGTCAATATTGAAATAAAATTGCATTTTTTTTAAAATATAAAATTTAAAATAATTTCTATTTATTTTAATTAATAGAAAA
Organism: Enteromius trimaculatus; assembly: GCA_032361065.1. Taxonomy (NCBI): domain Eukaryota; kingdom Metazoa; phylum Chordata; class Actinopteri; order Cypriniformes; family Cyprinidae; genus Enteromius; species Enteromius trimaculatus. The sequence continues at coordinate 399,079 of JAUMHP010000062.1, forward strand.
GAGGTAAATACAATACTAACATTCAAAACCTTTTCACAAAAATGTAAAAAATTTATGAGAATTTGCTGCTCAGTTAAAATATGCTTTTAGTTTAAATGGATAGCATACAGATGTTGAATGTATGTTTTGGATTGGTATTGATGTTTCGGTTGTTTCTGTCACAGAGAGTGAGGGATGTAGGGTGTGTTGCTGGTCGTTATTCGTCTTTAGGATCTGAATCTCTGCTGTGCTGGAGCTGCTGGCAGCTTTCTCCAGCGTTTAGCTCATTGAGGTTTTCCCACTCGTAATTTCATCCAGTTGAGAATGCTGGAAATGTGTGAGAAGGATTCGGTGCCAGATGTCAGCGTGCTTTCCATCTCGTGATGCTAAATCAAACATGGTATGTAGAAGCAGACAACTCGGCCAAATCATTCACTCCATCAACACTTTCTCCTCACAACACTACAGGAGTTTATTTCACAGTAGAGAGAAAAGTGCGCTAAAGTAGCTATTTTGTCAAATTAAGTAACTACTTGTTTTCTTATTATGTATTATATGTATAATTTGATCTTCTAACACTAACATCTAATGAATTAGATTGATAAGGAAAAGCAGTTCCTGCCGTGGCTAATCATGCCGCACTCCTCCCGAAATTTGTTTATCATCAGCACTTATAATAAAAATGAGATCCTGGGTACAGGTGGCCGAGATGAGCTGAAGGCAGTGTCTGGGGAGAGGGAAGTCTGGGGGTCCCAGCTTAGACTGCTGCCCCCGCGACCGGGCCCCAGATAAGCAGAAGGAAATGGATGAATGGATGGAAATAGTGAACTAACTGTGTGTTTTATGAAATGAAGTGTTTGCTTCCTGTAATTTTGATCATTACAGCTTGAATTAGATTTTACTTTTGTATTTTAGTTATGTCTACATATTTTAATTGTAGTTATTCAGTCAATACCTTGAATACGTTTGTATTAAATGTAAACAACTTCATATTAGTGTTTATTTTATTTCCAGCACTGTTTTCTTATAGTTTGAGCTCAGACTCCCCCGTGCTTTGGTTGATGTGGCGGCTTTTCCTGACATATGTGTGATTAAATAATGCATGTTTCAGATGGCTGAACACCCTGAGGATGTTTACATCAGATGCCAAATGTGCCTGTGGACAAGAACAGAACCTCAACAATCCAGATCAATAGCGGTAAATACGGACCCTTATGTTCTCAACGTGCGTGCTTTCAGTCCCTAAGGATATGATAGCAGTATACCATCAGAGGCCTCTGGGCTTTCACTGTAAGTGTTTGCAGAAATCCTGCACTTTTTGAGTCTGCGGGACATTCAGGCTCTGGCGTCGTGTTCAGAAAATACACACCAGGAAAGACTGCTTTGAATGCTCAATCTTGTGGATTTGAGACTTACTTTCTTGCATCTATTACTGAATATTAAGGCATTTCCAGTGTTGAGAGAGTCAGACGTGATCTTGAGTCAGTGTGACTCCATCAGTTCAGATCTGCATGTTTGACTTCATGTTCAGAGAATCACAGTGATCATGAATGAGCCGCTCTGTGTGAGTCAGGCTTTCCTGCCCCTTACAAAAACCAGCGGATCCACCCAACATATGTGTGTGACAGCACTGGATAAACACAGAGCACTTCAGGGCCTGATGGCTCGTACTGGATCAACTGAGAACTTCTCTTGAAGAGACTTTGATTCTTCTTGTTATACACATTTAAAAACACTACTATTACTGGTGTTGTTGTTGTTATGTTGTTATTATTTACAATATTAATAATTATTATTATTATTATTAGCCATAATAATAGGTAATAAATAATAGTAATATTTAATGAAAATAAAACATGTAATAATAATAAAATTGTGTGTGTATATATATATATATATATATATAGGGGTGTGAGATATGGAAAAAATATCATATAACATTTTTTTCTGTTGAAAGCACGATTCACGATTTTTATCCCGATTCTTTTTCAAATTGTTTTTTTAAGACTTTTTTGCAAATAACAGAGGTACATGTGGGCGATATCATATTTTATCATGATTCTTTGTCTTTTGCAAGTTGTCTGAGCAGTACAGACAAACTAATTTGCATTTTTTTTAAAAAAAACAAAGTCTTTCAAAGTAACAAAATATAAAATAAAGAAGGGCAGATATTTAGGCCAAAATGAGCAAAGATATAAATTGTTGTCATTTGATCTTTTTTATTCGAATACACATTACAATTAACTTTATTCTGTTGAACATTATATTAAATTCAATGAGGACCAGCTACTGTTTGGTTACTCAAAATATCTTATTCTGTATTTAGTACAAGAAAGAAATTAATACAGGTTTGGGACAACATGTAACCGAGTAAATAATGACACAACTATAATTTTTGAGTGAACTATCCCTTTAATGACAAGCGGCGCATGTTTAGTTCTGTCCCTTTAAGAGCTGCACTCATCTAATATACTAGCACATGTTTCTCTTGATTGTTTACTTTCACTTCAGACACAAGCTGTGTTTAACGCTGTGTTTTGACAGTATTACCACAATCACATGTGATCAATATCTTTGGCGCTATTTGACAGGCTTGTAGTGCGCGCGCTTCAGGTGTACGCGCTGGAAAAGCGCATCTGGACAGCACACATATAAAATGTTTACTCGGGTAAGACTATAAAGCGAGTAATGCACTTTTGTGATTGTGAATCAGTGCAGTGTCCGGTGAGTGTAATTCTATCACTGAGTTAACACTGATGTGAATGCATGTCGCGCTGTACAGCAAACGGAGATGATAAAATAGCACAATACTACATTACTCCCTTAAAAAGCAGATCGTGGAGAAATGTTTATCGTCCACGATCAAAAAACGTCCTATTGGCCAATATATATACATTTAAAGATAAAAAAAAAAGACTCCTAATTTAATTTAAAGGCAATATCTTTATTATTTTCTAATTCATCTTTTTAATTAATACAAACATTTTAATTATAATAAAATGATAAAATAAATGTATAATTTAATTATTATTTATTATAAGTAGTAGTAGTAGTATTAATAAAAATAATCATGTAAAAACCTTAATAATAGTCCATTTAGTGAAAGTAAAAATGTAGTAACAATACTAAAATCATTTATCCATAATACTAAAAAAATAATAGACTTCTAATTTAATTAAAAGGCAGGGTCTTTCTGGTTATTTTTACATTAAAATATGTATTATTGCTTTTAATGTTATTAATAGCGTTATTATTTAAAATACTGCTGTTTATTATGATTACTATTATTATTTATTGAAAAATATATATGTAGTAGTAATAATCAAACTATGTATTTACAACGAATTAATACAAAAAGTAATGTAAACTAATGAAGTAATAAAAATACAATAGTTTATTGATAAAGACATGGCTAAGAACTTTCTTCGTGCTGAGATGCAGAATCTGTTGCTTTAGAAAGCAAACTCCCACAGTGTGTTTGAGCCAGGAGTTTTCCCCCCTACTTTACGCTGTCAGCAGTTTCAGCTCATCAGGGCAAATAAGGGAAGTGCCTGTTTCCTATTATTCACTCATCTATTATATCACTTTCACACTTCAGTGACAGAGCGCTGCTTTAGCTCCAGACTGATGCTTACCTTCAGCGGCCTGTCCAACCTGGACAATTTCACTAACGCCCATCTTACGGGAAAATATGCTTGTTTAGTTAAATGTAAAGTATATAAGGTGAAAGATGATCTTGAAGAGGATCAGTCAGTGAGAGAGACAGCTCTCTGTATGGACTATCATTTCTCACACAAGTCGTGAGCGGAGGTTACAGCACTGAAGAGGGTGAGACGTCTCTTCTAGACTCAAACACAGAGAAAACATGTAAACCAACATGCCGCTGCATGACTGAATGGCTCTCTGGACTTTGTTTTGATTCTCCAGATGTAAAAGTTGGAGCGTCACAGTCGATCTCAGATGAGAAGCACGAAACTCCCACAGACTGAGATGGCAAACAATAGTTATCAGTGTGACTGATAACAAGGCCTGTTTTGTACAGTTTCTCTCTGTATTTCACCTCATGTTCAGCTCGTTTGTGTCTCTCTCTCTGCACAGAATGAACGTCTGACAAAATTCAGAACATTTCCTTTCTTAATGAAAGCCTGTCAGACGTTCTGTAATACTTCCAGAGATTCTTTCAGTGTTTGTCACCGTCAGTCACTGACACTAATGCTTTATTGATTAGTCTGTTATAGCAGGTGGACAATTTATATTTAGAACAGATAATCTATTAACAGATCATCTGGATCATGTATTTGCTCAAACTTTGTTTAATTCAAGAAACAAATGTGTGTGTTGCCGTTAGATTAAACAAATGCTTATAAACAGAAGCTTTAAAGCAATAGTTTGCTCAAAATGTAATACTTTGTGAACATGTGCTCAGTCTAAAAGGCATTCAAGATGTAGATGAGTTCGTTTCTTCGTCAAATTTGGAAAAGTGTAGCATCCCATCACTTTTTCCCCAATGGATCCACTGCAGTGAATGCAGATGCCGTCAGAATAAGAGTCTTAACAGCTGAAAAAATCTCCACAATAATCCACAGCAATCCATCACTTAAAATCTTAAGAAGACACAAATCCATCATTCAGATGTTTTTAACTAAAATATAAGTCCATAATCATAATCTGTTGTCTCTCACATCAAAATACACCCACATATATTTGGCTTGAAAACAGTGCTTGATCTGTGCAGATTTCTTCTCTTATGCAGACCAAACCACTTTGAAAACAATATTAACAATATTATATATTACATTTTTTTTTCCTCGAATCATCAACTGATGGACTGGAGTGGTGTGTATTATTGCGATGTTATTATCAGCTGTTTGGACTCTCATTATGACGGCACCCATTCACTGCAGCAGGGAATCCATTGGGAAACAAGTGATGCGATGCTACAGATGCTACAATGTTAGAAATCTGTTTGAACCCGTTGTGCTGTTGTTGACATTCTTAGTTGTTCATGTGGCGTTAAGCCGTTGTTCTGCTGTGAACCTTCTCACTGTCATGTATGTGATAGTGCATGTGAATCTGCTGTCACACATCCATCGAGCGGCTGATGTTTGTACAGAAGCGTTTATATCGGTTAAAAACAAGCATGATATAAAGGCTAGCGGAGAGCAGGGCAAGCTGTCACATTGTGTACTGAAAATTTGTCAGGGTAGTGTCTATTTGATCCAGATATTAATAGAGATGCGACATTTCATACATACCATTTGCACATCTGGTTTGTCGCCAAACACAGGAAATGAGAAAGTGTAAAGGTGAACAGACCAGAGGAACTATTTAGATGTTCCGATTCTAAAGAAAGCCAAAAAAGGACCTATCTATCTATCTATATATCAACCTATCTATCTATCTATCTATCTATCTATCTATCTATCTATCTATCTATCTATATATCTATCTATATATCTATCTACCTATCTATCTATCTATCTATCTATATATCTATCCACCTATCTATCTATCTATCTATCTATCTATCTATCTATCTATCTATCTATCTATCTATCGAACTCCGCACCTCAAATAATTTAATTGGTCAGCTCAGTCATGGTCATCTGTCATAAAAAGTTCATACTTTGTGAAAATCATGAATGGACTGACTGATCATTGGTTCTGGTTTAGGTTAGAGTGATGGGTTAGTATTTGTTTAAGTTTGTTATTTGCATCGTTTTAATTTTTTGTCATATAACTATAATGTCATATTTTTTTTTCTGGAGTGGGTTGGTCTGTGTTAATACCACACGACCAGAACTGATGCACTCCTCATGTAATTTCACTTTTTTTTTTTTTTTTAATTTTTAAATCGAGGCAAGTTTAGATTCCCTTAATAGCGCCATTTATGACGGAATGTGATGAATGCACTATATTTATGCTTTTTGTAAAGTTTCTTGAGCACTGAAGGGGCCTTGTACAGTAAACACGTTTACTGATAGTCTAGTAACGTGGTCAACATCAATTCTGGTCGTGTGGTATTAACACAGACCAACCCACTCCAGATCCTACGAAATCTGTCTCTCAAAAATGCTGTTGGTTTCCTATTGCGTAACGCTTAATTCAGTGAAAACAATAGTAAGTTTCATGATGACCAATACAAAGACCGAGTTTAGGAAACGAGGAAGTACTGTATAGACGGAATCGCTTCATCTCTGCAGAGACAGAAGCCCACCGTGAGGGAAACTCAAGCCCCTCTTCATCATACAGAACCGGTTCGAAACGTATCGATAGGCGAGTAAACGCTCCCACGAGTCTCAAGTGTGACATTATGGTATCGAATGAATCACGGATTTCACCCTGAACACCCTAAAATTACTCAGAAAGTTTTTTTTCCACTGGATCAGTAAAGTAACAACTGACAAAGATTTCCCAAAGGCTATTTAAACGTTGCATAAATGTTAGGCCAAATCTTTTCATGTTTATTCTTTAATGATATTTGATATAACCTTTTAATAAAAGTGTATCGGAACGATGGTGTTAACATTGCCATGGAGATAAAACGCTCTTAAATTAACGTTCTCAGAACATCCTAAATGTCGTATTGTAGCCTAACGAACGTTCTAAGAACGTTTATGTAACCTTTAAATAATGTTACAACCACAAAAAAACATAAACGCTTAAAAAGTGTCATTACGAGTGACATAGAGTTAATATAACGTTTCTGATATTTCTGGCATGATACGCACACACACACACACCTGTGATGACGATCTTACCTCCACCTGCACGTAAGTTGAGGGAAACCATCCCTTGACTCCGTCCTTCTCTCCCTCCCACCAGCCTCCGTCCAGAGCTTGTGTTACTCTGATCACTTCTCCTGCCTCAAACTTCAGTCCCTGCTGATGCTGATCCCCGTTAAAGGCGTATAAACTTCGACAGAACGAGCCTGACATCGTAAACTCCTCAGGTGGCGTATCGAATCCCCAAACTGTCTCCACAATCGTAATCCGGGTGACTCCAAACTCGTCCGAGAGCTCAAGCCGTGTTCGTGATGCTCCTGTCCGGAGTGGACTGTAATGTGAATGCGGTCAGGATCTCAGCGCGTGGCACTGGAGTGAACACACCCACTCCTCACACATCATCTTCAGAGACAGCAGAGCTCATTCACGGCATTGCCTCATTCCGAAAAGCCTGATCTGTGTCACTAAACGTCTCTCTGATCTAATACAGGAGATCACAAAGAACTGCGACAGTCCAGAAGTTCTACTGATGAAATATGGGGACGCCCTTATTACAAGCAGAGTATAATTAAAAAAAAAAAAAAAAACTAAATATTGTGCATTTAGTATGAAGCATGTGTTACATAAAAGGCTTTGCCCAGAAAAGTGCATAAATACAGCCTGCTTGCATAAAATAAGAAATACTGGATTAGATTTAATGCAACGATTCATGAGTGCATGGGGGGAAATTACTTTAACAGTGAAGAAAGACAAATTGGCGTATTTATAAAACATTAAATTAAAAACAATTGAAATTATTGGCAAATTCAGCGTTAATTTTATAAATATAAATTAATTATTTAACTGTTGAATTGAAACTTTGTTGACAAACGTTGCATATAACCGTAGCCATTTGTTTTTCTAGTCTTATTAGCTATTGCTAGACTATGGCTTACTTTAAATATAATATTTTATAAACGAGCCTATTTTTTCTTTCTTCGCTGTTACAGTGAATTGTGTTCATGCAAATGAAGCACAGTTTCTATAAAGTCATAGAGAAGTAAGGGGTACTTTCCCCCTCCTGAAATGAATATTGAGTTATCTGTTAGAAAACTCCAAATGATGTAACAATCAAGAGGAACTACAGACACCAAGTGGAAACATATTCATATTTTTCCAGTTGTCTGTTGTCTCCATCTCCCGGTTAGATAGCTGCAGTGTTATTGTGAAATGCACCTAAAGGGGGCGTGTTGTTACAGATGTATTATAAATACGTCTTTATTGTAATGTATGGATGCCCTTCTCGGCCACAGAATTAAAAATACGGTTTTCTTTTATTCCGTGTTTTTCCACAGCATTGTGTAGTGTTTAGTACAGTTTGTGTATTACAGTGTTTGTTCTAACACCCCCGCAAAAGCGACATGGTACGATCCACGATCTGTCAACTGACGCCAAGCATTCGCTTTCACGCGCTAGCTATGATTACATCTTGTCAAACGCTCACTATATATAGGCTACGGTGTTTATGATGTATGTCGAGGATTACCAGTAAATTAATTATATATTTATTCAGCGGAACTACGCACAAACGGCCCAGGAGCATTGGACTGCTCCGCAGAAGTCGACGGGTCCACTGTTGTGGAACGGTCGAAATGTCGTCACTCAAAATACAAATCAATGAGTTGATACAATGTTGCGCAGCGTCCTGATCTGAAGACCGATGAAAGGTAACTTCCCGAAGAAACTGGATACATTTTCACGGGTAAGAATGTGGGTTTCGCTGCTGTTTAATTATGTATTAACTCAGTGTACAGGTTTTGAACTACATTATCTTTTATATATTAACTATCGACTTCATCTTGTTGTAATGTGTTAGTTTATGAAAATTGTCACTGATGTCATTGACATAGATGTTAATACACCCGTATTACTAGGGTTACAAACACACAGGACACTTGATCTTAAGTGTGAACACCGGTGTTGACCATTCCAATATGGCGCAACGCTGACAGCTGCTAAATGTAATGATACAAGGTGCTACTTTTTGAGCAATCTTGCAACCCGGTGAGACGCAGGGCCCACAACCCATCCAAAGTATCTATATAGTAAGATGTTTCCTAATCTCGATCGGAAAGTGCGCAGACTTATGTAGGAATTAAGATATGTAAAGAACAAAAATAAAGAATAAACTTTAATTATTCCCCTTTATGAAAATAAATAAATAAATAAAAATAATAGCTGGTTAATGAGAGACTTGAATGTCTGAAAAACCTAAAGCTTATCTACAGTATGCACAGAAATGGTCATAGATGTTTTAAAATATATTATTAATGAGATTATATAATTTTTGGAAAATAAACAACATTATGAAAAAAAAGAAAACTTTTTAATTCAATTAACCAAGGTGTGAATGACCATATTTGTATAAAAGTTAAAAATAAAATAATAATAATAATAATCAAAAGATAAGAGATGTATTTATTTTTTATTGTATTATTGAAATTTCTGTGATATTGTGATGATATTATTGTGTTTATTTGTAAATAACCATCCATGATAATATGTTTAATGAAAATTTGACAGTTTTATGGGAATAATACAATTAAATTTAATTAATACCACAAATACATTTCTCAAATTAATAATATCATAATATAATTTTGTATCCATTCGATTTTAAATATAGTATTAGGTTAAGTGTAGGCCTATATTCTTATTCTCCATTTTAAGGAAAAAACTTTAATTTTATGTACCTGACCTGTCAAAGAGTACATGACTGTAATTAATTTCGTCAGAACCTATTAAATTGACAATAAGATGAAAAAATACATACAAACATAAAGCCCAACTTATAGATTTCAGTCTTGAGATGGGAGATATACATTTAAAAGACAAGATTTGTAATAATAATTGTCTAAGAAATCTCTCTCCCCTGTTCCTTTAGCTATATAGGCTTTTGGAGATCAGTTTCAAGTCAACTAGAACCAGACTTTTCAAATCTGCAGACTCATCTTTATTGCTAAACTTGGGGCCTTTGGTTCAAGATTGCTCATAGGATCTATCCTGCAAAATTTTACTTATTTTCAAAATAGAAATAGCCAAGCTCACTAGCTACTTAAAACACACAGAAAGTAAAAGAATGCAAGTTTAAAAGAATGCAATAACGTCATCTGTATATTCAGGAGAACAGCGATGGAGGATCGTGCACCGCCGGTGTTTGCGTTCGGGATCATCGCGGACATACAGTACGCAGATATAGATGATGGCCTGAATTATCTGAGAACGCGCAAACGCTTCTACAGGAACAGCCTCCAGCTGCTGCGCAACGCGACGCGCGCCTGGGAAGAGCAGAGCGTCAGGTGCGTCCTTCAGCTGGGAGACATCATTGATGGGTTTAATAAGAGCCGAAGCGCTTCGGAACAGGCTCTAGACACCGTAATTGGGGAGTTTGACAAGAGCTCAGCGGAAGTGCATCATGTGTGGGGCAATCACGAGTTTTACAACTTCTGCAGGGAAACTCTACTCGCTTCCCCTCTCAACAGCGCGGCGAAAGCCGGAAGTGGAAGTGACCTACTAGAAGACGACATTTATGCATACGAGTTCAGCCCTGCCCCCGGGTTTCGTTTTGTGCTTCTGGACGCGTATGACGTCAGCATGATCGGGAGAGACGAGAGCAGTGAGAAACACAAACGATCAACGAAACTCCTGCTGGAGCACAACAGCAACACTGATCTCAACCAGCCTCCAGGTGCTGCAGCCAAACCTGTGCCAGATAATACTGAAAGACTGCCGTGTATTAACTAGTGCTTAACAGATTAAAGTTAAAAAATTAGGTAACATTTTATTTTGATAGTCCACTTTAGAAAGAGTTAGTAACTTTGCAATTACATGTTAACTAGCAGTCATTAGAGAGTCTGCTTAATATTTTCTAACACATTTTGATCATACAACATACTATCAGAAACCTTGCTGCAACTATATCTCAACTTATTCTACTAACCCTAAACCTACCCTAACAGTCTACTCTGAGAGTTGGTAGACATGAAGTTGCAAACTGATGAGAATTAGTTAACATGTAGTTACAGGGTTACTTATAGTCTTAAGTGGACTATCAAAATGAAGTGTAACCGAGAATAAATCAAAGGAATAAAATAATAGTAGCCTGATAATAATAATACATTTGGAGCAATTCAAATGTAAATGAATTATATTTAGCTAATAAGACTAGAAATATGGAAAAGTGTAGGCTGCAGCTAAAGCATATGCTAGACCAAGGCCCGATCCCAATTCTACCCCTTACCCCTACACTTTCCCCTACCCCTCCGTTTGGCGCGTTCACGTGAAGGGCTAGGGGTGT
>JAUMHP010000062.1:414817-433190 GCA_032361065.1 Enteromius trimaculatus
AATTACCTTTTTAATTTATTCCGTGATGAAAATAAGCATCCATACATTTATCATCATTTGCATGGATTTTCAACATTTTTTTTTTTCTTTAGGATTTCAGATCAATCTGTCTGGAGTAACCCAAAGTAAGCTGGTTTTCTGTGCTGGTGAATGACCACACATGAATGAAATATCTTAAACAATTTAGACATTTTTTTGAAGAAATCATAACTAGTTCTTGTCTGAGCAGAAGATAAATAAACTTCACTTGACCAAGCCACACAGTTTGAGCTGTTTTCTCTATTTCCATATTTCAGTTATTTCCATGTTCCTTTCTTTCTGCATGCTTTCTGATTAATTAATTGTTGTTTTAAAATACAAAATAAAAGGTTTTCTTTACACTTAGCAAAGCAATCTGAAGTTAACAGGGTTTTTTTTTGTCTTTTACAGGCAAACGCAAAGCACTTAAGTTAAACTTTGCGAATCCGCCAGTCAAACCGGCCGCACGGCTCCCCATCACGACAGCTAACCCTCCGTTCCAGAATCCACACATGTGAGAGTTCATTCATTGCTAATGACTGTTAAAGGTCACGTGTCTTTTATGTAGAATATGCAGAGAAAATGGTAAGTAACCGGCTCAAACACTGCTGTTGGTATCCTGACACTCCAGTCAGCCAATGGCACGAGTTTGTGGGAGGGGCAATCTGTTTTACCGACCAATTACAGATGGGCAGAGTTTGGGAAACCTGTTTGGCGACAGGCATGATTTCTGCAGTTCTGTGTGGCGATGCGGTTTCATCAGTTTTTGACTCGTGTGTTACAGAGAGCGGCTGCGGACGCACAGCATCGAGTCCTCAGGGAAGCTAAAGATTTCTCCAGAGCAACATTGTGACTTCACGGCAGAGGACCTCAAGGACCTGGGGGAGATCGGCAGAGGGGCGTACGGATCTGTCAACAATATGGTGCACAAACCCAGCGGACAGATCATGGCGGTCAAGGTGAATCACATTATATGTGCTTCATAATCCGTTCTTAAAATATCAGCCTTATCCAGACTGGTGTCTGGGAACATTCGAAAATCGAATAGAGACATAATTTCATTTATTTATTTTAGATTTTAACCAGATTAAATGAAACTGTAGAGATTCTAATAGATACAGAAATTGAGTTTTAGAACATTTATAGATATAGAAAATAGAAACTCTATTCATTTTCTCCATAGGGAAAATACATATAATTATTTGTTAGCAATAACTGACAAAACAATTAATATCAGATGTGCTCTAAGATAATGTTAATCAATCGTGCATCATTTTGTTTGAACAGCTTCTGTTTTAAATAATTGCAGAATTCATGGTGAAAAACTACATTACCCATGTTTCCACCTGAAAGGCCCCCGAAAATATGAGAAATTTAAAGAATAAGTATTTTCAATAAAAGTACTGTCATTAAAATATGTTAGAAACAAAATAATTTTAATAAGCTAAAATTCTAAAAGTACTGAAGGAGATCCAATAATATTGGAATAAATGTTTGCATAACTGATGATATTTTATTATACGATGTAATTCTTAAATATCAATAGTTTTATTCTAAATATGTATTATATCTGTGGACACCCAACATAATAAATGATCTATTAATTATCATATTAATTACTGTGCACCTTTAGCTGGGGTGATTTAAAAACTGTGGTGCATTTTACCCTGGGGTGCACTTGGACCCATTTTTTTACCCCAAATTAATAATTCTATAATATTATATTAATGAAATATTTGTGTACATATGAATATTGAAAAATAATTCTTACAAAAAATATGTAAAGGGTGAAATCATTTTTAAGTGAATAGGAATCAACATCATTAAAAACATAAATAAAATAAAAATAATTTGCTATGCTTCGTGGGATTGTAGTTTACAGACTTGTACCTTTCTTATTTTCAGATTTTAAATAATTTTCTTGTTTCAAATCAAAGTCAGAAATGTTGAAAGTCAGAAAAGCATTATGGCTTTTAATGCTTTAATAAAGATGTTTTTAAAAAACAAACAAATAGAAAAAAATACGTGAGGAACCAATGTCACTGGAAAAAGTGGACAGCAATAATACACCGTGTAGATAAATCCCTGACCAGCAAATTAAGAGGAAAATGGTTTTAAATGTAGTCCATGTGGTTGTCAAATATGTGAGTGCGCCACCTAGAGACAGACATGTGTCCCTGCAGCGGGTGGATTGAGACAAACCTGGGGCCTGTTCCATTAAACCAGTTTACCAAATAAGCCAGGCTAATGGCAGATAGTCTGACTTATTTTAAAGCAAATTAATTGGCAATAAGTCAGACTAACTGAGATAATTTGGTAAACTTGTTTTATGGAACAGGCCCCTGATTTGGACTGGGAAAATAAACACAAAAAAATCAGGACAAATTGAATGTGGTTTTCATAAATGATCTGAGAACTGTTTTGTAAGAAAGGATTTCGGAGGAGCGATCTCCCAGCTGTTTGCGATGACTCTGACCTCCGTCTTCTCGTCTTCACTGCAGCGGATTCGCTCCACGGTGGATGAGAAGGAGCAGAAACAGCTTCTGATGGATTTAGATGTAGTGATGAGGAGCAGCGACTGCCCGTATATCGTCCAGTTCTACGGAGCCCTGTTCAGAGAGGTGCCACAAACACGCTCTTCTCAGTATTCAGATGTTTATGTGTTTGCTGTTTGCTAACAGGACTGTGTTTGTGTCTGTCTTCAGGGCGACTGCTGGATATGTATGGAACTAATGTCTACCTCCCTCGACAAATTCTACAAATATGTATATTGTGCATTAGATGATGTGATTCCAGAGGAAATATTAGGCAAAATTACATTAGCAGTGAGTCAATTATCTCATATATTAACCAAAACGTATGTATTGTAGTAATAATAATAGTAAATTTCTTATGTGTAAAACAATGCATTCATATTTTTCATGCATTATATTCGTATTTTTAGTATTCTCATAAAAAAATTATAATCAAAAAAGTTTATTACTAGTGATGATAATATGCATGGCAACAATATTTTTGTTATAGTAAAATTTATAGAAATTAATACATTATTAAAATTATTTTTAGAAATTAATACATTATTATATGATCATTTATAACAAAATATAAAAATCTATAAATTGTAGTAATAACAACAATTATTAGTATTAGTTACGAATAATTATTAAAATAATATTAGAACAAAATGGTTTTTACCTTTATTAAACACAATACGTATTATTGTTGTTAATGTTATTTTAATGTTTACTATGATATTTAGTTTTAATACAGTTTGTGAAATAGTACATATATAAAATGCATACTATTATCATAAATAATAATTAGTTTATTTTTAACTAATTAAACATAATGCGTTAATGATAGTAGCAATAATACTTTTACTATAGCGGTGTATATAATGTTAATAATAATTATAAATATAAGTAATGATTATAATAAATCATTATGCTAATACTAATATTTTGTTTTAATAACATTTATTAAATCATAATAAATACTATTAAAGCATAGTATTATTAATATAATTTCAACATTTGATACAATTAATATTTTGATTCATGTTGTTGTAGTCTTGTTCACATTTTTATTTATTTATTTATTTATTTATTTATTTTTTGTAGACTGTGAAAGCACTGAATCACTTGAAAGAAAACTTGAAAATAATCCACAGAGGTGAGTGCACACGTTTACAGCTGGATGAAGCAATTATGCCATTATATCAATTGTAGCTTTTTGAGTACAGTGAGTTTTCTGAGCCTCAGTGTCATTATCTGAAGAGAAGGCTTGAATTGTTTCTTATACCGTGTTTTTCAGACATCAAACCCTCCAACATTCTCCTGGATAGAAACGGCAACATTAAGCTGTGTGATTTTGGCATCAGCGGGCAGCTGGTCGACTCCATCGCCAAGACCAGAGATGCTGGCTGTAGACCCTACATGGCTGTGAGCATCATATTCTGCTCCTCTAATTAACACGATGTGCTCTTAAAACATATGATGATGTTATTGTGTTTTTGTAGCCTGAACGGATCGACCCCAGCGCCTCCAGACAGGGCTATGACGTCCGCTCGGATGTGTGGAGCTTGGGAATCACGCTGGTTCGTGTCTTATTCTCTTCTTCTCCTTCACATACATGTGGTTTAAAACGAACGATTAATTGAATTCATTGAAAATTAATTCCCCCACAGGAATCATTTTAAGTCACTACTGTGTTTAAGGTGAAAAGCATTGCATAGACATTACAAAAAAAACACCTTTAGGCAGAAATAATTTGTAGCATAATGATAATAAATGGGTATTAATGCTTTTTTAATGATTACAGAAATGAAAACATATATAGAATCATGCTTTAAGACTACAACTATACTGAATCTCCAGTAGGTGGCGTTAAGTCACCGACTCAACTCATTGTGTTTAATTCTGTGTGTCACTTTAAGACGCACAAGTTGGTTTGTTTATTGAGCTGTTTTATAAATCAGTATCACATTCGCAGGGGTAGAGATATTAGCGGGAAACAGCACTCTTGCTGCTGTGAGATTGCTAAACTGCATCATATGATATAAATATAAGAGCAATCATTTATTTTTTGGGCTAATATCTCATATAACGGCATTCTAGTAGACTCCTTCATACAGTCAGTCTTTCTAAATCGTGTTTATCAACAAAACGGTGTAATTATTTGTAAAACATTTTTTCGTAATAATTGCAGCTAGTTAACCTACAAATGCAGCGGCTGTAGTACTAAAGCACCAGCTCCTCTGCTGTAACAGTGTGTTTGTGTTTGTGATGCAGTATGAGCTGGCGACGGGACGCTTCCCGTACCCCAAATGGAACAGCGTGTTTGATCAGCTGACACAGGTAGTGAAGGGAGACCCGCCGCAGCTCAGCAACTCCGAGGAGAGACAGTTTTCACCCAAATTCATCCAGTTCGTCAATCTATGGTGTGTTCACATGTGGCTGGGCAGTTTTCCAGTGCTTTGATGGATATGTGTGTTAAGAAAAGCAGGTTTCTTTGCTAAGCGGTCATTTGATGCGTGTTTGTTTGATCATGTGTGTTCTAGCCTTACAAAGGACGAGTCAAAAAGGCCAAAGTACAGAGAACTGCTGGTACGTCAAACCTCTGTTTGTTTGATTTTACTTGAAAAGAGTTTAATTCAAAAATCACTTCTGACATGTGTAGTTATATTTTTATGGTTTTATTAGTCATAATTTTTAGGATGCGATATTAGAATATTAAATTAAATATTAGATATTTAAAGTATAAAACATATGTAGTTGTTTTAATAACTAAAAAATATAATGGTATTGTTACAGGAATGTTTTTAAAAATATATTTTACATTTATTATTATACACATTATTATTGGTATTAGTATATTTGTAGTTGTTTCCTTGTTTGCTTTTTATCTTATTGATTTTACTTGAAAAAACTGTATTGAAAAATGGACCTTGTACAATAATTTTTTTTTTCGTTTTTAATTTACCTTAATTTTCAAAGATGCAATATTAGTGGACCACTAATATATTGGTTATTGGGCAGTAGTAAAGTTTTCATTTATTGATTGATTTCAGTTATATTTGATATTTCATACGTGTACAGTGTGTATGGAAAGTATTCAGACCCTCCTTTCAGGCATTTATTAGTTATTCACTATAGCATGAAAATAATATCGGCTAAAACTGCAACCTTGCTTCATGCCGTGTGTTTTATGTTGCTGTAATGGTGCTGTGTTTGTGCTGTTCCTGCAGAAGCATCCGTTCATCCTGATGTATGAGGAGCGGATCGTGGACGTGGCCAGTTACGTGTGTAGGATTCTGGATCAAATGCCGGCGTCTCCTGGTTCGCCCATGTATGTTGACTGATGGTGAGCGGCCTGTTGGGAACACAAGACGGTCCGGCCACCATTTGGTGTACATACATCGCCTCATACGAAACACACGACCCTTCACCAGCTCTCATTTCACTGCATTTACCGCAGCACATCCTACTCTCAACGTTTTGACATGAAACTCTACTTCAAGGTGCCACATTCAAACGCTTGTGCCACTTTTTGCACCGTAATGTGGCTTCGCTTCTGTACGCAGTCGGAGGACAAACGTTGGGAGTAGGATTTGTCCTCCTTTGTGAAATGCAAGTCCTGGTTAAGGGTCTGAGTATTTCTGCTAGACATCGCAATTGTACCTTCACTTCAGCGTGAACACATGATTGCGTTCAAAGAGAAATAAGTCCCCAAAAAACATCTTGTGCAATAAGAATCGGCTCTCATTTAAAAGCCACGGTGTGTAACCAAGCTTTAGCAAAACGACCTTCTGATTTCATTGCATCGTGCTACATTGGTATGTAATGTGTGTGTGTGTGGGGGGAGTCATTTCGAAATATAAATAAGCAAAACTTGAATTTGCTCATTTAAGACAAAGACCATCAGATAAGTTGATGTGCTTACCAAAATGAATCATAAGAGAAGGAAAAAAATCCGTGCTGGTCTTTTTCTTCATACGTGTACAGACACATCACGTCACTCTCTTTATTTAATGAAACGGTATGCAAAGGTGTTGTTCTGCATCAATGACGTGTGTTAAAGTAGCTTTACTCGCTCAGTATGCAATATAATGTCACGATGATCCAAATGGTTTTCACTTTATCAAAGAGAATCCAGTCTGGTGTCTGAATGCAGGCGCTGCTCGTCACTGTAAATGTGTATTTATACAGACTCCACGTCATCAAATCAGATTTCCCACAAGCTCACTTTAAGCATGTTTATAGAGGATCTGGCACGAGTGTGGTTGGTTCGTGTGGGATACGGTTGATAATCCATTCATAGGCCACTTATTTTAAAAGATGTACAGCGTTTATCAAACATAATGCGGTGCCGGATAGCCTACAGATAGTTTCATGTTTTGATGATGGAAACTGATGTCCGTTACGTCAAGAAATCCACTTTCCAGTTTCCAAAATCAGCAGTTTAAGACATAGTAGTGGCACATCATGAATGTGGGCTGAAATAATTTTAAGGGGATGTGTATTATTATATTGTATCAAGAGAGGAAACTATGTACAGAAAAAAAGAAATCACTGTGAAAATATTTTACGTGTACGGTGAGAAATCTGTAAAAATTGTAAAAGGACATGTGCAGGGATACAGCGTACTATATGTTCAGGTTTGGGTATATATTAACCTCTGACAGATCTTTGTCTTATACACGTCACAGTTAACAAGTACACGGGCTGGCGATGGTATGAATATGATGAACGTGTTTGCCTGCGGGTCTGCGGTTTATTGCCATTCTGCTCCGTTCGATCTGAACACACGATGGGCTCAATGCTAGAATAAAACCAATACTCAGCCATTCACTGTCTCGCATTCATTCCACACCGCTGCGCAACCTTCAACCAGCCGTGCATTAGAAATACCTACACTAAAACAGCAACGGTGTTAGAAACTCAGAAAGCAGTACTTTTCACAATTACAAGAACATTTTTAATTGAATGTAAAAAAAAAAAAAAAAAGCCAAAAGCTTGATATTGCATTTTTGGTCACACTATGTTTTAGATGGCCTTAACTACTACTCTGTACTTATTTTTTTATGTAGTAACAATGTACTTATTGTGCTCATGTTGCATTGCAAAACACTTTTGCTGCTACTGAGGTGAGATACAGGTAAGGGTTAGGGACAGGTATGGGTGGAAATTTAATTACAGAAAGTAATTACAGACAGACATGTAAGTACACAATAAGTGCATTGTACCAAAAGTTAATTGAAATGCAAGTACATAGTAGTTAAGGCCACTTAATATAAAGTGAGACTGCATTTTCTTCTGAAACTTTACTGATAATCTTTGAATAATCATTTACTAGAGTGCACACAGTCTGAAACTATAAATAATCATCATTAAAACGCTTGAAAGGTTTTGTTGGTCATCAATACTGATGGAGTCGGTTTGTTTGTTTTATGCTTGTTTATTGAACTCTTGTACAGTAATACAGCGGTGGAGACAAATACTGGGACAGTTTATATGGTAACGTTGTTCAGTGGCCAAGCAATACAAAAGCTTTCTGTCATACGTATATATTTCCTCCAGGAGAATCATAAGAACAAAACAAATAAGACAAAACCTCAGTTTTCCACAGAGGTGAAGGGTAATGGGGAAAGTTTGTGCAGCACAGATGCTTTCTGCCGTCAGAGGAACCTCAGCTTACAATAGAGAAGAAACAAACTATATAAAGGAAACAAAAAAATACAAGATCGCAAAGCCACTTTGCCTGGGCTGCTCCGCCGGCTGATATCAAACATAGAAAAATAAAATCTACAGGATTATGTGACATTCTTTACACAATATAAAACTTTACACACAACTCATCTTGGTTATAGACCTAACACGACCTGGTCGTGTAATAATACTGTATGAAACTACTTCATGTGTAAAAAGAGTCTTGTTTAATACTGAGTCTTGAATATAAAACAGAGCTTGCTCTTAGTCTGTAATGCCCTTTGAAAACCCAGGGTTTATTTCTTACAAAAATTAATTTATATAAAATTGGATTGTCTGAATTTTAAGTTCGAGTTCGTTTGTATTGTAAGGCCTCGCGGCTCTAGAAAAGGCACGATAAAGAGATTTTAAAGAGCTGTACAAAAGCATTTGGTGGCACAAAAGATGATTTATAAAAAAAAAAAATAGGAAGTAACAAACATTTCAGGAACAAAAATCTATTCACAGTTTAAGCTTTTGGTGAGCTAATTATTATTTGTTAAAAAAAAAAAAAATCAGTGACCAGTATTAAAATCTAAAACTAAAGATTTGTTTACAAAGTTCATAAAAAATATAAAAAAAAAAATAAAAAAAAATCAGGTCCCAAATTTGCCACAGTACAGTTTCACAGTTGAACTTATATAATCTATATATTAGAATTTAATCTTCACAAGTGCTGGTAAAAAATGGCCATCACAATCAGTGATGTATTGCTTTTGATTCAGAACCTTTTGATTGTCATTTAAGATTCATACAATGTGAGGTTTCAATGAGAAGTCAACACATAAATCAGACAGTATTAAAAACCTACTGTTTGTGTGTCAGAAAATGTCACCACCGTGGGAAACATGATTTTTTTTTTCCCACTTGTGTCCTCATTGTTTTAATCACTCTTTTAACGGAGTACGTTTACTCTAACTTTTGTTTTTAATGAAAAGGAATGTCTTATAAATATATATATATAAATATGCCAATGAGAAAAAAAAGGTTGAAATAAATACATCAGAAGAGTAAGGTCCAAAAATAATAAAAACGACTAATAAAAAAAAAGTTAATGTTCAAAATAACAGAAGTGGCAGTAATAATAATCTAGAATGCAAAACAGACTTTGGGGAAAGAAATGAGCAAAATATGAAGCTTTTTTTTTTTTACTTCATCTGCTTGGATCTTTTATGCAGAGATGTTGACTTGATTGTGTCAGTTCCCCAGAGAGCTAGTGACTTTCACCTTCACATGAGGCTTGAGCAGTAACGCTATGGAAGCTAGTTTCTACAAATAAAAAGGTAATTGCGACATCTTGTCTCACAGTTTGGACTTTTCCATGTAAGAATTATGAGATAGAAAGTCAGAATTGTGAAAGACGACATTGCACAGTTTAAACCTAGAATTGTGGATGAAAGTCGGAATTGCAAGACACAAACGTGGAAGCGCAAGATATAAACTCAGAATTGACAGATATAATCTTGGAATTATGAGTGATGAAGTCAGAATAAATGTCAAAATAAACTTGACATTTTGAAAAGGTAATAATTATAAGAGAGAAAGTGTGAGTTCCATAAACATGAAATCATGAAATAGCCATAATTGTGAGAGAAAATCAGAATTGCTAAATATAACCTTGGAATTATGAGAATTAGAAGAAAAGACAAAATTGTAAGATGTTAGTGTAATTACAAAAAAGATTTGCTACTGAGATAAATTACCTATTTTTTACTTGTTCTGTGGTGGAGAAAAAAAAAAATCGCAAAATAAACTGAAATTCGGAGATTATATCTTGCAATATCAGACTTTTTTAAGGTATTTTTTTATCCCATGAAGGAAACAGGCTTCCGTATCACATGTAAAAACTGAAGGTTTGCGCTCTCAAAATAAATTAATGACAGGAAGGAATGAAATGCTCATAAAATGCGTGACATGTACTGTAAGCTCAAGGTGCGAGAGTGAATTCATATTTACAACAGCACAAGAGAGTACACGTGATATACTAGTGTAATGCATTAATATGTGTGTTTCCCACACCACAAATGTGCAGACAAAATAAAGAAGTGTTGAGTTGCTTTCATATATTTACAGACAGGTTAGTACGGACGTCTCGGTTTGAATCCAATTCCATTTGGAGCGCCTTTCTGTTTCCAGTAATCAGAACGTTCTTTGCCAGAATCCACAGTCAAAACAATTCAAGTTTTGATGGAAGGTGATAAAACAGTATCAAACACTGGATCTGGAGGTCTGGGTGTAGACGTGGTGTTTCTCCTCACCAGTGCTCCAGGTGCAGGTCCATGGCTGAGTTCAGGCTGATGTCGGTCACGTCTAGGAACTCTGTGTTGAAGATGCTCGGGCCGGACGGAGGCAGGCTGTTGTGGAAGGCGTTGGCGGAGCTGGGCAGAGTCAGATCCAGCCACTCCATCGTCTCCCACGGCGACTCTGCGAAGGTCATTCCGAGGCCGTGACCCTCGGCGGCGACCGCAGAGATCTTTCCGGCCGTGGGCGATACAGGAGTGTCCATCATGTCTCGGCTGCTGAATCCGTCGCTCGCCTCTTCCAAGCGTCCGTCCTCGGTGGGGATCTTCAGGAGCGCCGCGTCTCCTTGCGTCCGGCTCATGGGGCTCAGCAGCGCCTCCAGATGAGCATCTCCGTGAGCCGCCGCGTGGTCGTACGCGAGCATGGAGGGCGACATGTGACTGTAGTGTCGGTGGAACTTGGGCGAAACTGTAAGGTGAGGCACAACTTTGGTTACAGGAGACCTCTCTTCTTTGGCGTTAGCTGGCATTTCTTTAAAACAAGACAATGACAGCACAAAGAGTGACTTTAATAGTCAATAACAGCTGGGTGTTACTGTGTTTAATGGGGAGCCTTGTGAATGTTACATTTAGGGGCTAAAGGGATAGTTCACCCAAAATTTTAAACTCTGTCATTTATTCACCATCAAATTGTCGCTGATCTATAGAAGATATTTTGAAGAATGTTGGTAGCCGTTGACTTCTATAGTAAATACTATGGACATCAATGGCTACTGTTTGATTAGTAGCATTCTTCAGAATATCTTCCTTTGTGGTTTGGGACAACATGAGAGTGAGTTAATATTGGCAAAATTTTAAAAGCTGATGAGAGACTCACCTCCACTCTCGATGAGGACGTCTAGAAGCTCATCCATCTGTTGACTGCGCGACATCTGCTGCAAGAACATCACAGGATCATTTAATTGTGTTTGTGTATTTGATGCTGTCAACACATCTGTGACACGTTCCATGCCTTTGCTTTAAAACCCTCATAACACATTTGGGTCCGTTGTGGCCCGGATGAGATACATAACAAAATAGGCATAGTTTTTAGTAGGGGAACAAAAATCTTTAAATACTTTTAATATCCTCAAAATTCACAGAATTTAGTTTTTTTTTTTTTTTTTTTTTTGTGACCCAGGCATGTATGGAGTACCATTAGTGTCAAAAATACATTTTTGTAAAATTATCTATGAAGATGTGTTACTGTCTAAACCTTTTGTCAAATATTTTAATTTTTCCCCCTGATATCTTACACTTGTGGGACTGAATTTTGTTGTTAAACATGAATATGTAGATCTGTTAATAAACCGGCCGCTCTTTATATTGTGTCCCTTATACCTGTGTACTTTCATAGTAACCAGATGTGTATGTATGGAACCACAGTATAAGTACACATTGGTACATTGTACTGTATATACAGCTCTATTATTTCTGTAACAACTCTCCGAATGGTATGTGTAAGTACAAATGTGTAACAGGACATTGTTAACAACACTTTTTTGGTAACACTTTATTTTAAGGTGTCATAATACAGTGTAATCACCTAATTAAGTGCTTAGTAGTAGCCGATGTACTTACATGAACAAAATGTACTTATCATGTAACTAAGTGGTGGAGCAGCCTGTAATTACAGTTTGTATTTGTGTAGATGTAACATGCAGCTACTGTTACACACGTTACAGACCGAGTCTGTTACACAGATACTTGTACTTTAAGTACAATAGTAGCTGATGCCTGTGTAATATTTTGTAATTGTATTGAATTTAGAATGTATTACATGTATTTTAATTGTTTACTAAATTAAACTATGGTGCATCTTGATAAGGTGTAAAATATAAGAACTACACTTAAGTACAATCTTGTAACACTTTAAGTAGCTTTTGCCTGTGTAATATTCTGTAATTTGAATGTAATTAGAAAGGTATTATATATTTTTAAGCTGTGTACTAATGAGTTAAATCAAACTAAGGTGCAGCTAGATAAGGTGTACAGTATCGATACACATGAAGTGCACTTAAGCGCAATCTGGATAACGTCATTTTAAGTAGCTTATGTCTGTGTACGTTTATAATTACATTGCATAAAGTCTGCAACACGTGTTACAATCATTTGGTTAAATAGGTCGCTGTGTAACAGACATTCCAGTAGCTGCCTATTACATCTACATAATTAACGGCTGTTCCATAACATGGTAAGTACATTTTGTTTAAACGGAAATTATTTTGTAACAACATGTAGATGATTAATTAGAACAATTTAATCCAGGGAAATGGGTAAGTTTAGAGATATGTAAAGTGGGTGGAGTTTCATATGTAATTTAATAGGTGTAATATCAGTGTACTTGCATGGTAACTCCTCAGGAACTGTCCTCTTAATATAAAGTGTAACACTCTTCACACTAACCCCCATTTATGTGTAAAGCCTTACTTACTAGCCGCCGCTGTGAAACACCAGAGTAAGTACATAGTAAACCCATAGGAACTGTTTACTTAATATAAAGTGTAACACTTTATTTAACACAAAGTGCTGTTAGTCCTGTTATACATTTACATTCATTACCAAAAAGTGTTGTTACCAATGTCCTGTTACACATTTGTACACGTGTAGTTACACAAGTATTACAGCTGTAAATACTATGTACTTAAAATGTAATTACACACTACGTACACATCTAATTACTATGTAAGCGCACAAGTTTTAGGGACACTTAATATAATGTGGGACCAAATAGTAACATGGTAATAACATTCCAAACAGATTTTTATTTGTTTGTGCTGATCCGAAATCCTATGATTTTAGTTTAGTTGTATAAAATAATTGATTTGATCCAAGATTTTAGATGCATTATGAGGGTTGTGAATAAGAGTGTTAAATATGTGAACAGATTTTGTAGCGCAAGGCATTCAAACACAAGTACTGAAACCGTTACGCTTAGACTTGTTGGCAAATGCTTGTTATTGCAGATTGTGGGTTGATATAACACTAACAACTGCTCATATTATTTGTAAAATTAAAAGAAATCAATGGGGCTTCATGATAATCAGAGCGATTATCAAATCAAAGTTTGTGATTGAGTTCACAATATCTGTACATTCAGTTTCAGAGTGAAGTGTGGCGTTGCTATCAGCTCATGATCAGGTGTTTTCAGCATCTCACAGTAAATGCAGTGATTTCCTTCAATGAATGCCAGTTTAACATGCATCAGGGATCGCAATATGTGCTAGCCTTATTAATACATTCACATCATTTCCAGCATTTTGGTGGATAGAAGTATGCAGTGTTTCATAAATATCACTATATTATAACTAGTGTAAAATCTGATTGTTGTTGTTATTATTAATAATAATATTTTTTACATTGCAGCTGTAGCAATACATTTTATTCTTTATTTTAAATGTATTTAAACAACTGTGAATGTAATGCGGACTAAAGTACTGCCACGACTAGAAAAAGTACAACGTGAAAGTCCAGCGACAGGTTCAAAATAAACCAATGTTTTATAATTAAAAATTGAAATAATAATAATAACAATATTATTTAGAGAGTTCATTTCCTAATTTTTATCATTTCAAATATTTTGAATAATATTGAATATTTTAATAATAATTCACAATGATAGTTAATAATAATGCTAATAAATTGTGTGGCAGAAGCGTTCGGGAAGCTCTGCAGTACACTGAGGCAGCGCTGTGCATCTCCACGCAGTCAGTAAAGCTGTAGAGACGCAGGCAGAAGCTCTGAGAGCAGCGTGAGAGCGCATGAGCCGATCCTGAGCTGCTTTACCTGTTTCACTGCATCCTCATAACACGGCGGCCCTTTACTGCCGGGGGCAGGGGGGTCTGAGCTACAGAAGGCAGTGCTGGATGTGGGAGACTTGGGCTCAACGTGCCGCGGAGAGAGAGACAGAGCCTCCTACAGGAGACAGGGCCAAACGTTACACCTCTGAGGAGCCCGGCTCTCTCATCAGTGAGTGTGTGTTTGTGTGTGGCAGCACCGAATCTCAGCAGGACGGCGTGACCTCTGACCTCTGACCCAGTGACAATAAACACGTGATGTCATGTGATCATTGAGCAGCACGTGATTAAACACCAAACATTCGTGACCGGTCAAACATTGGAAGTTATCAGTTTTTCATATTTTTGAAAACCGTCAATAAGGCTGCATTCATTTGATCAAAAAATACTGTAAAAACAGTGGAACATTATTACAATTTAAAGTAACTGTTTTCCATCTGAATTTATGTTACAATGTAATTAATTGCTGTGATCAAAGCTTAATGTTCAGTATCAATACTTAGAATGAATTCAGGTTTGCTGCTCAATAAAAAACATTTCTGATTATTGTCAGCGTTGAAAACAGTTGCTTGCTTCATATTTTTGTGCAAACCTTTATTGATTTTTTAGGATTCTTTAATGAATTGAAATCAAATGTTTTGATCAATTTAAAGTGTCTCTGATTAATAAAAGTATCCATGTTTTTTTTTTTTTAAATGGCAATGTATGAAAATTCAGCTTTGATCACAGGAATAAATTACATGTTATACATAGAACTCATCTATTTTAATAAACTGTATTACAGTATGCACTGTTGTTTTGATCAAATATATGCAGCTATGATGCGACAAGAAGAGACGTGTTTCAAAAACATCAAAAAACGTAATTATTCCAAACGTTTGACCGTTAGTGTTCGTTGACTGCTGTGGCGGCCGATCAGGACGTGTGAGTTTTTGTGAGTGATGACTGAGATGAGTGAGTTACTTCACGTACTTTCTGCTGCAGGCCGCTGCTCTTGGCTTTGGTGGGTCCTCTGGCGCTGATGTTGTTGTCTGATGGATTCTGATGGTAAAGCGGCTGCAGGTTTCTCTGATCTGACGGATACGAGCAGCTCGCCGTCTGTCCCGCGCTCTTCTGCTGTAACTGACACATTTCAGCTGTTAGTCACTGAATCAAAGACAAACATCAGTCTTTCACACATTCCAGCTTCCAAGTACTCTTCAGGATAAATATGGTTGTGAATATTTGTATATTTTTGGTGGAAAATTATAACTAAAATATTGTCCAGCTTTATATAAAGTTGTATATGGAAGAATATTAAACTTCATCCGCACGCACACTGTGCTTGATTGCTTTTATTGCTGCAGAATGTGACTATATTGTCGTTTATTTAAGGCAAGTTTATTTATATAGCACATTTCATACACAATGGTAGTTCAAAGTGCTTTACATAGATAGAAAAAATAAAACGTGGCATATGAGACACCATTACCCATGTAGAGCTGCTTTGAAATAATGTACATTGTGAAAAGTGCTCTAAAAATATGTTCAACAAAAAATCTAATGACAAAAAAGTCATGTTGCACAAGTACTTAAACGATAATATTTTCCTTAAGTCCTTAACGATGTGAAAGCACACACCTTCAAAATATTTAAGATAATTAAGATCAAAATCTATGAATAATATGAATCATAATATTAATGTATAAATGTTAAGATTCATAGTTATACTCCTACGTCTTATGTATTTGGAAAAGTACACAATGATTTTATATTATTATAATTATTACCTACACAAAGTATTAAATAAGTACATACAGTACATTTAAATAATTACATTTATATAAAAATATCATAATATAAGATTTTTTTATTGTTTTTGCTTTTGTGTCACGTTTGGTTAAAAATGTTAGTAATTTTGTCATTTCATAATTTTTGTTTGTATTTAAATGTTTGTTTTAGATGTTTTAGTACATTACGTTAAATTAAAAAAAAGTGAAAAATATAACTCACTGAAATAAAATACGTTTAAGGTGTTCTACATGATGTTTTATTTCAGTTAAGATTAATTTTATGTTAAGTAATGAAAATTTATTTATGGTTTTAGTTGCAGTAAACTATAATAATCATGTTAGTGAGTGAATGAACAGATGAATTCAATTGTTTGCATCATTTTAAACCTGTTTGAAACAATCTGTATTTTATAAACTGCTATAGAAATCCATGTGACCTGTGTCTGTGCAGACGTGGATCACCTGTACGTTGCGTGCGGCTCTGCTAGCGTTCTGTGGCAGCGTGTGCGAGTCTCTCAGCAGGTACGGCTGGCCCGGGGACGAGGGGCTGCTGGAGGGTTTGGCGATGGGCGACTCTTCAGGAGAACACTGAGGGCTCAGAAAGGCAGACAGGCCGGCGGGGCTTGCAGATGACTGCGGCTCCATGCAGTGCGGCGCAGTGTGCAGATCGCAGCGAGCCATGCAGCCGCCTTTCATCTGCTTGGCAGCCAGAGGACAGCTGGACACCACCTGCTCCTGCTTGACGGACACGCCGTAGAACTGCTGCATCTGGACGGGAGGCTGGAGATGCATCATATGCTGCGGCGGAGCGGGACAGTCCTGCATGCGCTTCCTTTTGTGCAGCTGCATGCGCAGCTCCTCCACCTGCCTCTGCTCCTGGTGGAGCTTCCACGTCAGCTCCTCGATCACTTTCTGCTTTTCCACCAGCATCTTGTCCTTCTCTGCGTCCGGTCCCAGCGCACTCTGGGTCTCGTCTGCACTCAGCTGGGCTGGAGACGGCTGCAGGCCAAACTGCGGCGAGGACATGGTGACGTCGCTGAAGCTGTCGGGCAGCGAGCCGCTGACGGAGAGATCAGACGAGGCCGGAGAGATGGGAGGAGTGGAACCGCTGCTGCAGAACGGGTAGAAGCCGGCGCCGTGTGACTGGTAAGATGAGAGTGAGCCGGTGGGCGTCACGGGGAATGTGGCTGCGCTGACGTCTGCAGAAGTGGCTGGAGAGGTGCAGCTGGAGTCTCTGAAGGGCCGCAGACGCTCTATGAGCGCCGTCTTAGTGCCGGACACGGGGAGGCCTCGGATCCGTAGCTGCTGCCTGAGTTCAGACACCTGGCGACACACAAAACAGTCGGTGTGGCATGTTTTTAAGGCAAAAATTCAAGTTTAACTTAAAGGGTCCACAAGTAGCCACAAGTTGATATGATTCTTTAGGGTCTCAATGAAAAGTCTCAATGGTGGTGTAAAACAATACCCTTTTTACCTTTTAATATGTCAGCAAAATCTGAACATTGAACATGAATTTATCCAGCGATCAGATATATGTAAATTAGTGCATATTTAATGAGACAGTGGCTCATTTGCATAGCTAAAAATAACATAACATTTGTGTGAATGTACTGTGATTAGCTGTATGCTGATACAAATTAGTGAGACCCGTAGTGTTTTGTCGGTGTGACACACACCTTCCTCTTTAAAATCTACAAACTTCTGGTTTCCAGTCCAGACCTTTATCCCCTTCATCACATCATGAAGTGTCAAAGCGCAGCACTGACCTTCAGGTCGTCCAGGTTGGCGGGCAGTGGGCCGGGTCTGACAGGGCTGATGGAGGGGTTGCAGTAGCTGCTCTTCACTGGAGACGAGGAGCTGCTGCTGGTCTGGACGCTGGATGCACATGATGTCTGCTGTTCACCAGACGCCCTTTACACATAAAACACACAGTTACGCTTCTCATGATCAGAAAAATGCTTAATGAAGGAAAATGCATTAAAATTTTTACATTTACTTCTGTTTGGGGTCTGTACGATTTTGAATGCTTTTGACCAAAAATACAGTAAAAAACTGTTTATTAAATATTACATTTTTAAAATAACTTTTTCAATGTGAACATACAGTACTGTGCAAAACATTATCATCAACTAATATTTTCATCAACAAAAAATGGTTTAAAGTCAGTTATTTCCATCTTTTGCCGTAGCAGAACAAACTGAGACAGACTCGATCCAGAAGGACTGTGGCCACGTCTCCAGGGGTGTCATAGTTGGGTGAAA
>JAUMHP010000062.1:440893-458283 GCA_032361065.1 Enteromius trimaculatus
TGTGTGTGTGTGTGTGTGTGTGTGTGTGTGTGTCAAAACATCAGCAGATGGATTAACTGAACTGAATCAACTTTAAACCGAATTCGCCTGAATAATAACTCTCCCGTCTATGCAGAACTGCTTAATAACTGACATGTTTAAATCATTGTTTGATCATGGTTTCTGTTATGTTCCTGTATATCATTAGCTGCTTTGACACGAGCTGTATTTTAAACCTTACTTGATTTGAGCAAGACAGGTAGTTAACTGTGCTATTTTGAATAATTTCTCAGTTAAAATGATTTCTGGGGCGGCAGGCAGTTGTTGATGGTGTGTGCCGCGTGACTTTGCTTGTGAAGGATTCTTTGCTCTATCAATGTTTGGTTCTTCTAACCTTGGATCGCTCAAGACTTTTCCTCTGTTCGTGGAACGCAGCCGGACTCTTCAAGGCTGGAAAAACAAATGAGAACGCGAGTAAATGTGATGGTTTATCTGTGAACACCCTGTCAATGAATCGTACATGAATCATCTCTGCCAGCGTCTGACCTGGCTCGTGTTTCTCTGCTGAAGCTGAATCAAACGTCTGACTGATACACACTCGTTTCTGCATTTTGTTTTACTGCTGCTTGCTAAACACTGCTATTACACTTAATCACAAACTAAATCCAAAATATCACCAATAGGCAGCGAACCACAACATTATTTGTTTTGACTCGTGTTTTCTTCAGAAAATGTGCAATGTGTGATTATTTTGTTGTTGATCAGCACAGCTGGTGGGTGATCTGAGGACTGATGTTGATTTAACACACAGCTCGCTTATTGTTTCATTATTGGAAACATTTATAGTGTTTTCTGCAGACTCAGGTGTGTCCTAAGATCTCACTGGAGACTTTTATTGCATACTAGAATCTAGATCACATGGAGCAGGAAACACACAAAGAAAATGAGACAAATCAAACATTGCAACTTTAAACGATTGCTATAATTATTTCAACACAAAAACTTCTCAACCATGTCTAAATAAAAGCACACACAAAGGTATACACACTCAAAAAAATTATTCACCAACACTGTTCAGTTGATTTTAAAAAAACATTTTCATTTAATACAATTATGTTTGCTTCCCTGTTTAAACACCTGCATTGTGTTCAACTGACTTGAAACAGTTTTGTTTAGTTTCAACGCAATATTTTCATTTGAAAAGAGCACAAATGATTTTAATTATGTAAGTAGGAAGTGGATTTCCTCTTCCCATCATGCATTGCACAGGGCAGGATAAGGATAGTAAATCTTGAAATAAAATGTTATATTAGGCATGATTAAACTGGGAAACTTGTAATATGTATTTAAAAGAGCTTCTGCTATGTTGTGTTTTTGGGGGTTACCACTGTGGTGAAGTGTAGAGCATGTGCTTAGGGACCTGCTAAAACAAAGTTATTTTAATAGTAATAATAATAAAAATACTTTGGGCATGCCGTGCATGTATCCAAACCAAGTTGGCTAATGTCTAAAGATAAGTAAATCAAACATATCTTTTTTCATTTTTTGAGTGTAGAATGATGTCTCCCTATTCATTTATTTTTCAGTTAAATGTTTTTACTTTGAGTTCAACAAGCATAAAATGTATAATTTTCATTAAAATTTTATTTGAAAAAAAGTTGACCCAACTTTGGATTGGAATCCTGCCTTCAATTAAATTGAGTTCATCCAATGAATAGTTTTTTTGATTGAAAGGCACATTTCTTACACAATATCATCACATATTTTTCATGCTATTTTCACCTGTCAGACATCCTCTGCAAAATATATATTTATATTAAATCTTTATAATCTTTATTAAAAAGTTATAGTAATATTAATATTATTTATTTATTTTTTATTAATAATAAATTATTATATTTTCATTCTATATAATTAAATTAACTAAATATTGTTGAAATTTTGATACACTAATTCATTTTGAAGCATACATTAAAAAACATGTATTTTTTATTTGATTTAGTTTACTGTGTTTTTAAATGTTGTTGTTTTTTTTAAAGGCAATAAGAAGATGAAAAATACTATCCATTCTATTAAAATATAATCTGACATATTTTCTAAAACCATTTCTTAATATATTGTCAAATATTGTATCTCAAGTAAATGTAACCTAAAGAGAAAAGTCTGTTTACTGTTCCAGGTATTCCATAATAATAATAATAATAATAATAATAATAGAATAATTCCATGATTTAGTTGTTGAATGCGGGCTATGGTATGTATACACTGAATAATATTTTATCTACCTGCATTACAATATACATAATTTAATGCCAATTTAATTGAAAATTATGTTTCTGTCCTTTAAACGATCTTGATTTGTTGGACTTCTTTCACTTTTTGCTCTAATAGCTCACAGTCTTTTCTTTTTGTCTCTGTCAGTCAAAAATACATTACTTTTGTTTCAATGGTACATGGTTCAGAGGAGAGAGGCTGTGAAGAGCGGCAGCGGCTCGCCGTCTAATAAAGAGCAGATGTGCTCAGAGAAATGTACACACACCGCATATGTGTGAAAATTGAAATATCACCTTCTCTGAAGAATGCAAGCAATTGCATAATTCCCGCCTTTGAAATGTAAGGTGCATTCTGATTTATGAGAGAGCTCCAGCTCTCAGCATTAGATCTGCTTTCTGTACTCCTCACAAAATACTGCCATACGTTAATAAAACAAACACTAGAACGTTTGCCGTAAAACATGACATACACAGGCAATAAAAGCAATGAAAACATGCATTTTCTAAACACTTTTTCTATAGCTATGCTTTCCCACATGTATTTAGATCAGCACCTATTTAAAAGCTTAAAAAAAGGGTTTATCTGAGTTTGCCGACCTGTTGTCTGCTGTTAAAAGATAAACAGCCATTGAAAGCTTTTTTTAGGAGCTCAGACCACAGATCTGTGTGCTTTATCTCCAGCAGACCTGCTGAAATCCAGACTCCAGCGGCTGAATCATCCACACACCGGTCAACAGTTCAATTAATTGCAAGCAAAATATACAGTTATGACTGTTTTTGAATAGAGATACTGGTATATTTATGAAACCTAAATCTAAAGTCTCCAGTAAGGCTGCATGATTTTTAAAAAAGCTGTTTTCTGTTTCTGTGAATCATCTTGCAGTGTTTTAAATATACTCAATGGTCCTTTATTCAAAAATAACTCATATAACTCAATAACATAAATACGTATTTTAGGAGGTGGTTAAATTGTACAAATTTGTATGACCACACTCATATGATTTTGTACGGTTACCAGCGATGGGTAGGTTTAGGGGTGGAGTTAGATGTGGGTCATTCTTACAAATGAATAGCAATTGGCAACTTGTAAAATGTTTTAGATTATGGATCTTATATATTTGCACAAACTTGTAAAACATGCTGTGAGATTGGGCTGTGGAAGCTGCTGCTCTGTGATGTCTGAATTAAATGAATCACTAAAGCACAAGTAGTTTTCCATGAAACAAACAAACACAGGAAATGATGTCATGGAGTCAAGCACCTTTTAATGCAAAACAAATGCTGTTCAAGCTGTTAAATGCATAAATGCATGCATTAATAAAGCAATAAAACCCAAACAAACAAATAATAAAATATGATACTTATGATTAAATAATTTTGTCTTTGTAAAATAATATATTTTTATCATTATATACTGTATATGTATTTTCAATAGCGTTTAAGACTGAATAACAAAGTCTACATTTAAGGTTAGTGAGATTTACTAGATAGGTCCATTTGAAATAGTCATTAATAAAAGCTTTTCTTTAAAAATAGTATAGAAGTTGCATCCATACATCAATGCAAAAAGTACATTTTTATTCATTTATTTTTATTGTTGGCACACTTGTTAAAGATGATGGCTTAAAAACTACAACAAAAAAAAAAAACCTGAAACTGAAGCATGCAGAATGTCCTTGATCTCATTTTCAGGTTATAAAGCGAAGCTGCTTTGCCTGATCATCTGTTTATTATCTTTCCTCTCAGCTGTTTGAATGAGCAGATAAACTCTGAGAGCGCTCTGTGCCCGGTGTGTGTGTGTGTGTGTGTGTGCCAGATCCAGCTGTGTGAACGGGGCTCTTCTATGTGAATGTTAACAGGTGTGACTGCAGTGCAGATCTTCAGCTCACGTGACGCTTTGCTGACGGCGCCATGAAAGCGCTTCGGCATTTGTCAAGTACCCATAATGCAGTGTGATGTGGTCAGAGGAGTGCTGGTGTTACTCACGAGGCATGATGCCCTGGTCAGCGAGCTGCTCTCGCGTCCTCCTCTGCTGGAGTCTCAGCTGCAGGACTGTGGGTGGAGGAGGAAACAGATAATGACTCATCACGAGTGAAACTCCACAAATCAGACAGAAATCTGTGTCCGGAGAAGGAACACATCATCCCGTACGGACAAGCAGATGAGCTACACACACACACACACATTAAAGGGCCACCTCTTACGTTTATGAGCGCCTCCCTCCTCTCAGACTTCAGGAGGACCACACACTGAAGGAAGATTTGTTTAAAGCCAGGAGCTGTGTTTATCATAGACCTACATCCTGTTTTAAGAAATATTTGTGGGTCTGTTGCCTCATTTTTGTCTTTGTTTTGGGTGGTGTGTCTCTCATCACGGCAATCTACCCTGTCAATGTAAGAGTGTCCGTGTATTATGTCTGTGCGTAATCTACTGTAAGAGCAAAGAGAATAAGTGAAAAGAAAATGTCTTTGCTTTTTTTAATAAATTCTGTTTCACCAGACCTTTGGTTCAACAGCATTTGGTTATTTGTATCAATCTGTCTGTGTTTGCGTGTTCCAGACAGATGTTAGTAGAAGCATTAGTGTTAAGAATGTTTCAGTTAAAAACACTGATTCATTTACTGATTCGTTACCAGAAACAATACCATTAACTGTCATTATGAGTGAGCCGCTGAATCATTTAATTCAATTGAAATTCTTATAAAGCACTTATTTATTCACAACCGAGTAATCTTGTTTTTTTGAGAGAGTTAATGAGCTATTCACTAAAGTTATTTATTCAAAACAAGTGCAGTACAACCATTAATCGCATCCATAATAAAGGTGTTGTGTTCATATATTAAATACATTTATTTATTATATAAATTATATGGATATGAATATATACATGTAGACACATGTAAATACTTTCAAAATGTATACAGAATGCATAATGTATTTATATATACCTAATAAATATACACAGTATACACACATATATTATGTAAAAGTATGGGTAGGTTAAAGTGTAAAGGATGGGTCAACAGTGTAATTATAAATGTAATTACAGAAATTATTTACAGATGTAATCACAACATATAGCGATTTTTAAAATATAAGAACAATGTGAATACATGTATGTACACAATAAGTGCATTGCACCAAATTATTAATTAAAATATAAGTACATACAGTAGTAGTTAAGGCCACCTGATAAAAAGTGGGACCAAAACTTTTTAATTAATTGCGATTAATCTTTTGACAGTACTATGCAAAACACTGATTAATTCAGGAACACCAGGCACCACAAATATATGTCATGACTACTGAACAGACAGTTGATTTTAAAATGCAATGATTTAAAATAAAAGTAAAAATAAAAAAAATAAAATACTGCAATTGTGGGTATTTGGACAAAGCATAACTGTCTTTGTGAGCAAGTCATTGAATCATTCACTCAAGACATTTGTTCTAAACACTGATTCATTCAGGAACAAAACAAGCAATTGTCTTTCTGAGGAAGTCACTGAATCATTCACTCAAGCAATTTGTCCAACATAATGCATAATGCACTGATTAATTAGTTTTATGAATGAATTAATGAATCATTCACTCAAGCGATTTGTTCAAAACACTGAATTATTCAGGAACTGTCTTTACGAGAGACTCATTGAATCACTCACTCGAGCAATTCATTTAATGGCTGTTTTGATGTATTTTTGCCTCATCTGGAACTATTTTCATCAGCGAAGGAAAAATAAACAAAGCACATGGCAATATTGTGTCTAAAAATGTAAGTTACTCAGTGATGTTTACTGAACTGTATAACAGCAACATCACACTCACAATTACAGAGGAATAGCATCCTTGCTCGCTAGACATTTTTCGGCAACACGAACGCTGGTCAACGTGTGGACATGAAACAGTTCTTGTACTTGTCAAAGTTCATTTGATCGGCCATTCGTTCTTCCATTTATCATGGCTATCAATCAACCAGCTGCATAATTGTGTTGTCGACACAAAAGCAGGCGGACTGACTGATGGCTGCGTGTTCGTAGCGCTGAGATCATGCATCAGCTATCTGCATACATCTGCTTTTGTTTAGGTCACACAACCTGCGCTTCTGTGTCCAGCGCCAGCAACTGTCATGCACTGCAAGTATGTGGACAAACAAGAGAAATCTAATGATGTCGAGCTCTGGCACACCGACACAACCTCGCACGCACAAACAATACTGCCAGCTCTCGCATGATCGCTGATATGAAGCGAGACAAGCAGTGCCAGTCTGCTTTTGGCGGATGCAACGAAACTCAATCTGGTCCAATCTAGATCAAACTTTTAATGCTGTTTGTTCGCTACAAGAACAGTCATTGGACCTCACGATTGCTCTCCAGAAACAGGTGAGTTCATAAAAAATGGAAAGATGCCTTCTGGCAATGTGACACATTTTAGCAGGGCAAAGAAAGCACCAGACCCATGATTGCCCTCAGTGATTGCCCTCAATAAGAATTATCACAGCTTTGCAGACAAACTGGATCATATAACCCTCCACAATCAAAACCAGATGATCTGACTCAATAGCACAAAAATAGCTGGAGCCATTGTCTTCGAGGCATATACCTGCAAAAACAACTTGTACCCTGTATAATTTGCTCTAATGAGAACAATTACGTATTAATTAGCCTATGCAATTGCACAATGCACATGCTATGTTAGAATATCCCTATTTAAACTCGCACTTTGTCTTGTTTGGCTTGTGTACGTCTATTAAACTAAAATGTCACGAGCTGCATGACAAATGCCCTGAACTTTGACGTTAACTGCATTGCCTGTAAATAGCAAGGCTGTAATCTTGACATGACACAGGCAGCCGTGACACATGCACATTCAGACAGACTCGGAGGCACATGGTGACGCGTCTCAAGCAGAACTTAGAGTTCAGACATGAAGCACTTTATATACGCTAAAAATAAAGGTTCTGCATGGCATCGGTGGTTCCACGCAGCCGCTAAAGGTTCTTTGCAGTGGAAAAGGTTCTTTCCATTATTTACATTTTTTCACACTAGATAAAGGTTCTTTTAATAACTGACCTCTTTTGGAACCTTGTGGAATTTTTCCATTCTACGAAATGCTCCTTTTTACTGGAAATGGTCCTTTAGAAAAACAAATGGACTTTCCTTTCAGAACAGTTCACTGAAAGGTTCTTTTTGGAACACAAAATGGTTCTACTATGACAAACCCCCCATTGAAAAGGCAGGACTGATCACAATCAATGTTCAGGCCCTTTCTAGCATGAGGATATCAACCAGTTATTGACCAGATTTCTTCATTATTTGCCCTTTTTTCCAAATGTATGTACTGTGTAGTTCATTTCTTCATTTGCACTAGTGTGACCCATAGCTTTTACACTCATATTTAAATGTTTTCACATATTAATAGTATAAACATGGCAGGTTTATCTCTATAGAACATTCAATAGAAAAGACAATAGAATTTTAGCTCTCATTTACTATAATAGCCAGGCAATTTTTTGGTCGCAGTTGATATTAAGTGGCCTCAACTGTTTACTTTCTTTATTTAAATTAATAATTTGGTATATAGCCATATAAACAAACCTGTTCCTAATTTTACCTGTATCCTACCTCAATAGCTGCAGTTTTGCAATATAATATAAATACAATAAGTACATTGAACTTATTATTTTAATTTAAACACATAGTAGATAAAGCCATCCAATATAAAGTGTTACCAATTTTTTTTACTAAACACAACAACAGCGCACTTTATGCAGGTTATAGTAAGCTCTTATGTGTATGCTGTTCATATTAAAAACATCTATAGGCACCCAAAAGCATTAACAGCCTTCGGTTGCCTTGGGAGCTTTAACAAGTTAAACGTGTCTGTAATCCTCTTTAAAAGCCAGTGACAAAATTTCAGCCCTTGACCTCAGATGCACGAGTATAGAAAGCATTTAAACAGGTTATGTAATCTCATGGCCGCCCATGTCCTGTTGAAGAACCTCAATGAGTCAAACACGTCCACAGGGAACATACTGTATGATTCCTATCAGAACAGCTCAATCACACACACACACACTTGCTCGCCGAACAGCCAACACACACAGCTGCAAACCTCACATCTGTGCTGCATCAGACGCTAATGTGTGCTGTTCGCAACACGCCAATGTTTAAGTTTTCCCATCATGCCACTGTGTGCATGCCTTGGATCTCTACTTCCCTTGAGCATAGAGCTCATTTCCCTTTGCTGAAGGAAGAGCTCAATTTTGTCAATTTTCGAGCGGTAAGCTGTTACTGTGCCAAACCAGAGCGCTGCTATGAAATCAAACACAGAGTTCGAGAGGAGAGTTAAGCTAGAGTTTGATTCCTGGGCTGTAAATCTTGATGGTTGGTCAACAGAAGCAAAGAAAATATTCAGAGACTCTGACATTGTGGTTATTCAGTAACGCTTTCATCAGAAAGGTGGCAGCATTGTTCACGGTACATGTATGAAGTGCGCTGAGCGGCTTTAGTAGATGAACAGAGACAGAGAGAAATAGTTCACAAAGAGTGGATAGAAGTAAACAGTACAAGTGTGAAGTAATTCAAAATCCTGCTGTTTACACCAAACGATTTTCTTCCTCAGTATATTTGTTTTCCAATACAAATATATAAACATTCTTAAAATTAAGATACATTTACTTTAAAATTAAAAATGAACACACAATTATCAAAAAGAAGTGAATTTATGCTTAAAAACAAGAAAAAAAAATAAAAAATTCTGACCCCGATGAACTTATCTTATTTTCATGCATTTGTTAATATCTTAGAATCATAAAATAAGTATATCTAAGAATGTTTAGATAATTGTACTGGACAACAAGAAAATCATGTTTTTGCACAGGTTAAGTGGTACCTGATGACCTTTGACCCCTGTATCAAAGCACTTGAGGCTTCTGGAAGCAGTGAGGCTAAAAGCGTATGCAGCAACCAACGGGTACACAACAAAAATAGCTTCATATTCCAGAATAAAGACATATAAACGTTCTGTAAGAACGCATCATGCATAGGTAAATAATCGACGCTTTCTAATAGGTTTCCTAAAGGCATTTCTTTTGGAAGTGAAACAAAACATCTCACCTGATTTAAACTTGCTACGAATCAGAATGGAGTGTTCAGATCCCAGTAGAGTCATTTTGTTCCAGTGTCAAAGCATCAAGTGTGTCGCTTCAACCTCTCATAGCACACACTATCCGCATGCATTCACGCGCTCAAGCGCTTTGGTCCCATGCAGAACTGATTCTCTGCTCCATGAGAGAGAAACTGATATGCGGTGCTGCTGGGAGGGTCTTAAAGCCAAGGAGGCTCGACTGAGTCCCACCTCCTTCAGCTCTCTTACACACACATACATATGCACAAACAAACCCCGAGCAATCTCAAATTAACATGTGGTCGTAATTAGTAGCAAAATGATCTTCATTTGAAGTCTGGGAGACTTTAATACTTTGATTCCCATATTATCTGTTAAGTGTGGTAACGTGTTGCCAATCACTCAGTCGATACACGTTATCTTATCAGTAGTGTTGGATTCTCCACTCGGAAAACAAGCAGCCCTTCCTCCGGCTCCTGCAGGCTGTCAAAACATTGGTCAGGGCTTCGCTGTGTCTCCGGCCCGCATTAAACAAGTGCTGGCACTGAAGCGCTGCTCTTGGCCGGGCTTTCGTGCAATTAGCTGTAAGAACATCTAGGATCGAGTGATGTGCCGCTGTGCAGGCCTTTCAAATCAGTTTAATCAAAAGTGTACAAATATGGAATTAAATATAGATGTTGAGCCGCAGGGTTTTCATGGTAGTGCCCATTCGTTCTCCTTATTTACTGTGTAATGCATTCATCTGCTGCTAATCTGACCGATGGCCGCGCGTCGCCGCAACATCGCAAACTAAAGATGATCTCTGCAGAGAGTTTCTCACATCAAGACACGTTTTGTAAAATGTAAAGAGAAATTTTGTCGCAATTACTATAAACAAAGTTGCTCTGCGAGATTTAGTTGTCTTGTCAGGTAAAAAGTCGGAATTGTGAAAAATAGTCACAACTGTAAAAATATATAGTAAATTAAAAGAAAGCTGCTTGTGAGATTTATAATCACATTGCAAGATATTTGCAAAATTACTATTGCAAAAAATCTTCACATTGTGAGATACAGTATGCGGCCAGAATTGTAAGATATTGCGAGACTGATGGATATTTGTGAAAATAAAGTTGCAATTGTGAGAAATAAAGTCATATTAAAAGAAATCTGTGTGAGTTATAAAGTCATTTTGTCAGATAAGAAATTGTAGCGTATAAAAGGACTATTGCTAAAAATGTTCACATTGGCAAAAAGTTGTATAACGTTATAGAGAGATATTAAGTCACAGTACATGAAACAGTGATGTAATTGCAAGACAAAGTCACAAGTACAAGATTAAAAGTCACATTGTGACTAAAAGAAAAGATCTGTGCTTTGTTGGATATAAAGACAAATCATACAAGAAACAAAGTTGTAATGGATCGCAGCGGAGAGAAATAAGGTCACAATTAAATGAACAATCCACTTTGTGAGATTTCAGGTCACAGTGTGAAATACACAGCCAACTTGTAATTGTAAGATATAAAGTCACATTGTGAGAAATACATGTTGGAAATGTGATAGTTATAAAACACTGCAATGTCATAGAGAAATATAAAGCCACATTTACAAAAAAACTAGTAGTTTTAAGGTCATATTTTGAGATATAAAGTGAAATTGTGAGGCAAAAAAATTGTAATTGTGAGATGGAAAGATTTGGGATTGTTACAAGTCACAATTCCAAAAAAAAAAAAAAAAGTGTCATGACTGCAAGACTGAGATTTAAAGACCTAAAACAACAGCACAAATGCACGTCGTCAAGCACTTCAGCTGGAGCTTAAGCAAAGCAAATGGCTCACTAATGGCACCAGAATCGGTCCAGTCCCTCTGCCACGCGTAGTCGAGCGCGCTCCAGTATACAAGCCAGCTCAAATATTTACATTAGGACATCTTGAGTTGTGAACTGACTATTTTTCTCTGCAAGAGCGTCTGGCCGCACACGTTTCCCCATGACTGGAGTTTGGACGGCTTAATTAGCAGGTGAAAGTACTTAAAGACAGGGTGCGACCCAGAGTTTGACAGTGAACACAGAGCATCCCTGTGAATTCCTGCGAGGGTCACTGAGCCCCGTCCTAATCCTCCCTGTAATTGGGCTCCGAGTCTTCGGCGTGACATCTTACATCTGACACCTCCGGCTCATGATATGTGGCTGTATACAGTTACACACACACACACACACACACACACACATGTTCTTTAACAGGGCATCCGTCTTAGCATGAGCTCAGGAACGTTTTCTTCACTTGTTCCAGTGTTTCAAACCATATTGGATTCATCAGAATCATTATCTCTCAGAATGTGTTTATTGGCGTCCTGAACGGAGGTTTTTTTTTTTTGTGAAAGGAAAATCACAAAACATTCTACACAAGATCTAATATAAATGATGTCTTAGTCTTTGTATAATTTAATGTGTTTAGAAGTCAAAAACATCATTCATCAGTTTCCAGTGAAAACATTTCTACACTTTGAATGAATGCATAACTCTTCTGGTTCTTTTTGGGGAACATTTAAAGTGCAATGAAAAAAAAAAACTGAACTGAAATCAAATTCAAATTACAGTGAAGGTTTTTGTCAGCAGATAGTCTGCGCTTTGAGTAATTCACGTGTCTGGGGAACTATTTGTGTCATTTGTTATTCATGTCTTTTAACTGCTGTTGCGTTTCCAAACGCCTGGAATTGTCAGATTTGAGACGTTATGAAATACTTTTTAAAACAATGCTTTACAATAGTTATATAATATGCTCCGTCTGAAGGGTTCTGAGCAGGAGATCTGTGAGGGATCGTCCAGCTCTTGGCTGCGTCTCAGTAGAGGGTCCCGCACGCAGACAGACGGGGTCCCGACTGGAGCCAGTGAGGCCAGAGCAAGAGGAGGACGAGCAGAGGACGGGACACATAGAGACACGCATGGGCTCAGAAAACACGATTGGGACTGACTTACAGTACACTGGAGTTCAAGTGTCTGGGATCACTTTAGAAAATAATCTTTTTATTATAATGAAAAAACAGATGACGAGTCTTTAAAAACCTGCTAAAAACTACTTCCTTCCACCATAGATTCAAATCTCAGTTTAAGAGCTGAGCCAAGCCTCCGTTACTACATCTTAAACGTGACTTTAGAACTGATTAACAGAGGAATGTTGAGTCACTTCATTAAAATCTGTGTAATATATAGAGTATTATGAGAGAGAGAATGATGGATTACCTGCATCTGAAACAGCATTTTTTCAGTTCAGTCTCATATTCACAATAAAACATTAGTTTGAATGTCTCCTGAGATCTTTGCCGTACTATGCTTTCATCTGTTAAGAGGGATTTCTGATGACAGAGCTGCTCAATGCATTTACAAGGTCTTGTTGAAATAACCTCCTTGCATACAAGAGCTTTTAGTCAATGGCAGAACACTGTGACCATTTACCAACGCTAACTACTATTATTAAATACTATCATTTATAGAAAAAATATTGGTAGCACTTTATAATAAGGTTTATTAGTTAACATTAGTTAACATGAACTAAGAATGAACAATACTTTATTAACAGCCTTTATTAATATTAGTTCATGTTAATTTCAGCATTTACTAATCAATATTAAAATCACAAGTTGCGTTTGTTAACATTAGTTATACTACGGCGCCGTTGAATGCTTGAATCTGATTGGCTGACGAACGTTCTGAGGTGTGCATGGGGAACGTAGTTCTAGGCAGCTCTCTTGACCGCATTACAGTTCCATATCACTTCGCATAGTTAACTGTAATAATCACACGTCCTTGCGCACACACACCACGGTTATACACTCACACAAAAACAGTCACCCGAAGTCACGACGCACCTCGGGTGTGCATTATTTTTTTAATAATTCAACGGCCCGTCGTCAATTATTCCTTACTTAACGCACTGTGAACTAATATGAACTAACACTGAATGATTGTATTTTTATGAACTAATGTTAACAAATATTACTGTAATAAATGTATTGTTCATTGTTTGTTCATGTTAGTTAATACCTTAACTAATGTTAGCAAATGACAGCTTATTGTAAAGTGTTAGCAAAATATTTTTTGAATAATAATATTCTCATAAACAGGAAGTTGCAAAGCAATTTAGTCAAAAGTACAAAGGCAGTGCTCTGATATACAGCATTAAAGTTCAAGTTATATTAAATATAACAAAATGATATTTTGCTCTCAACCAAAACTATTAGCCCTGAAACAAACAGTAGATTAATGAGATCACAGACTGTCTGTTGATTTTTCCAAAACGAATCATATCCCATGTTTAACCACTATAGAGACAACAGAGCCAGTGGCAAATTCCAGAAGATCTGGCCAAGGTGAGGCGCTCTCGGTGGGTTCATTAACCCTGAATGCACACTGACGCCGTTGAGCTTCTTAAAATTACATTCCGTGACACAAAAACAGTATTACTTATAACATTATTGTGGATCTGGGTTTCCGTCATGACACTCGCTGTGAAAAATGCTGTAAGCGGAGTGAAACAGATGGTGATATGGTGACGGAATTGGGAAACACCTGATGGTTGGAAAGACCAATCAGACACGAAAGAACTACACCTTAAACTGGGTAGAATTATTATAATTACATTTTGTACTACTACTACTTTCTTGACTTTATACGCACTACACAGCGACAGAGGCAGAAAAGCAGCTGGACGGTCTCTGTCTCGGTTCGCGCTGTAGTCGTTAATGACCCGTCTCTGCTTACTGTCGTGCTGCTGCTGTCTCACAGACGCACAAGTCCACAGGTAAACACTCACAACTGCTCTGCAACAGCCG
The DNA here is from genome assembly GCA_032361065.1 of Enteromius trimaculatus. Taxonomy (NCBI): domain Eukaryota; kingdom Metazoa; phylum Chordata; class Actinopteri; order Cypriniformes; family Cyprinidae; genus Enteromius; species Enteromius trimaculatus. Next base: position 455,079 of record JAUMHP010000062.1, read on the forward strand.
TCTGTGAGCTACGCGCAGGAAATTTCTCTTTCTTGGTATGTGAAGAAAAGCTTGTCTGGGTCTTTCAACATTCTTAGAGGTTATGACTCCTTTAACAAAGAGCTTTGTTGAGAACCTCATCAGGAATTCACATATAAATATAATCAAACTCTGCTTTAGATGATTCATTGGTTTTATCAGCCCCAATCAAACGTTATCAGAGATGCCAGAGCTTTCACACGCGTTGCTTTTTCTTGAATATTGAAGGGAATATTAATTGAGATCTGCTCTGAGCTGCAGAAGATCCACCTGGAATAGAAAAACACAACAAGAGGCTGGAGTATCCATTTATCTGGATTATTGTTATTATCTTGTGTATTTGAGGTTGTTTAGGTTTTGAGACTTAACTTTTGTTTACAAGGCTGGGATAAAGAAATGTGTGAATGAATGCATGAATGACTTTAATAAACAAACTGAATAAAAAAACTGTATTTAATGTTTTATATGAATTATATATATTTTATTTGAATTACACACACACAGACACAGGTATACTATGGATTAGAGTAATTGAATACTGAATATCTGGCGATACTGAGTCCCAGTCTGATACAGTACTTGTATATTCCTAGTTTTTTTAATGCACAATTCAAGTACATTAAAGTTATTCAAATCAATACAATGTGTGTGTGTGTGTGTGTGTGTGTGTATAAGACACATTCAATTTATGTATATGGGTCCACAATTACATATGGCTTCATAATTTCTAACGAAAAGTTACATGTTTTTCATGTTTTTAGCATTCTACCAAAATAGTGACATGTTTAGATGGCCAACACATATTGGCCAAGCTCGGTAATCTATTCGAATTTCCACTCTATTAGATTCCCATTCCACAGTCTACAAAAACCTAACAGGGTGGATGCTAACAGGGTGAAATATTGTGAGTTAAATTAGCTGCAGTTTTTACAGTGTTCAACATTTAATTCTCTAAGATTACCATAACGTTTATAACTATGTCAGAAGTTTTTTTTTTTTTTTAATCGGACAAACATTCTCCATAATATAGCCTGGGTGGAACTTTAACAGTGGGACAAGCATGAGAACATTTCAAAAACCTAAAAAAGGTAGGAGTGAGGTGACATTTACCTCCCCTTGTACAGTTAAATTCCAGCAGGATAAAATAAACAATATCACTTCTTGAAAATTATCTCAGTGGAACTGTAGGCTATTTTGGAAGCAGAGGAAGTACATCCTAACAGGGTGGAAAGTGAGTTTAGGGTTTAGGAAAATTATACATAAATAAATATACTTTCACATAGTTTATCTGTATGATTACATGAAGTTTAGCCTAGTCCATAATATAATTAAGAAAAATATCTTGAGGTTTTTATGATTTCATGGTTATATATATTTCTAGTGGAAGTTGATTACTTTGCAATGAGGACATGATAAAATTGAACGCATATTTCAATTAAAAGGTTCATAAAAAAAAACAAAATAATATTTTTATTGTCCATTAGTGATAAATTAGACCTTATATAGCCTTGTACTAGTTACTTTCCTGAGCAGAGATGTGGAAAACAGCAGGCAGGAAAAAAAGCTCTTTCTACACTCTTAAGAGCCCTCAAAAAATATCAGTCCAAATAAATATACATTAATCCTATCAGAATACACTGCTACTGCTTTCAGTGAAAACAAAAACATGTATGAAAAATAGCAGATTCATGCCGTGTCTCCTCTCGATCTGGAAGAACAAATCTGAGATCTGCTGTTATAGTTAGATTTATGATTGGAAAGAAAGAGTTGTACATGTTTGGATCAGATGAACCCCATGTAACATGCGTGTTTAGTCTGAAGACTACTGTATATGTTGAGGAATGTGTTTGGCGTGTGTCTTGTGAGTGTAGGCTTATGTTTTTGCCATAGATTATATATAAAACCTCTTGAAGGGCGTCATGCTACATTTGTAAGATGTGGATGTCCATGTTTTGTGTGAATGTTCTGGAGATGCTAGACAGTGACCGACGTTCCCCCTGTTTATGGTGAACATTAAACTTGTGCTTCACATTTGTCTGTGTGACCCACGTTTAATCTTTCTCTTTTTTTGTCTTTAGGGACTCATCCATTGTATTCTGCAGTAGCATCTTGCCAAGGTATTCAATTGGTTAGCAACTGTATTGCGTTTGAGGTCTTTTTATATCTTCAGTTGCTGGAGTTTGATCTTCTCAGCCTGTTCTGCTGTTTGTCAGGAATGTAATTTGTGCATCGCTTTGTCACTTTGGTAAGAAAGCATCTGCCAAGGGTACACATGAACTTCTCTTCTGTGAATTTGTTCAACAAAAAGGAACTATTTTTGATTTCTATTTCAAATAAATGCTGTTTTTTTGTTTTGTTTTTACTTTTTATTCAGCAAATAATCTTGAAAAATAAAATGTATCAGCTTCCACAAACATATTCAGCAGAACAACTGTTTTCAACATTGACAATAATCAGAAATGTTTGTTAAGCAGCATATTGGAATTATTTCTGAAATGCTGTCGTAATAATGCACGTCCTCCACGATAGCCTGCCGATGAGCCTCAGGGATGTGGTATGGCCGTTGCCAGACGATAAGCCCTGGTGGTGTCCGGACGTAATGCTGGAGAACAGTGGTCTGCCCGGGGGAGGAGAGATCACATGCCCCTACTGGGCAGCTGCGAGATGTCCACAACCACGGGATCGGAGGTGGCTAGGGCTGCAAACTCTAGTCCCAACCCATTTCTTCAGCAGATTGATGTGGTACAGTTGGTCAGCTGATGAACACGGTAGGTAACCGTACCAAGCTTCAATAGTACAGTGCAGGTCCTTTGCCAGGTGGCTAGGAACGTGCAGGTGGCTAGTTGGGGACTAGGACCGTGACTTGGTCTCCGGGCTGGAATTCCGGTGGTTGGGCTGCCCGGTTGTTGGCCCTGCTGCGCTTTCACCAGGTGTACTAATGGCATGACGCGGCCAGTCTTTTCCCTCATCTTCCTCACGTGTTCCACTACGGAGCGATGGGCTGCAGGCTGTTGCTCCCAGGATTTCTTGGCCACATCCAGGAGGCTGCGGGATTGCTGACCGAAGAAGAGCTTGAATGGGGTGAAGCCAGTTGAGGCCTGTGGAACATTCCAGACACCGAAGAGGACATAGGGCAGCATGTGGTCCCAGTCATGCTTGTCTTCCGCGATGGAGCATCTGTTTCAGC
>JAUMHP010000062.1:472359-484450 GCA_032361065.1 Enteromius trimaculatus
GTTTTTGCTCAACTAATGCTTAATTATGAACATATTAACCATTAATTAATGCTTAACTAATGCATTATTCTGACCCCCTATTCTGAAGTGTTACCGAATATTTAATATATTGAATGATGTCAAGTTGACCATTAAAATATGGCAGACGTCTTACGTATAACAGACTATAGAAACAGTTGCTAATGAGGCATCTATGTATACATATGTATGCTTTCTACTGCCAATAAATCCCCAACATGCTACTGTAAGCACATGAGAAATACTGCTTCTATAATATGACATAACCCCCATAGTATACATGATCACCTCATAGAAGATCTACTGTATGCAGGTGGAGCTGGAGAAGGTGGAGGATTTCTGAAGTGTGCTGCTACTGCTAACACTAGCCGAGTATTTAAATGTTGAGCATCATTGGCTATTGATTTAAGAGATATGCAATATATGCAATCAAAAAATGTAAATGTAATGCTCTCTAAAATGTCAGAAGAAGTAAGTCATAGTAGAAGAATGGTTCAGTATATGATGTTATTTTTGTTTTCTTTGCGCATAAAAAAGTATTCTCAAAACTAAAGTTGAGTCAGTGAGTTTTACTGGTGTTGGATCATTTTAGTTGTATTGCTGTCTATGGAGGGTCAGATAGCTCTCTGATATCATTTAAAAAGTATCTTAGTGTTCCGAAGATGAACAAAGGTTTGGAACGACACGAGGGTGAGTAATTAATTACATAATTTTCATTTTTATATGAACTAACCCTTTAATTAGTTGACAGATTAATTTATTATCAAAGTAATTGTTATTTAAAACCCTTATTTTAACCGATTCCTAGTTTTGATCTTGCAAAATGATCAGTTTTGCGCCACATTCATTTTTATAAATAGTGGTCACTTGATAGATGATTATAATAATGGTTATTTGCATCTCTAGCTTGAGCTGATCGGTGATTTTGATTGGTCGGTGTAGCCGTGTCGAGATGCTGTAGAAGCGTTGTGAGGAATGAAGCTTCATCTCTCAGCTGAGCTGGATAAAGCCTGTATATTGTGTTACTGTTTTCATTTCCAAGGAAAGGATTTCTGCCTTGGTAAAATTCACAACCCAAATCTCTTGTATCCACAATACAACACCTGGAAAAAGAAAGTGCCCATTAATCTTTGCCGCCTCAAAATCCACGCTTTAAGCTGCTCTCGCATGCTAGCCACTGAGCAGCGCTTGTGAAGCAGCTCGCGGGTTGTTTTCAGGTCAACGCGGCCCAGCGCTTTCTTAATTGAATTTCTTGAGTGCTTTGTTTAATATGCAGCCGTTAAACGGCTATAAATAGAGCCGTGGATGCAATGACCTCATGTTTTCCGGTTTGACTGTGCAGGACAGAGAATATTATATAGCTAAAAGCTCTTATCAGCTGCTGTAAACACTGAAAGAATTAGGCTATTTGATAGTGTTGTGGATTTGCCTGGATTTGCTCCGTCTAAATGTTAGCTTTAAAAGAGTTGCATTAGATCACAGAGTAGGTTAAAGTAACTAAACTAACCAGCGGGCCGAAGTCACTACAGTAAACACTGTCTTCTGTCCTTTATTTCAGGACACACGTCTCTGGAAGGGATTGCAATCAGAACTAACCTTATTTAAGATTTTGAGGGGGTATTTATTACAGTAATAAGTGAAAAACTGTTAAATCTGGTCCTTGAGTTTGAGCAGCCGAGCTGAGTGTAAAAACTTTTTCAGTCAGTGTTAATGGCTCGTTGCTTTGGTTTCTTTAGGCTTCTTAATAAACTGAACAAACTAAAAATGAAACTAAAAATAAAACCATTGAAAATGTTTTTCTTTCTTACTTGAAATAAATGCTTACCAAAGTAATAAAATACAGTAAAAAATATATAAAATGTCTTATTTCAGCTAGTTGCTATAGCCAGTTGCATATGCATTTTTAATTTTCATTTAGTTGAACTTGATGTATAAAATAACTACAGGTTACATCGCTTTAATCATCACAATTAAAACAAAACAAACAAACAAACAAACCAAAAAAAACATTAAAAATGTTTTACTTTACTTTACTTTACATAAATCTAAAATATATATGAAAGTTTCACTTTTTGAATTACATTACAAAAACATTTTTTTTCAATTTTTTTTTTTTACCTGTAACACTAAAATAAAAATGATCATAGGTTTTATATAAAAACTAATAAAAATTGCAAAAACAACAAAATTACTATTTTTTTGTACCTAAAATTAGAATAAATCAAATTAAAATTTTTACCAGATGTCTCTCTCATTTTAACTTATTTTCCATTTTTAAATATCACAAATATTGTTTACATAGATTGTACAGTGTGTTTAATATAAGTACAGTTTGTCTTATTGCTCTGGCAGTATATTTTTGTAAATAATAATAAATAAATAAATAAATAAATAAAGTCACCAATTCGTTACAGCGCTATAAGCTCATGCTCTCACATATCCGTCTGATTTGGCACGTTTAATAGACGGGTCTGCGATGGGCTTTTTTTCTAGCAGCAGCGCCTGTATTTATATTAGCTGCAAACCAGTTTCAACTGTACATTCCTAATAGGTGAACAGCTCTTGGCTGTGGCCATGAATATTTCAAAGCTTACAACAAAATCAACTACCAACGTCCAGTCCAGTGAACACTGCCATATGTGCAAAACATTTGAGTAATGATGCCCGAGTTATGTTTTCAACCCTCAGAGCATATAGTTATCAAAATCTTTTACTCTAATATAACTCAATGTGATATCAATTACTTTGGGGAAAAAGCAGAAACACAGCTGCCGACATTCTTCATTTGCCTTTACAAATGATGCCGTTTTCTATCTAAATTCATTCTTCGGTTCTGTTTATGTTTATGAGCATGAGGGTTTAATAATATTTAGTGAAATGCATAATCCATCAACTAATCCTCATTAGCAGGTTGAATAAAAAACGATGCATGTTCATACGAGCAATTTCATTAATAAATTGGGAAGCTGAAGAATAATGCTTTACAGCATATTCCACCTGCTGCCTAACCAGAAACTGCTGGAGATTTTTGTTTTTTGATTTTATGCTGATGGTATCAGAGCTCTGCCTTGGCAGTTCCTTCCGATACATTTTTCAATTTTTTTATGTTTTCTTTGCTGATAAATGATGTGAGATTGTTCGAAAGTAAACACGTCCATTGTTTTTCCCCCCAATCTCGGCCTGAAGGGTTCGGATCGATTGACAAAACAGTCTCTGACACACAGACAACATGATGTCTAGGATCAATGGGAAAGCTCCAGAAAAACATGCATTCAGATCAGTTGTCAAGCCTTCTTCACCGGCAATTCCAAACAGATGAGCATAATAATCTCTCAGCAATCGCTGCTACAAAATCAGCATGGAATTCACATGAAAGATTCCCAGTGCAGCTTTCCACCCATTCCAGATTGTAAAAGTAAGTATTTTATAGCAGGTGTTGGTTTGAACACAAGGGCCAAAAAGCCTTTTGTCAGAGGCTCTCCCCCCAGCCGTCCGCCGCTTTGTTTCTCGTCCCTGATAGCATCAAGTCTAATTTGGGCTCGCATGAAATGGCTATAAAACAAAGAGGAAAAGTCGATTCATTCCTGGTGCGAGGAGAGACCGCACTATTATCTGGGTCAATGAAAGTGAAAGAAAGCTTTGAAGTTCAGCCACAAATATTGATTGGACCTTCTTGGTATTTCTATTCTATCATGCTGGTGGCTTTATTCTTATGTAATATGCAAGACAAAAGTATGGAAGCCATTTCAACAATGGAATAAAAAACGGTAATGAAGTAAGCCAATTCTGTCTTTTTTTCCAACTTCATTGGAAATACGTGTCTCTTCATACATTTCTGAAAAACTGAATGTAAAAAATTCACCTATACATATGAATCGCTGAGGTTTCCAGTTGAAATGAACGCTAGAGGCAGTCAAACTCCTAAAACTTTTATTCCTTTTCACACAAAAGTATGATTTACAGGTACATTTTTGATTAACAAAGGTTAATTTTCCCATAATTAGTTGGACATTTCACTTTGAAACTGTGTCGAAACATGCAGCGAGGTACATGATTACAGAGTTGCAGAAATGAATGCAGAGGCACGTATTTCTCGTGAGCCTGGGATGCTTTTTTTCTTGCATTCTTTTGAAAAAGTTTTAATATATTCAGAATAACACACTTGAAAGATATTGAAAGATTTGTGAGATTAAAATGCAGAATTATCTGATTTTAACAGATTATTGCAAGATTGTGAGATGAAATATTAACAAATAATTACAAGACAAAAACTCAGAATGTAAAGATATTAAGGACATGATATGTGGCCCGGTACGCTTTTTCCATACTACGAATTTGTGCTCTGCGTTTAACCCATACAAGTGCACACACACAGCAGTGAAAAGTGAACAACCACACACAAACACACACAATCACACAGGGAACACACACCCGGAGCCCGGGGAGCAGTTGGGGGATATTAAATGAGTGAAAAATTCCAAGTTGCAATATATACTGTAAACACAGAAGAAAGGAAAAAGTCAATGGCAGGAAACAACAAAAAAAGAATTGTAGAACATAGACTCAGTACTGCAAGAAATAAAAGATACAAAGTTACAATTATCTTTTTTATTTTTTTATCCCAGGCTAAACTGTAATACTCATTCTTTATTTCTTCGACTATTTAAATTAGTCGAATTATTTTTGTTATTTTTATTTAATTATTTATAATAAATTATATTAGAAGCTCCCACTTTATATCAGGTGGCTTTAACTACTATGTACTTACATTTAAATTAATAATTTGGTACAATGCACTTTGTGTACTTAGATGTTTTATATTGTACTTATATATATTTTAAATACCTATATGTAATTACATCTGTTATTAATTTCTGAACTAACATTTATGATTACACTGTTTGACCTACCCAAACCTGTCCCTAATCTTATCCATATCCCACCTCAATAACATCACACATGTTTTGCAATACAATATGAGCACAAAAAGTACATTGTACACATCTTTTCATGTAATTAGATAGTAGTTAAGACCGCCTAATTTAATCTGATCACTATGTCTAAAAATGGCGAATGACAAAAACGCTAAACAAATCAAAACACAGCAATCTGCTCCGACTCATTACAGAAACCCTGATCAGTGGTGAGTAGAGTAATTACGAGTAACTTCAAACGTTTTTTCTCTCCTTTTCAGAAACAAATGCAGTCATGTGTGTCCAGACGCTGCGGTGTGATTGGTGGTGGGTTTGATAGGAACCGACCTAAGTTCCTCATTCACTTCCTCTCTTCTAATTGTTTGCATGAAGCACAAACGTTCCTCAACAGAGCGAAGAGTTTTGCTGCCGCAGGTTATGAAATATAAGTGTGGAGGGAAGAATGTAGATCTGAGAGTGTTTGAAATCCAGTGCTGATGTTGTGCTCACTCCTGTCATGAGCGCTCGGGTCTCGCTTTGATCATGACGTCAGTCAGCCTGTTCCTCAGAGCAATGACAAATGAGCCTGACGACAACACAGAAAATCCACTCAGCGGCAGACGCTTTGTTTTATTAGGCCGCAGCAGCCCTCGCTGACAAATCAACTAACAAACAATGGTTTAATGGGAGGAAAAAAAATGTAAACAGTAGCACTTCAGCGGACAGACACACTTTGAGATGATCTGAAGCATATGAAGTTCCTTTCATATGAAGTCTTTCTTCAGCTCCAGAATAATAGTGCACAGGAAACCAGAAACTGACTGTGAGATAAAAAATACATACACACACAAATTCTTAGAGAAGACAACTAACACAAAAAGTTAAAAGTCTTGTCTTTGTCTTTTGCCTGGGATTGTGTTTTTCATTCTATTCTAGTCCACGTGTTCTGTGTGTTTATTTACCTGTCAGCTATCTCATGTCTCTCATTTGTAACCCCGCCTTCCTCATCAGTGTTCATCTTCTGCCAGCTGTGTTTTGTCCAGGTGTTTTGTATTAGTCTTTTTAATAATCCCCATGTCATGTATCCTTGTGTTATACTCTGCGTTGCTCTTCGTATGTATCCTCGTTTTCTTGTTTTGTTTGTTTAATAAATGTCTAGTTTGCACTCTATTCCTGCCTCCGAGGTCTCCCTGTTCGTGAGGAAGCATGAGCACGAGTCTGTTCAGCTCTCATCGTGACAGATCGATCCACCAACTAGGAAGATGGCGTTTCCTGCGAACGTGCACATCTTCGTGGATATTGGTCCGCATCCGCGGATACAAATCCCTGGGTCTCGTTTGGTCATCCAGCGCGGTCCGCCCCCAAGATCGCGCTGTACCACCGAGCCGCGTGAGGTGGTTTCACTCCCGTTTCCGCGACTGGAATCGTCATATAAAGCTCCCACCGTCCCGAGTGCACTGCCAGCGATCTCTTCACCAGAGGAGGCGATGAAGATCAAGTCGATATTCAAGCTAGCCATCAAAATGCCGACCGAGACAGAGAACATCACGCCGAAATCCCTTGCGGTTTCCAACCCAGCCTTTCCAAGACCGTCAAAAAGACCCGTGGCCTCTAAAAGACGGGTTACAGTCCCGTTTCAAGGCGTCAGGGGCCATACAAAGCCCAGTTGGTTCCGGTACTACATCCTAAAGTACTGTTAACAGTCATGTCAGTACCAGTAATACAGCCAAGAGTACAGTATGCTACTCGGTCGGTTCAGGTCTTTCAGTTGGAAGAGCAGTTACCCATCCTCGTGGCTTCAGTTCCGCTTGTGATGAGTTCCAGCATCACATCACAGCGAGAGGTCCAGTCTTGTTCAGTTTCACAGCCAGAGGAGCTGTGCAAATACCAGTTGGTGCCGGTAACACCGCCAGGAGAACGGTTGAAGGTCCTTGCGGTTCCTAGCCCACCCATAATGGGCTCTAGCCCCATTTCATGGTACGAGGAGCCATGTCCAGAACTGATGGTCTGCAATTGGGTTCAGTGTCATTGGATCCGCCAGACTTCATCTGTGATCCAGATCCAGAGTGGCCGGATCCTCCATACCCGATCTGTGATCCGGAACCATGGTGGCCAGATCCGCCACACCCGGTCTGTAATCCGGAACTATGGTAGCCGGATCCACCAGACACGGTCTGTGATTGAGAGGTCCTTATCACAGTCAGTTCAGTCCCGAAGGGCGCTATCTCTGTCTGTCTGGTCTCGGAGGGTGCAGTCACAGCCTGTTCGGCCCAGGAGAGCACTATTACGGACTGCTCGGCCCAGGAGGGCACTGTTAAGGACTGCTCGGCCCAGGAGGGCATCATTATGGTTGCCTGTTCGGCCCAGGAGGGCATTACTATGGACTGTTCGGTCCAGGAGGGCTTTATGGTTGCCTGTTTGGCCCAAAAGGGCATTATTATGGACTGTTTGGTCTAGGAGGACGCCGTCCCTGATGGTTCTGCCTTGGAGGGTACTACAGTCGTCTGCTCCTCCCTGGAGGGCTCTCGAACTGTCTGGTCGGCCCTGGAGGGCATGGTCGTGGTCTGGTCAGCCTAGATGTGCTTCCCCACCATCTGCACCGCCCTGGAGGAGGACTGCGACGTCACGGAGGGTGTTCCCGCTGTCTGGTGTACCCAAGTGGTCATCTTCGCTGTCTACACCGCCATGGAGAGCACATGATCTGTTTGCTTGGCACAGGAGAGCATCATTGCTGTCTGGTAGGCCCAGGTAGGAAGTCTCCGTCGTCTGGCCTGCACAGGTGGAGATCCCCGCTGTCTGATCCGCCTTGGAGGTCGGATCCTCTGTCTGCTCCATCCAAGTGGAGGTCTCCGCCGCCTGCTCCGCCTTTGAAGGTGTTCCCATCATCCAGCATTTCCCACCATCCCACCCCCATGTATGTACTGTGCCACCTACTAACCACCTCCCTCCTGTGTTTTTTTTTTGCGTCTGGAAGCCGCGCCTTTGAGGGGGGGCTATATAACGCCTTAGGCGTCTCTTGTCTGTGTCTTTTGCCTGTGATTGTGTATTTCGTTCTAGTCCACGTGTTCTGTGTGTTTATTTACCTGTCAGCTCCCTCATGTCTCTTATTTGTAACCCCGCCTTCCTCATCAGTGTTCACCTTCTGCCAGCCGTGTTGTGTCCAGGTGTTTTGTATTAGTCTTTGTAATAATTCACGCCCCATGTCATATATCTTTGTGGATCGATAATGTGTGATTGTCTTACTCTGCGTTGCTAGTCGCATGTATCCTTGTTTTCTTGTTTTGTTTGTTTAATAAATGTCTAGTTTGCACTCTATTCCTGCTTCCGAGTTCTCCCTGTTCATGAGGAAACACGAGCATGAGTCTGTTCAGCTCTCATCGTGACACATGGACACAAACTATGAACTAAACATTTATTACAGTATTTATTAACCTTTCTTCATGTTAGTTCATGATAATACAGTTGTTCACTGTTAGTTCATATTCATTATACAGTACAGTAACTGTTAACAAACACAGCTGTTGATTTTAATAATGCATTAATAAATACAGAAATTAACACTAACATTCATTCTATAGTTCATGTAAACTAAAGTAGTTAACTAATGTTAACTAATAAACCTTATTGTAAAGCATTACCTTTTTTGTCTTGCTTTACAATAAAAAAAAAAAATCAAAACTTTTCTAATCAAAATGCATTCACTTGAGAACGTTAAGATGTTAGTTTTGATGAATGCATGCATGTTTATTTTCTTTCAAGCTGAAGTGTGCATCTTCAGGCGGTTACATTATGCATTGGTTATTTGACCGAAACAAATGCCCATAACGTGCCTGTATCATACTGCAAAAGTCTTACTTTTGTTTAACAAGACCGCATAGCTGCAGTATTTGACAAACTGTGATGTAATGCCTGTTTCCACTCCACTACTGCATGTGGGAACTGAGCTTCAGGATTAACAGCGCCGTTCTGTTAACAGCATTAAAGTGTGTTGCTACAATTCCCAAACAATGTAAGCAAACGCACAACAAATCTTGACGTCAGACTCATCTGAAGAGCTCAAAACGGCTCAAACCTTCTCTTGCTTTCACCCAAATGCCACACATGACATCATGGAAAACTGGGAAGCCGAGTCTCTCTCTCTCTCAGGACGAGCCGGGAGTCCAGGGATCCATCATGCTAAAAATACAGTTTGTATCGCGGCATTCCGCAAATACTTTCATCTCTAAACCTTGTGATTCGAGTGGCATTTAAGCTGGTTTGATTAGACTATGAAGTGGAAAAGCGGAGCACGCTGATATTTCAGCATGGATTAGTCATCAGCTGCTTCTAATAAAATGTTCAAACAATCTTGTTTTATCTGGCCAGGGGAGTTTCTTGGCAGAGCCATGCTTTGCATACTTACCTATTTACCTGGTATGTATATTGGCAAAAATAAACGCTTTTCTTAAAGAGGAATATTCGCATTTCGAGATAATGAAGGAAAATGATTAAATCGTTTGTCAGAAAGTTTCATAAACTGGTATGAGGTTATCAATGACCCCATGTACTTTTATACTGTGGACTAAAATCTTGAGCTATTAGAGAATAAACAGTGCAGTTACTCTGTGGCTCTGTTTGCAGGTATGTTGCTGTGTTTTGCCGACAGATTTGTGATGTGCAGAGAGAACTGGAGATATACGGCTGCTATTAACCTCCATCTCAGGTCACCCGATCTCAAGAGTTCAGCCGAAATGCTGCATACATGCATCTCAAATGCGTCTCTGATTTCATGGCTATAAACGTCACTCAGTACGTCAGTGCATGTTGATAAAGCAAGAAATACGGCACTCAAAATAAGCATTGGTTAACTTTCGCTTTAAGTTCACATTATGTTCTCAAGCACACACACAAACATTCAACATTTTGAAAATGTCCATTATTGCCTATTAAAAATAAAAGTGCATTGCAAGAATGTTTGGAATAGCTCCTAAAAAGTCATCAGATGAGAACTGTACACTAATTTTCAGTGCATTTGACATTTTGTTGCATGAATTTTAATGCCACAACAAAAGTGCATGTATATACACACATAATCAGTGTAACTTGAAAGTTTTGACTATACAAGTTAACTAGTAGCTGATCTCCGTTGATCATCATCCATTAATTGTTTCCATGCTGATGTGTACATTTTGACATTGCAACTTGCAAGACACTTGCAGGTGTTTTTAGCTTTTTGATGCTGAATTCAATTGTATGTTCTGTTTGGGTGTAATGATGCACTCACCATTCTTGTGCTTTGTGTTTGAGGAGGGATGAAGGTCAGGCTTCCTCATGCTGGACTCATGATCTGGAGCCTGTTCACTGCTCTTCACTGCATTCATTGCCCTGTTCACGTTGCCCCTGCTGCTACCGTCTGTCCAGGCCAAAACAAACATCAAAACAGTCATGTGAGGGATGCCACAGATCATTTAACATTTAACAGACCCATAAGCTGACTATAACACTACAAGACCTTTTCAGATGACAAACATGTTCGTGGGGTCGTTTTTTCACCCCAATGTCTTGAATGGAACAAAAAAAGAAGAGATTTAGCAGAACGTTCAAGCTCCTCTTCATATAATGAATGCAAATGGTGATAACAACTGTCAAACAAGACTTTCTGTGAATTTAGATTTCAGTCAAAGCTGTCACAAAGGAAGACAAAAATGTATGTTTTCTGAAAATGCGTACAGTAATGAGAAAAAAAAAATAACTTAAAGGATTTTAGCAAATGGCTGCAATACAACAAAGAGTGAAAAATTTAAGGCGGTCTGAATACTTTCCGTAGCCACTGTACCTTTAACATTGTCATTTACTGGACTATCCCTTTGATTGTCTCTACACTCTTAAAAATAAAGGCTCTTTTTTTGTTACTGATGACTCCATGAAGAACCTTTAACATCCATGAAACCACTAAAGGTTCTTTATCGTGATCATTAAAATGTTCCACACATGGAATGGTTCTTCTGTGGCGTTGCTCTGCAAACCTTTATTTCTGAGAGTGCAAGAAGCAGCAAAAGCCTTGAACTGAAGCCACAGAATGTGTTTCTGAAACAAACAGGACCTTTTGCTGTTGATTTTCCTTCAGATCTGTTTTAGCAAGCAGATATTGAGCAGCGAGCACAGCGTTACTGTTTGTTTATAAAGCATAAGCTCACTTAAAGCTCTACAAATGCATCTCCTTCCACCATCACATTCATTTACAGAGTTCACAATGACAGACGCTCTAAATGCAGTAGCTTTGAGGGCCTCCACAACGTGTCTTTGTGAAAAGCGAGGCCTTCAGCTTCCTTTGCACAAGCCAAGAGTTCTTTATACACCATCTACAGAAACAAACCGCATAGGGCACTCCAAACATACAGCTCTGTTTTCTTTAATAAGCTGTGTTTTCAAAAGCACTTAAATGTCTGAAGGACATTTATTCCCTAAAAATGTCACGGCTTGTAAAAATAGTCATGTTATCAAAGCCATTCTGCCAATTTATTGCACGTTCAGCAAGTCAAATAGCCGCGGCATTGATAAAACCTTTGGATTCGTGGAGTATATGATGTATTAGGTTCATGTTTTACAAATAAAACCGGTTAGTCATGCTAACTTGCCAATATCTTTTACAAGTTAAGAAATGTTTCAGATGGAATGTATTTCGATCTTGTTTTTCATGCACCAACGTGAGGTCAAACCAAACCATAACAAATAAATATTCTGGACACAGAAACATCTGATCAAGGTTCTCTAACCACACAGGCTGAAGAAAGACTCTTAACTGATGGGCAGCCCTTTAAAGACTCCGTCACAGATGCAATCCAGCTCATTAAGTCACGTGTGAACGTTTAGGGATGAATGGCGAGGGATAAATGCCACTGAAAGTAACGCAGTAAAACATCACTCGGGACGAGCGCTGATGAACTAAAGGCCATCGTGATGCACAGGAATTCATCATCAGCTCTATGTATGTCATAGTACTACCTGTTCTCATGGCATAAACATACCTGGGTGAACTTTTTTAGCGAGACACGAAATATGTTCAATTCAATTCAATTCAAATTTATTTGTATAGCGCTTTTTATGATACATATCATTGCAAAGCAGCTTTACAACAGAGTAAGTGTTTACAGTAAATGTAGTAGTAGTTTGTACATGTA
>JAUMHP010000062.1:500800-513808 GCA_032361065.1 Enteromius trimaculatus
GAGTTCTTAAAGTCTTCAACAATGTACTTTTTTTTCCTTAAACTCTAGAAACTCCACCTTCCCCAGCTCCACCTGCATACATCTGCCATAGGTTATTTCAGCCCAGTCTGACAGCAATTCATACATATTTTACAATGTCAGGTGGCTAATTAGTACAAAATTATACAACCTCACACGTATTTACTAAATCATATGTCTTTTACAAGTTGCAATTTGGCATGAATTTGTGCGAAAGACCTACACCTAGTCTGAAGATACAAGATACCGCAAGTTCCTCTAGCAGCAGCAATAACCAACCGCAACAGCAATTTGATGAATTTAAGAAATCAATAATTAAAAACAAATGAATAAATACATCAGAAGGTATTAATGAATATCTTTATTTCCTCCTATGGTTTACACTATTTATAAAAATGAGCTTTTTCTAAAATAACTGATATACTTCCAACATAAAATGTACTTCTCTTGAGTTTCTGCATTAACCCGAATGCTGAATATTCTCAGAGTGAGTCGGCTGGTGGTTTTGTGGTGCGCTGATGCTATAAACAGCAGGATATGGGACAGTGCTTGTGGCTGCAGCTGCTTTCCATGTGCAATTCCTTTATTTGGCCATTTATTTGCTTTCAATTTGCAGAACTAAACCAACATAATTACTTCGTATTCAGTCCTGAGAAAACCATTGTATAAAAATAGAGATTTGTCACAATCAACGGTCATTTGACAGTGAGGATTTCACTCTCTCACACACACACACACACACACAAAACATCTCAACAGCCCTGATAGCCTGACTTTCCTGTCAATCACCTGTCACTGCTCAGCAAAATCACTACCAAGACAAGCATTTCTTCTGTAGTTTAGCATTAAAATCGAGCAGAAAATAGTGTTCAAAGTGGAATGCACATTGTATGATTATTTCTAGTATGCGTTACATGAATCTTGAACTCTAGTAAGCAGACCTCTGAATTTGGATTCTTCTCAGTGGAAAGTGACCCGGTGAAAGCGATGCTTAAAGTTCTGTGTCGTGATGTCAGCGTCTTAAAACAGCATGACTCATCTGGATCCTCGAGTGTCTTCTAAACAAGCAGGACCTCGATGGCTTTACATAACTGTCATTTCAACACATGCTTTAATGGCAGTGAGTTAAGACACGACCCGTGAGAGGAGGGAGGCTTTCTCTAGCGCTCAGAACGATCCTAGCGCTGTTACAAACACAAAATAACCGCTAGTTCAATAGTTCATCATATTTCTCCTATGCCTCATGATGCTTTGTGCGGATTATGGGCGCATTTTAGAAAAAACAATCAGCGAAAAGTTCACTCTATGAATGGAATAAGAAGCATTTTCAAAAGCTGGATACAATGAAGTGACATTATTCTCCCCACTCCAATTAAAAGGAATTTTAAAATTCTAAAAGCATTAAAAAATTAGCATGAATAAACTCTAAATTCAAAACTTTGTTGCAATATTACAGACATGTGTAATAGCACATTAAGGAATACATGGACAATTATGCCACAAATGTGCTGCACAGTATGTTGTCTGCTTTTGTTACAGCAGAATATAGAGGAAAAATTAAAAGGAAGAAACTGTAGAGATCTTAGCATGTTATTAGGCTGCCAAATGTTACTCTCCTGACTTCCTAAAACAGAACATGAAGGAAAATGTACAGTTCCTTCAGTCAAGCTGATGGTAGCTCAGCCTTATGATTTGAATTACTAAATCACAGTAGACTCAAAAATCACAAAACAAAGACGCATTGGAAGAAGTGCACAGGCTACTCCTGTATTTGATGAGTTCTGGTCTGTAATCCTGACTTCCTCTGCCAGAGCCACATCTTCCAGGGGCCTCGACTAATAGCTTTCTTTTCAAATGACCGCTTTGGTACTCGACTTCAGAGGGGAGGCCAAAGCATGAAATTCAATTACGCAGCACACGCTCGGCGGGCCGGTCCAGAGCTGCCGTGTTAATCCTCAGCATGACCACAGGATTTCCATCTCAGTCCAGATCTGCAAACACGAGGAACGACCCGCTACACGATTGACCGCGGCCTGCCATGGGAAGCAGATCAGTGTGTGTGTGTCCTGAAGGAAAAACACAACAGCAGCTCTGGTACAAACGCTGTTGTGTTTTTCCTATCACACACACTGATAGGTTTATAAGGTAAATATCCTGACAGAGTGAGCAGCCCAGGAGATCACTGTAATTGTAAATGAGAGAACACTCATTCATACCCATGTGCTGAGGACAGTCATTTAATCTTTGATTCACTAATAAATAATTCATTTGTCTTAAAGAGAAGTCTATGCATTTGTCACTGACTAGCTTGAGAAACAGACAGCGATGGATTCAGATTCAGAGTGCAGTTAGTATCTTGTGGATTTGCATCAGTTATTACAGAAATAATGTACATTGCTAATTGATAACTAAATATTTATAAATCAAGATCTATTTAAATGGGAAGGAAAATGAATGCTGTTTTACATTTTATATTTTACGCATTGCATTTTCTGAAAAAGTGAAAATGAAGTGAGTTCATGCTGAGAACAAGAACAAATATCTGGCAATAGGGTTAGAAAAGTTGCAAAAAACTTGACGCCATTAGCAGATATGTGACCCTGGACCACAAAAGCAGTAATTTTAGTATTTTAAGAATGTATTGTACATTCTGTATACTGTAAAACAATACAAAAATCCTGAAAATGTAAATCATTTTTCACAGTGTAAAGGTTCAGGTCAAATATGATGGGAATTTCCTAAAACAGCATAATATTTCCACATGCAAATTTTGCACTTATTTCATGCAAATTCGCTGTTTGACTATGAAACTTCAGTGTGAGCTGTGCTTTATGCATCGCTACACTTCGGCAATATAACTTGTTGTTTTTGACCACAAAAGTCTGTGAACGCAAGGGAAATAACAATGCCTACTGAACATAGAGAACATTTTGTCTCCGCCGGTCGGACACAGCCTCAGACAATACTGTGGTCTCGCATTGTGTTCCAAACAAAGAAAAAAACAACATTCCATAAAAATCCAATCGTAAATTTTAAACTAAATCCACAATGGTTTTGTTAATTTTGCAGGGATAATCTGAAACTCAATTCTCAAGCTAAGTTCCTCAGCTCGTGAATGTAAGAGCTCAGCAGGGCCATCTGAGACAGAAGACGTCTGGACGTCGTCCCTCACGTATGTAATTGGCCTCCAGCAATTAGACTTTCACTCGTATGGAGTGAAAACACAGTCTCTCTCGGTCCCTGAAGACGAAGCCTGGCCACATCTGCTGCGCTGAGGGGTCAATGGACAGACCGCCAAGAAATGCAGAGGAGGTTTCCTGCCCGGATCCTGAGCGGGAACATTCAGGACAGAAAGCTTTGTGTTCTGTGTCTCAAAACGTCGCCCAGACGGATCCCCGCTGAATGTGGAGGAATCTGAAGGCAGGTTTTGGGAGTCAGACTTTGGTTTGTCATTATGACTTGATTAGCCACCGCTGGAGATTCATGTCGTCAACATGACATGATCTCAGGAGGCTTCTGAAGGCCTCCAGTCCTTAAACAACTAAGAGACTGCTCAGTGAGAGAGACTAAATAATCTAGTAATTCATTCTCACTATTGAGACAATCCACATGACTTAAAGGCCTTGAAGTACCTAGAAACATGCAGCATTATTAAACTGAAACAGGGAAAAAGGGTGGGACATATAGTTTAGCCCCACCCCCATTTTAAAATAGTCAATAGTGTTTTGTTTATATCTGCTCTGGCCAAAGTCGTTGAGCTCGGTAAAGCTGCATTTGACAACCACAGTCTAATAGATTACCCTCTAGATTGAATATGACACTCTTACTAAAACAAAATAGTGATCATAATCATGCTGAGGCTGTGTAGTTTAATATATGTGTTTAATATATGCCGGCTCACGCATGATTCGCTCCGTGCGATCACGTCTCTGGACCAGGGACTGGTCAGACTGTGAGTCTCTGTGAGTTTCTGATAATAAACATAAATTAGATATGTAATGGTATGAACATTTCTCATCAAGATTATAGTAACCAAAATGATCACTGTAAATCGCTTCACCAGGTTTTGGTCATTATAAATAATATTACATTTTGCTTGCATAAACTCTAAAACAATAACATTACTAATGATGTCCATAGTTAAAATGCCATTTAATATTTTACTTACATTCAGAACACGAATCTTTATATATGTATTACCATATTTTTTTTTAAAAACCTTCTTATCACACAAAAGCATATATTTTTGCAGTGTGCATGAGAGACTGCTAAAAACGCTATGCTGCTTTATGCTGTACACTATTTATTAATTGCGGTTATCATAGGTTCCAGTTTTAATGATAATTAAAATGTTAAATGGTAATACCATGATTTAGTCATTCAGTAATCCTTCAATTTCCAACACAAGGAGTCTGTCCGTAATATGCCCGTATGACTATTTTTCTATATTATCTGCTGAAATGGCACTCTCTCATGAAATCAAGTATGACAGTTAGACAGAGATTTAGATTTATGAAGTTGTAAATATAGATATGTTTTCTCACACAAACACATCAATTCACAATTCACTCAGGGCTCCTTTATTAACCCCCTCAGAGCTGTGTGAAACACTTTTATGATGGATGGATGCACTTTATTGGACTTCAAAATAAAAACACTTCAAAAACAGCCATTTACTGCCATTATAAAGCTTAGAAGAGCCAGAACATTTTTAAAGGTAAATCTGATTTTATTCATCTAGAGGAAAGTCATATACGCACACTGGTTTGAGCTTGAAGCCAAGGGTTCATTTGCACTTTTTGGTTGAACTATCCCTTAAAATCCAGTGACACACGTTTGTGATGCTGGTTTTAGGAAACGTTAGGAATCGTTGCTGCTAACAGAAAAACTTTACTATGGTCTTTTTGGAGCTGCTTTACAGCAGAATTCATTCTGTTGATTATCGAATGTTGTGTAAAGCGCTATAAGTAAAAAAAGAGGCGAAGATGAATTGATTAATGATGCATTAGAGACCTGTTTTGTGAATCAGTCTGGACTCAATTTACTACACTACGCAAAATAATAAAAAAAAAAACCTCCCTTTGTGTTCCATGGGAGAAAAAATGCAAAATAGGGCTGCAGTGACATGAAAGTGATTGAATAAGCTTTTTTTTTTGCACTACTCCTTCAGCATGCTCCTTGGAGACTCTTATCTGATTCTTTGAGTCGATGGGAATCCCGCTGAGTCTCTGCGGGAGTGAACCAAACACAAATCTCAGCTGATGTTTGGGGTTTAAATCAGTCTGCTAAACGTGAGCTCGCCTGGTTGTGGCCTTTCGCGCAATGCAACCGCTCTTATTTTAGCTGATCTAAATGTAGCGATGATGGAAGACGGCCAGACAAATGACCCTCGGGACGAGTCGAGAATGGGGGGAAACCCCTTCATAAGACGTCAAACGAGCAGCGAGGAGTCTTTGGAGTGGCAGCTGGGAAACAGGCTGGTCCGATGTTCTCTGCTCATCCTGTGGGAGTCCAATGAAGAGCAAAGCAGAGATACCAGCTTTGGCTCTCCCAGTATACAAACCTACCCAAGAGAACGTCATTCATCAGTTTTCCAGACCTACTTCAGCATGAGACATTTAAAAGCTCAAGGGAAAACTGGTGTGATTTCACACTTCCACATTCCCAGTAAATGTAAAAATCCAAATTTCCTGTGATTATCATATGTCATATATTCTTCAGTTTGCATGTTGATAAACCAGCTGTATGGTTCATAAGATGTATAAGATTTGTTATATATTTTTTTAAAAGAAGTTGAAAAATAGAAGCCTGTTTATTGGAAAAACTGACTAAAATCGGCCAGAAATTCAGCACTGGAATCATTTATGATCTTCATGTAGAAAACATGATATTCTTTAAACATGGCTTTTTTTGCTTCAATGTTTTGATAACCTTTCAGACTCTTGCAATCCCGCCATTGATGGCTTGAACATCCTAAGCAACACTGCTGCCCTTCTCTAAACTATAAATCATAAGTTAGGACAGGAATTAATGTGAAAGCAGAGGCGCTCCTGTGAAAGCGCAGCAGATGAGATGAAGCTCATGTCCTGTCAGTGTGTGTGTGTGTGTGTGGGAAAAACAGAGAGCGGCAGGAGAGTCAGATGGGTCGCTGGGCTCCCAGACGCCCGTCCCGCTCCAGTCCTCCGAGTTCTGCTCTCTCTGCTCGGCCGTACGCGAGGGTTTTACCAGGAGAGACTGGATGCGATTAAACGGACGGCGGCGTTTCTGAAGCTGACAGCTGTGTATACATCCATTATACACAAACAATTCACAGAACTGAACGTCAAATGCAACAAGTAGCTTCTCAAAACTGTTTTGAAGACATTGCCACAAAAACGCAGCTAAAGAGCGCAGGCATGTAATTCCACGCAGAAATATTTACGTGCAGCTAGTGCATACAGAGACGCAGAAACACAACATCCTTCTAATACAGTGATGTTTACGTGTTCACATTCACACGCACTACAGTTAACTACAACCAGAGGCAAACCATCTTATTACCTCAAATAAACTGGTATTTTTTTAAGATTTCTTAGCTACTTGTTAAGGCACAATGCACTTATTATGAAGCATTTTTCTGTAGTTTTGTCTTTTGAATTTTGCACTTCATTGCATTATGTTTTAGGGATAGCTGAAGTGTCCATTGAATTAATGAAGGTAAACCTGAAGGTTTTTTCTCTATTCTGTCACAGATAGAGTTCAGGTTCCTTGCCACTATCACTACCTTGCTTAGTTGGGGACACATCATTTCCTTGTAATATCGTAAACTTAATTGCATTTGAGGAGAACTGGAAAAAAACCCTGAAATGTCTAAACTGCAAGAGTCTGAATTATGAAATATAAATGCATATAAAACTATATTTTTTCATTTCTATATTATAAATAGTCTGATATATAACTGACCCATCTAATAACCTCTCAGTACATTCATTAATAGCCATGTTTCAGAATAATTCCTAAAAAAATTATACTAATGTATAGCTTCCATGCCAGAGATCTATTCTGATCATTGTGTTTACATAAAACAGCTATTATTAGTTATTTGTGCCTCTGCACCTGTTAATAAACAGCTGGCAGTGCTTGCTGAGTGAGTTCAGAAATAGCTTTCCCATGAGTTTAGGGTTTAAATAAAGGCTCGAGCAGAAACGCCCGGCTGCTGGAACAACCTAGTCATGGGAACATTTTCAAACTGTCTGTATGAATTTAATAGCGTGAAGAAAAAAATATCAAGAACGTGTAAATATCTATTTTGATCCGTTTGTATAAGCAGAACTGCCCTGCTGGGATTTGATGCTATATATATGCGTCAGAACAGCAAGGTCACCGACTTCACCAGACTTAAAGGCGAAAGGTCAAACCTCAAACGTCAAAACATGATCAACGGGGAAAGTTTAGATGTCCGTTGTAGAATTATAAGACAAAAAAATCATGAATCAGACGACTGACCAAAGCAACATTCATTCAGATAAGAAACCGATAAACACACCAGAATCATACACAGCATACGAAAAACATTGAAATAAGCAAACGTGGCATCTGGGGTGTTTCAGAGACGGCATTTGATGATACAGTATTCGGAAATGAGATGTAGTTGGCCATTATTTGTCCTTTTCCAGCATCATGTTTCTCTTATGGCTCAGTAATTCATTGTTGTGGTTGTGTATTAGTGAATGGTCCGGTCATCTCCTGTAAGAATAAGTTTCCATGCTTCCAGAGAAAGGGAGTATATTTACTCTGAGCTGACGGAGATATGCTGGCGAGACGAGCGTCGCGAGGCGTCTTGGGTGGGCAGGTCTGCCCAGATACAAGAGAGAGCAGATAACACATGGAAATTGACAGATTTGATGCCAGATCTTCCTTTTAATGGGCGAGCGAGCTTTTAAAGTGTGCCACGCCAAGTCGCTTATTTATGCTTTTATGGAAGATCAGAATAAAAAATGGTTGTGCATAACCACAAAAGATATGATAAAACAAATACACTAACAATGCTGTGGCCGGAGTCTGAAAATAAACCCTGAACGACTGCATTCAGAGAGCTCCTATAGACACATCTGGATGAACTTTGAAAAATAATTACATGTCTAGCTGACCATAAACAAAGCTTATTGTTGAGAATGATTAAGGAATATAAGATTAGTTATCCTCTCATCGTGTTCTTTTCTGGCAGCCTCAAATGTAATACTTTAATAGTTGTTTTATTATTATTATTTGATGTGGTGGATGACGGCAGTAATCAGATCTTAATTAATCGCATATTAATGTTTGCAGAGTCCCCAAATAAAGATAATTCAAAGACATTGCACTTGTGGTAGACAAGTAAAGCTTTAAATAGACATAAACAAAAAAAAAGAAAATGATATTAACAAAAAGTTATTTTTATATATATATATATATATATATATAAAATAAAAATATTTTATAAAAATAAAATATACTAATATAACTAAACATAAAAAAGACTAATAAATAAAATACATTTCAATGATTAAGAACACTATATTAAATAATATAATTAAAATAAAAAAATACATTTCACTTTTATTTATATATTTTTTAGATACATTACATAAAACTTCTACATTTTAAATGCTACTAGATAATAAATCATAATGATACCACTGCATTAAATTTGGCAGCTCTAATATATATATTAGGGGTGTAACAGTCGATACGATACAGTAGTGTCACGGTTTGGTATGTTTTCGATACGGCAAAAATACAATAAAAAAAAAAAAAATCTTTCTTTTATTTATTAAACCTTGTTTTTTCCCCCCTTTTCTTTTACTTTGAACAACAATGGAGCTATACTATATCTTCTGGGGTTTCTTCTTAGTAGCAAATAAACAAATGTTTTGGAAAAGTTCGCCTTGGTTGGTATTTATTGATAAGTTAAAACTTAATAAAAAGTAGATCTGAGCTGTTTCAAATCGTGAAAGCTGAGCGTCGTGTTCGTAGACCATGCGCCACCATCCACTGACATCCAGGGCTGTTTCTTCCTGCGGGACAATCCGCGTGAGGGGAGACGACAGGGGAGAGATCCACTATTTAATTTCGTGATGTATGTGTCACCAAAGGCTTAGGGGTCGTTCACATGCAGCGTGTTTTGCGCGCGCAAGCTCTTTATTTTCAACAGAGCCGCGCAGTTTAAAATCCAGAAATGCAGAAATGATTTTGTAACTGAGAGTGCTTTCATGGTTGCCTAGTAACAACAGACGCGCGAGCGCCAAAGAGTTCTGAAATTGGTGGAGGAAGCGACACGCCTCGCGTTTTCCATGAGTTTTTAGACGCTTTGTGAACGTACCCTTATGTTACATTTAATGGTAGTATTAGTATCGTTAACGCCAATACAAACATTATTTTAGTGCGCAGAAAGATGCAGCTCTGGTTAAACAGCTGGATGCTGGGTTGAAATGGCAATGGCAAATGCCTAATGTTACCTGAACGCCGCGGGGATCGTTTGTAATTTCTGTGTTTCTGGTTCTTGTCTGTTTGGGGGTGGGAGGAGCAAACAGCGGGTTCCCTGCCCCGTCATTTGCGCTGCCTTATTGAGCGTAGCATTGAAAACATTATATTTTACACAGTTTATTCTCTTTTTTTTTTTTTTCTCTGAATCGTTCGGTTTGAATGCGTACCGAACCGAAAGCCTCGTGCCGAACGGTTCAATACGATTACGCGTATCATTACACCCCTAATATCATTTTTTAATTAATCTAGATTAATCTACAAACGTGACGGATAGAAGCACACACTGTCAAGCAATGTGCACGTGTCTCATCGCAAATTCTGTGCAATGAAGCCCGGTGTGTCTCGAGCGAGCACATCCCACCCCTGTTCACCATGGTATTTGTGATTATACTAATTGTAATCAATCCGAATGACTATAGCAATGCACGCATACAGAGCGTGTGATCTCTGTGACGCCCAGATCTACAAAACAGACCCTCTCACCTCTGTAATAAACACGGAGGTGTTAGTCCCGTACGAGATGGTGCATGAAGATCATGAATTGAAGCTCACACGACCAGTAGTTTAGAAAACTATTCCCGTCCGAATAGGGCTACAGTGTAATTCAGCTAGGTATACATCTGCGCTAAAATATCAAGGTGAAAGTCATCATAGCTTGTGTAGTATAGACCCAGCTCCCAACACAACTTTGTGAATATTTTTTTTATCGCGCGATAAGAGAATTAAAAAATTAATCTATAATAAACATTATCTATAATAAACATGTCTAGCATTTTCCAGCAGACACTTAACCGGAGTCTCAAAAATGATGTGGAAGCCAGATGATCTTACTGGTTTTGGGAAAGTGTCTGTCATGTCCATGTGCAAAGCACATCATGTGTCTGTCTGACATTATTAGTGCACACCAGCTATCTGACACACTCACAGGTACAGTTCTTCTAGCGGATTTCATCTCTATTCCTCCTCTACTGCAGGAGTCATGCATGTTTAATGGTGTGGACTTTTAAGTTTTTTCCTGTCAGCCACTTTTAAGAATCTCAGTACCAGCCATGGTGTTTGCATCCACTTAAACAGCAGCACGTTCCTCGAGCCCTTTCTCATCAACATCTGCAGCTCGTATCTGCTGCCGTTCCACGTTAGCGTCTTTAAAAGCGAGCGGCTCTGTTTCATACATGACACTTTACAGCAGATCCTTTCCCCTGACCTTTCATCACACGGCTAGGATTCTCCATCACTGCTGAACATCTATGAATCTTCAAGCAAACGCTCCATCTGCATCCAGAAGCCTCTGGAGCACAAATCATCTGAATCTCGTCTACCTGACAAACTCTCTGCGTCTCCAGATCAACACGCTGGAATGTTCCACCTGTTTATCCTGTGTTCTCTTACTATAAACCACTCCCGACGAATGGTTTTCTTCTCTGGACAACAAAGCTAAATATTGTACGCTGTGTATGTGTGTTTAGATGACTGTCAAGCTCTTTATGATCAGTGGAAACAGGCAGCTTTTTATAAGCAAAACTTCTTTCACCTCGGGCTTCTACATTTTATTTGTGACATACACAGACGTCCTATAGAAATACACAACCTGAGTCTGATGGAAAAGGCTATGTGTGCTTCACCTAGTGCTGAAATGTCTCTGACGCTCGGTGACGCGAGAGTTTTAACCCTTGGGCCACTGTACAAGCCGAGAGAGGAGGATACCCTGGGTTTTTATCCAGTCTCATGTTAACAATTAAGAAAGAGAGGAATGTGAGATATGCAAACAAAAACAGAGATGGAGAAAGCAGAGGATTTCTTACTGGTGTTGGGTCACTGTTATGAGCCTCCTGACGCCAACGAGCCAAAACAAAACCGCTCTTCCAGCTCAGAAACTGCAAGAAACCACACAATACAAAAATAAATAAAATCACCGATGGATGCTCTGCAGTGAATGGGTGCCGTCAGAATGAGAGTATTAAACTGTTAATTTTAACTAAAATACGAGTCCATAATCCATAATAAAGCATTCATCTGGAGAAAACATCTATCCTGTGTTATTTCTCACATCTAAATCTACCTACACATTTGTTTAGAGCTGTTTTGGCTCTCCTGATTCAGACCAGATCACTTTTTTACTAAACTATGCATTATTATGTTATGTATATTATGTAGTCATTAACTGGTGGACCGGTGGGGTTGTGGGATTCTTGTGATGTTGTTTTTCAGCTGTTTGGATTCTGACGGCACCCATTCACTGCAGAGCATCCATTGTGATGCTACATTTCTCCAAATCTGATGAAGAAACAAACTCGTCTACATCTTGGACAGCATCTTTTCAGCAGATTTCCATTTATGGGTGAACAGTTTCTTAAAAATGAAGTAAAATAGAAACTAGACTTTTCCCTCCTGCTATTTTTTTTTTTTGTCTTTTGTTTTTTTGTTTTTGTTTTTTTTTGGTGGATGTGATGCTATTACCATTAATCAGCTCTCGTTCCAGCCATAGGCATGTAAACAACACAGTTTTATATCCAAGTAGCCTAATAGCTGCTGTGATTGCTGTAATATTTACGATAAGCCTCGCGATAAGAGCGTTCACATGATTTCTGTCATCAGGTTCACATCAGCGCTGTCAGTACAGACACATGCCAACAGCAACAGCAGCTCGAGGAGGAGCGCTCCGTTCACAGAGACTCCATAGGATTCACATGCCAGGCTCCATTATGCAATACGACTGCTTGTTTTGACTTAGAAAATGAGACTCCGAATAACCGGTAGGAAATGAAGCGGGACTCTGCCAGCGCTCAGGCCGTCATTGTCTACGATAATCAGCATAATCAGAATTCAACACGATTAGCTTTCATGTTTATGTATTTAGCGCTCGGCCTGTCCGATCGATTCCACAAGCATTTTATTGCATTAAATGACAAAGATAACAAGCTGTCATCATAGATTTTGTTTTATCAAGCTCTGGCTTAATAGCTTTATGAGAGAGAGTCAGATCTGAGCTGTAATATAGTGATATTTTGAAAGTCTGCACAAAGCATCCCAACAATGCAGTGACTTTAAGACATACTGACATTTGAGATCATTTGGAAAGTTTGCCGTGATATCATCAGATAAGTGCTGGTTCCCATGTGATAAGAGCTACCAAAGCGTTTAGTGGGAAATGGCCAGAGAGTGCTGTACTGAATTATTTTGTTCTCCAAAGCGCACTGATGGCAGCAGCTGTTTTCCAGGATCAGCCAAGAAACACAATGAAATCGATAGATTTGGACAACATGCAAATTTTAAGATACCTGATTGCTTGTTTTGATTCATTTTTTTCTCATTTGGCTGCATGTTTATCATATTACTTTCCTTAAACTCTACGCTGAGATCAAACCTTGATCACACCACATAAAAAACTGAAAGTTTAAACATTTATATACAGTATATAGATAGATAGATAGATAGATAGATAGATAGATAGATAGATAGATAGATAGATAGATAGATAGATAGATA